>CM046881.1:367159719-367607324 GCA_025667525.1 Glebionis coronaria
AGTTGGAAGCACGGTCACATAATGAGCATCAATAGGGGCCGATTCTAAAGAGTCTAAACTCCAAGCATCGGTGAATCGACATTGACCATTAGATGGCACTCCAAGAATATCACCGAATTCTTCAAGAGTGTAAGTAATGATTTTCCCCATGATGGAAAATCATACAGATATTCCATTATTGATGCCTATCAAAGTGAATGAGCTAAAGAACTCCATAAGGAACGAAGGAAATATTGGCTCGTCAATATCAAGAAGACAATCAAAGCCAATAGACACAAACATGAAGCGAATAAACTCATTTACACAATTAGAAGGAACGATGCGTCCTTCATGGAAACAACGATGTTTAAGAGACTTAAACGAGTTTTTATGAGAATGAATCAAATGAGGGTAAGGATAAGAGGACATGTATGCTCGTGTTCGTTCATGATCTTTTTGATATCTTGAGGACATGATAAGTACCTAAATAAGAAAATATCTTTTCAGTCACTTATAAATAAATTGAAAAATGAAAATGTGTTATATCAATTTCTTGATAAACATAGGATTTAATCCATATCATTTTCATGTTCACAATGTGTCTATTCTATCATTAACCAAGAACACAAGATCTATGTTAAATCAACAATGGATTAGAACATTGGTTTTTCAAAACAAGGTTTTTAGGTAAGCACTAACAATGTCATTACCTACTTGTTCATGGGTTCATCTCAAATCCATCTTTTAATCAAAAATAAATAATCAAAATTCGGATTTGTTCTACAAGTGGGTTTTAGTGAAATCTTAATGAATCTCAACCTAAGGAATCAAAGTAAAATAACCATGTCAACCCACATTCCTATTAAGGTTTTAATTCAATTTCAATTTTAAAAATCCCCAATTATGAAAGGATGAACCCTAGAACAAAATAAATGAATTTGAAAGAAAATACTTACAATTAATTGATGTTAGATGAAGGATGAGTGAAACCCACAACTTGGAATCAATTAATTTGAGTGATTGAAGGTTTTGTAAGCTTCAACAATGGTGGAAAAACAAGAAAACCGTCGCTGTGTGTTTTTGGGAGAGAGATAGTGGTTTGAAAAGAATAAAATAATCAAACTGGCGCTCTGAAAAAAGTTTCTGCCCGCGGTTCCTTATCGATAAGGTACCACGGGTTTGAGCCGCCTAGATAAGGAACCGCCTACAGAGGCAGATTTTTATCTATGAAAAACGCCAAATTTTGAAAACCAAGTTTTTCTAAAATACTTAAAATTAAATCATGAGCCTTTTAGAATATCATTGGATCATCATAACACTAAGCAATATGCCTTAACGAAGGATTACGAGTTAAATCAAGATCGAAAAGAACCAAAACGGACAAACGACTACTCGTAGCAAAACGACAAAGTGGAGAGAAGTCAAGGGAAGTGAATCAAGACTAGGACCAATGCTCAAGGGATTAATGACAATTTTCAAATAGTGGTAACGAAGAGCTTGTGTCATATATAGTGGTTTAAGACGTGCCTTTCCGGCGAAATGTTAAACGGCTTTAGTAATGAATAAGCACAAAGCAATTATTCAAGTATAGACTAAGATCACTTTCAATAATAGTCTTAGTCTAAACCAAAATATGAGCAAGGTATTAATTCACTTTCTCTCCCGCAAAGGGCCTACTAACCGTATGGGTGCAAACCATGGAAATCATGCTTGATACTTTAAGCTTCTACTAACTCACTCTACATCACCATAGTGAGTCAAGTATCCAAGCAATGAAGGTTTGAGAGGATAAAAGAAAAGAAACACAAACCACAAATAAATGTCAAGGCAAGGATGCCAAGAACAAGCACATAGTCAAGTAATGATCAAAAGAATGATCAAAGGGCGTGTGGAAGAACGAAAGCGTACCTTGGCCACAAAGAGCAATCTATGAAGGAATCAATGCTATGCCCAATCAATGACTATGATGAGTACTAAGTCTATAAGGACTAGTATCATTCCCAATCATCTTGGTATCATCATTCAAAGATGTTAAAGATCAATGAAGATGAGTCTTCTACAAGTGCAAGTAACTCAATCCACAACCAATTAAGTGATTGATCTTCATGAGTACCTACACAAAGCAAGATGCAAACTAGTAGATACATTTCAAGGGTATATCTAAAATACATAAAGGCTACTAATCTTAAGTGGGATGCAATATTATCAATTAAAAGACCTATTTTCAAAGAAAACATAGTTTTGACCAAAGAGAAACTTTAGTATAACTTGACCTTCTAATTTGAGGAGACAATGATCGATCCAAGTTTCAAAGTACAATATACTTCAAAGATCTTGAGTGACCATCGCTCTGATACCAATTGTAGAAACTAGAAGGGGGGGGGGGGGGGGAGGGGGTTGAATAGTTTCTCTTCGATTGGTGACCAAATTAAAATTACTTTCAATTTGGTTTGTATCAAAACTATCTTTTACTTGAGGCTAAGTTGCATAATGATTAGGTTCAATTCAAATGCGCTAGCAAAGATAATAAGTAAGTGTAATGATAATGAAATAAGTAAAGAGTAAAGAAGGAGACAACCTAGTGGGAAGACACCAAGATTTATAGTGGTTTGACAACGAGGCTCTATCCTCGTTTCTACTCCACTCCTCGAGTACACCTACTCGAGATTTCTACTATATCCACAAGCTCCCTTCTCTGTGGAGAAAACCTTACATCGTTGCTTACATTATTTTCCGACACTAAGCTAAATGTCGAGACCTAATCTTTAGCTAGGACCAATCTACACAACGTTTCCTACTTCACCATTTTACGACACAAGGCTAGATGTCGAGTTCTAATAGAAAGCTAGAACCAATCTTCACGACTCTTCACTTTGAAGCTAAGTGAGAACTTCACACAACACAACTACTAGTCACTTTATAGTTTAGTGAGAACTCACAAGACACAACCACATCACTTTATAGTTTAGTGAGAACTCCTAATCAAATCTATTACAACTCAACTAGACTTATCCAAGTACACACATGTATCTTGGATTTACACAACACAAATCCAAGCAAACATATATGCAATGGATGTACACAACAATCCAAGTATCCATAAATAACTTGGATGAACACAACTAGTCCAAGTATTCATAAATACATTAGATTGACCTAAAACAAAAAGGGTATCATGATGAATATGACTAGCTCATAGATTCATCTTTATCACAACACTAGTGAGTGAGTGATCTTCTCATTGGATAAGGTAAAGGAGGGGATCAAGAGGATAATCATATGTAAACATCCTTAACAATTTAAGTGATCATTTACTAATGATTATTCTATAGAAAATAGAAAGAGGGCTGAGAAAAACGTCCAAGAGGCTTGCTGGAAAATGAGATTTGACCCACTATTTAAAGGAGACAAAGTATAACGGATCTATAACGACTAGCTGTGCGCGGTACCTTATCTCACCCCGCGGTACCATATCGCTAAGGAACCGTGTAGGTACTTAAGGTACCGCCACTAGACTACGCTCTGTTTTTTGTCTTTTAGGGGGGTGGGAATATCTGAGGTATTTGAAACCTTCAAAGGATATTCTAACAGCATTTGGAATATGCTATTTTCAAATTTTCATTTTCCATTTTAATAAAACATTTTCTAAAAAAGAAAGTTTATTAAAAAGTCTTTTGTCATATTAACAAAAGTGAGTTTTAAGGATAATCATTTTGATGATCACTAAGTATGATTAAGAAAGGTTAGTGATATGATTATTACCTTGATGATAGTGTTAGTCAAATAATTCATTTTGTGTTTTACACTAAATGTGTTGTATGGTTTGTTGTGATCAAAACTAAGAAAGATTAGTTAACAATAATAATGTTTTTAGGCATCACTTGCATTAACAAATAGCATTTTAAAAAAATTTGGGAAGAAAAACGCAAATCCAATTATCTTCATGATTTTCACAAGCCCCCCCTCAAATTAATGAGGGTGTACTTGAAACGTAAATTAAATACCTTTTAAACACAAGTGTAAGGTATTTATCACGTGCAAAGATCATATATGATAATGTATTCACAAGATTAGCAATTTACGAGGTTGGACCTGAATGATGGAGAAGATCATATGATAGAATCACATGGTTCTTGTTCACGAATGTTGGTCAGCCTCGTCACGTCTGAAGTTATCTCTTGACATCATGTGTACAATTGATATCATTGTCTTGACACCAATTTGTGAACTTGGCACTTTCGGCATCAAAGATTCTTAATGCTGGTCAATTGGTCCCCCTCAACTGTTGACCCGTGTTCTATCGAAAGAGCTGTAGTCGCTGTTTGAGTAGTTGCATCGTCGAGTATGTAGATATCAACTGTAAATTCCTACGGTTGGTGGAGATGATAACTTCATAAAAACAAGATTTCTCTTCTTTTAACAAATAAATGCACTGACCCGTACATAAAATCGTGTTAGATTGTCTTATTACGTAAACACAATCCCTTACATGGTTATAAAGTAAACCATGCCCGAGAAAATTAATTCCCGTTGTTGAGTCGAAGCTTTCCGGTGAAATGCTTGACTTGAATATGAAAAGCGGGTTACTGTCTGAAATAACAACAAACCATATGGAGCATGTTATAAATCTTTTAAACTTCTGCTCGAACTTTATTTACAACCCCGTGTCATTATTAAACGACATTTCTAGTATCGTAAATATTATCGATTCCAGAAGACATGCTCTTTTTATCAAAACATTTTTGAACACACAATTTTGAAAGATTTAGAAAAACCTTTTGAGAAATTCTTGAAAAATTGTGTTCAGTGTTTTGAAAACCAATTACTTGAGCTTAAGATGTTGAATATCTTACAAAACGAGCTCAAGTCCGAGAAGTTGTAAACTTCTCGTTGTGAGGATAAGTTTATCATCGGTGACAAACCTTCCTTTTAACTGAAGAACGAGTCCTAAGTAAATATTTACTTAGAAGTCGTTTTCATGAGCTTGAAAAACTTTTGAATGTTTTAACGTAAAGCTCATGACCGAGAACAATGAATTCCCCATTATGAGAAAAAATTCTCTTATTTAAAAGATATGCTTTCCTTTCTGAGCTTAAAACTTGGAATGTTTTAATACAAGCTCATGACCGAGAAAAATTAATTTCCCGTTTTGAGGATAAGTTATCATTAAAGATAAGCTTTCCTAAAATTGAAGTTCGAGTTACAGTCTGATATTTAACTGTAAGTCATTGTGCATGAGCTTAAAAACTTCGAATGTTTTTAATATTAGCTCATGCCCGAGAAAAATTAATTTCTCGTTGTAAGGATAAGTTTATCATCGGCGATAAACTTTCCTTTCTTTGAAGTCCGGGGCATAATCTGAAATGTGATTATACTCCATTTACACGAGCTTAAGAAACTTTGAATAGTTTTAATGTAAGCTCGTGTCCGAGAAAAATTTAATTTCTCGTTAATGAGGATAAGTTTATCATCGGCGATAAACTTTCCTTTCTTAGAATCGCGGGTTACAATCTGACATGTGACTGCAAGCCGTTGTGAATGAGCTTAAAAACTTTGAATGTTTTTAACATAAGATCATGCCTGAGAAAAATTAATTTCTCGTTTTGAGGGTAAGTTATCGTTGACAAGATAAACTTCCCTTTATTTGAAGTCCGGGTCATTATCTGACATTTAACAATGAACCACTTACACGAGCTTAAAACCTTTGAATGGTTTTAGGATAAGCTCGTGTCCGAGAAAACTTAATTTCTTGTTTGTGAGGATAAGTTTATCATCGGCGATAAACTTTCCTTTATTTAAAGATCGGGTCAACATCTGAAATTTAACGATGAGCCTTATACACGAGTTTAAAACCTATGAATAGTTTTAAAGTAAACTCGTGTCCGAAAAAAACTAATTTCTCGTTAATGAGGATAAGTTTATCATCGGCGATAAACTTTCCTTTATTTGAAGATCGGTCATCATCTGATATTTTATGATGACCCATATACACGAGTTTAAAACCTTTGAATAGTTTTAAAGTAAACTCCTGTCAGAGAAAAATTAATTTCTCGTTAATGAGGATAAGTTTATCATCGGTGATAAACTTTCCTTTATTTGAAGAGCGGGTCATCGTCTGATATTTAACGATGAGCCATAAAACCTTTGAATGGTTTAAGTGTAAGCTCGTGTTTGAGAAAACTTAATTTCTCGTTTTGAGGGTAAGTTATCGTTGACGAGATAAACTTCCCTTTCTTTGAAGTTCGGGTCACAGACTGTGATTTGACTATGAGCCATTTACACGAGCTTAACTGCGAGTCCCATGAGACACTTGTTTCTTAGATATCAGCTTCTTAAGCAACCAAACTCTGAGAGTGTCCTTAGTTGTACGGTATACAAAGATTGGACCGTTGTTTTCTTGTTGAACGTGGACTTTGGTACCTACATTATCATTAGGAGTTTTTTTTTCCTTTTTATAAGTGGGTTAGCGATATCTATCTTAGAACCATGCAGTGACTCAAAATTTTCTTTTCTTGTGCCAGAAGTGACTTGAGGAGATGATTCACTTGTCTTAGCTGGAAAACGTTTCCTTTTATAGAAAACCTTAAGTTCAGGCTTAAGTGATGTATCATCCTTTTCAATTTCCTTCCTAGTAGTCTTAGTAGAATCGGAGACTATCCTAGTTAAAGGGCACTCGTTTCCTACAACAGTGAAAGTTCTACCCGTGGGTCACCAGACTTTACCAATGGGTTTGATTTTAGCTAACCACTGGGATTTAAGTCTAGCACGAGAGTTCACCTCATTAAGTAATTTCTTAACACAAGAATCATGATTGGTTTTAAAGACACATTTCCTACATGTTTTACAAGTAGCATATATAATGTCCGAGTAAGATCTAGAATTCCTAGATGATTGATTGATGCTCCTAGGATATGACATGCTACGGTTAGCAGTATTGGGTAATCTAGAAGGCATCTGACTAGGTTTAAAATTCCTATCTCTTACTTGTGTCTTTTGCGTAGCTTCCCTCGTACCAAATTTATGGCGAACGTCATTTGAACTAGTTCTAGACGTGTTCTTTGTATTTGTAGAGAAACTAGAAGCAATCATGTGATTAGGTCTTGCTAATCCTGATTTAGTCACATTAGGCCTAATTGGTGGAGTGACTGTTCTAGAAATATGAACCATATCAACTTGGGAGGCAAACCATGGTCTCGAGGATTGTGGTCGCTCGGATCTAAATGCAGGCGGTTGTCTCACGGACTGATTTGTAGGCGGTTTTCCCAAGATTGATGGTTTTTCAAGATTAGTGTCCACACTAGATCCTTTAGTTTTTCTCAATTCGTTTTTTAACGCAGCTATAGCAAAGACCTTTTCCTGTACTTGAGCCTTTAAAGTATCATTCTCTTTGAGCAATTCATCTTGGGATGCCAACTTAGATTCTAGAAACCTAATTTGTTTCTATAGATTATCCTTTTCAGCTTTAGAATCTAGAACTCTTTGATCCAATTTTCGTTCAAGAACAACGTTTGACTTTTCAAGTTTATCAAAATATGTTTCAAACTTGTCAGTTCTCTTAGAAAATTCTAGTTTGACATCCTCAAGATCTTTTGATTGCTGAGCTACGATCATCTCGAGCTCTTTAACCTTGGAATTAGAAGCAGTTAATGAAGCAGTCATAAGGCATTTATCATGATGTACTATAACATTATGAACAATCTCTCCCCCATTATGACGCAAATCAGATGAATCTGAAGGGATAAAACTATCACCCATTTCCATCCCATGTTTTTCATAAATATGTTCGGAATGCTCAACATGCGGTAGTTCATCGGCATAGACATCATATACAACATTACATTGTACCATATTTGTAGTCTCTTCGTCATAAACGGGTATGGTGTCATCATAAGAGATGTCTTTAACATTCCCTGACGTGTTGCTGATGTCATGCTTAACTGTTGTGTTGGAAATACGTTTTTCGTATTTAGAAAGTCTTGGTCACTCCAACAATATAGTTATAGGCTCGTAGTATAAGTTTAATTAAAGTTTATATTAGCCCGACCCATGAGCATATTCATGGGCCGGAGGCCCAAGTCCACTAAGGGACTTGGGTATATAAACCCTTTTCCACCATGGAAAGGGGTGTTGGTTGTTTCATTTACTAAATAACACATATACATTTTCTCTCATCTCTCTCTCTACTTTCTCTCTCTAGAAACAACAACCCTCTTGATAAATCAAAGATTATCATACTTCTACAATTGGTATCAAGAGCCATGGGATGAAATAAAGGTAGGTTTTGTGTTGTTCATGCTTATTTAAGTGTGTTCATGTGTTTTTGATTGATTTTACCCAAGTTTCAAATTTTTTTTCGTGTTTTTGTTGTTCTACTTGATCCATATATCTTCTACATAGTTGTAGTAGTAATTTGGGTACTTTGGTTTGGTTAGAAACACGGATCACAAGGTAAAAGATCTCAACTTTTTGGTGTTCTCAAGTCTCGGGACTATATCTGCATTACGATCAGGATCGCAAAAACCCAAGGGTGTGTACATTGCGATCACACTTTACGATTACCATATTCTGATCAATTGATTGTGATCACTTATTCAGATAGTGCATATTGCGATCACTTGATTGCGATTAGATAAGGTCATATTGCGATTACACCATATTGCGATCACTTTATTGCGATCACTATATTGCGATCAACATATTGCGATCACTATACATTGCGATCAAGATATTGCGATCACCACATTGCGTTCAAGATACTGTGATCACTACATTGCGATCAACATATTGCGATCACATTTCGATCACTTATTCCGATCACATTCCGATCACATTCCGATCACTTATTCTGATCACATTCTGATCACATTACAACGGGATTAAGTTTTTGGCATTGAGAAGGACTAAGTTTGAGCATTACGACAACTTTGAGATTTGACATTAAGATAGCATTAATTTGGGTATTGAGATAGAACTTCCACAACTTAGAGGATTTTTCGACATTTCAACTTTCACAAAAACACACAACCTAAAGATAAAAACATCTTTGTTTAGACAACATTAAAACACATATCCTTATTTCATTGCTCGATCATTTTGGTAATATTTATTCAAGGGATCAAAAATGAATTCAGATTCATACATGCCAACAATGACATCGCTTACTGACCTTTCAATCATCTCAGGTACCGATACCCGTCCATTGTTGCTTATCAAAGAGCGTTTTGAAGCATGGCAAGGTCGCATGATGTCTTATATTATGGGTAGACCCAGTGGGAGACTCATGGTTCAATCCATTGAGCACTATCCACTCGATTGGGGTGTAGTTACTGTAGAAAATGTGACTAGGCCAAGGCTATTTCATGAATTAACGGCTACCAATCAAATCATTACCGATGCGGATGACAAGGCCGTTCAGACCATTAAGCAAGCTCTTCCACCCGATATTTATCGTATGGTAAGAAATTACCAGGTAGCAAAGGAACTTTGGGATCGCTTAGCAGTTTTGTTACAAGGGACTTCACTTTCCAAGCAGGAACGAGAGTTTTAACTTTATGACTTGTTCGATAGGTTCTCATACATTCCAGGGGAAACACTTCATGACTACTACTGGCGCTTCACTACTTTGATGAATGATTTGAATGTGTATAATCTCACGATTGCTCAGTTCCAAATCAACACCAAGTTCTTGAACTCGTTACCCCCATAGTGGAGCCAATATGTCACTGATGTTAAATTGATTCGGGATTTGCACAAATCAAATTTAGATCAACTCTATGCTTTCTTGCAGCAACACGAGAAGCATGTGCTCCAGAAACGCATGTCTCAAGGATCTTATTCTGAACCTTTGGCTTTAATGAAAATCATCCAACACTGTCATATAACAACACTCCGTATGCTATGGGACAACAATCGTATCATAAGCCCATGTTTCAGACTCCAAGCTTTCCACAGTATTCGATCTTACCACAACCACCTACATCATATCAGCAACAATATCATCAACCAGCATTATCATCACAGGGTGACTCACATCAATTACCTTATGCTTCAAAACCATACTCTCCTTATCAACCTCCAATAAATCCTGCCATCACTTACCAGCATGTGAGAACACGGAAATTTTTTGATAATTTTCTTTTAACTATTATACGTGCTTATTCACACTTTCGCCACATTCCCTATTTATTTTACAGTGATTACGTGTCACCCTCGGTTTTAGTTAAATATAAAATTCTACGAATTTCGCTAATTTACGATATTATTTAGCAAAATGCCCGAACATCATGTTTGTAATTTCTACGAGGTTTTATTACATTTTATATGTCTTATTATTGACTTTTTGCCTCAAAATAATGAAAAATGACATCTTGAGCAATTACGGATGCAATGGTGAACTTTTGTGTTTTTGCGTTTTCCGGCTGTCGGACTGGGTTTTCGGGTCCGAACGTCGCAATAAAATTTATTTTTATGTGATTTCTAGTTATTCTTGACTCCTTGATCCAACTTAGTGAAATTCGGGCCAAAGAGAGTTTTCGAGTGATTTTAAAGAAATTTCGTCTTAAAAATAAACGAGTCTCGGTTTTCGTCAGAAACGACACATCATTTAAACCTGTAAAATTTTTAAAGGTAAAAACCTAAAATCTTGGGCCTTTCCTTGGAAATTCGGCTGAACAAGGTCTTAGGAGGCCCAAAACATGCCTTGGTGACCCATGTATCGCCCATATGTTTTAAATAAACTATCACAGTACAATTACTAAACAAAAAAAAAATCCTGTTCTCCCCTTTTCTCTCTTTGAACCGACGAACACAACACCACCCCCAACTGTTTGATTTTTTTTTTAATTAAGGTAAATTAACACTAATTCCATGTTTAATTTTTGATTCTCATTCAAACCCATGTGTTAATTACAACATGCATCAAGTTTTTGCTTGAGGTCAAAAATCATCAAATCTTATGATTTGATGATGTTTTTGTAAAATCCTATGTTTGTTTTTGTTGTTCTAATGCTTAGAACCTTATTTTGTTGGATAAAATTTTGATTTGGCCATGTTATTATGACCTAGGGCCACGAAATTTTTATGATCATGGAGGAAGGAATCAAGGTTGTTTGTGTTTCGGTTGATTCATACTAGTTGTGAAGGTATAATCCTAACTAGTGTTTTGATTTTGATGTTATTAGCATTTTTGATTCACTTTGGTCATTGATTTTGAAATAATGGGTGAAACCCACTGATATTATGAAGAATTAGGGCATATTAGGACTTAGGACACTTGCGTGGCGATTTGGTATAGCTTAAGCGTTGCTTGATTAAGGTTAGGTAGCCGAATGGAGTCGTTTTCGTAGTATGGAATTTATCACAGAAACAAACAGGTTATGGCAAAATTTTCTTACAAATATGACTGTTTTTATTTGAAAATTTGATACCCACTGATGTGCTTTACATGTGGTGAGTTGGATGGAAACGGGAAGTGTCCGGATGAGCCCGGAACGGTCGTTTTACTAAACTAGGTCAAATCTGAATGGTAGGCTTAAAACGTGGGTAATTTGTCTTGGGTAAAAAGGGTGAATATCGGATTTTATAACTTTTTACAGTAGTTAAAATGATAAGACAACTTCTCTTTTTGGTTTGGTGTCAAAATCTTATACCATTTAGGATTTATGCTCAAATTACCGTAGGCTTCAAGAGTCGATTCCAACTTTCTGTTTTGATAGCCTGTCACTAAAAATGGATTTCACGTTGATTGGTAATTGTTCTAGGTCTGTTCTTGCCCAACTTAGAAAGGTAAGAGGAATACCTATACATGTCAAGAAATTTCACCTCCTTTACTATTATATATTTTTAGATATGACCAAATCTTCACAGCCTTTTTCAGAAAACTGAATGCAGTCCTTTGTTTTGGTTTTTCAAACCGAGTCTTAAACGTGTTCGGAACCCACACATAAATGCTTGGACCATCATACAAGGTTGATATTAGGTTATTACAGTAGGTCCAAGGTGTTGGGTCAAAATTTTAACTTAAGCTTAGGTCTCGCCAACGCACGCAAGTTACCTAGTCATACTATGTCCCGCCACTTCTAAAACGTTATTGCTTCATTGAACGCATTCTTATTACGCGTCACCATTGCATAGGTCCGTGAAGACTCCTTTTTGCTCAGCCCCTTTTACCTTGTGATTACTTACTAAAGGTGAGTTCATAGCCCCTTTTCTTATATACTTGTTACAAATTACGGGGTGAGAATAACATGCGTGGAATACAATCATTTAAAACTTTTAGTATGCTATTCAAGAACGGTATGCTTTCCCCAGATTATACATTTACTTATTGCATTAGTACCTTAGTCAAAAAGCCCTTACATCATGAACCGTTAATTCACATTTTGCAAGCGCGAATGTTGTGGATGGATCCATCGGGATTAACAATCCCGGTCCCGATTACCTTGACGCACTTACATTTAATTACCTAAGTATTTTGACTAGATACTTACTAGGGGTAAAACATTTATGTTAAAGCTTCGGTGTCGTGAGCTATTGCAATAAATTAATATAAATGATTTTGTATGACGGTACTAAATCATATCCTGTTGCTATTTAATAAAACTAATGTTTGTATTTCACATTACCACTTATTAAACCTATGAATTTCACTCAGCTTTATGTTGACATATTTACATGTTATTTCTCAGGTAATGCTAATGCTAAATTTTGCTAAGGATGGGAGCCTGCAGGATCCGACAACTGGACGATTCCATGTCATTATTGGTTGAAACTTTTGGGAAAACTAATTATGCCGTGTTAATCATGTCAAATAAAAGTACTTTTATGCACTAAGACTATTATGAGTATGTTGGTAAAATTATGTGACTTTTGTTGATGTCATATTATGCAAATCTGGGACCATATTTATATATTTTATTTCGCAGCTTTTAAATAAACTCGTGAAGTGTGTCATATTATTTGCTTTGTCTTTTATTTACCTTATTGCCATGTATGTTGTTACCATGATGTGGGACCCCACAATGCTTACCTGTCCCGTTACCAGATTTTTGGGGTCTTACAGATTGGTATCAGAGCCATGGTCATAGTGAATTGAGTCGTTTTAAACTTAGTCTATGACCTATATTTTTCAAGAAAATACTATGAGTCTTAGTGCCAAACATGGAATCTCCAAGATGTTCGGTATCCGCGCGGGTAACTCTCTAATCCTTACTATTGCTTGAGTTATACCTATATTGAGACTTGTATAACTTACTACAATATTCGTTACTTTATTCTTGTATTCTTCTGATTTTTCTGTACCGGCTATTTCTAACGACTTGCTTTTATCGTTTGTGCGAGTTTTCGCGATAACTCCAGTTGAGATATTCTAAGTGTTTTAGTCGATGGGATCTTTGTAAATCTCTCTTTGCTACTCATTTATGTCACCGTTTTACTTGACATTTGAACATTGTTCTAAATTTCATGTTTCACTGATTATTCTTCTTTCGAATTCGAATTATAATATTCGCTTACATTTCGGAAACGTCATGCTGATTTTTAGCTAAACGTCTAGTTCGTGACGATTGATTGGATTACGGCTTTACGCATATAGATTTCTAATATTATTCCTCGTTTAAAATATCATATACTTGGGAGCGTGACGTATTGATATTTCGCCTTTTCTTTGGTATCTATTATGAGTTTGGAAGAGATGGCACGCCTATGAAGCTTTTACTTCGTATATTGAAAATTAAGTCACGAACGTTGTCCATTTCTTTTGTTTATTGTCTTGTTGACTTGTATTCTTTAAACGCCCTTATGCCGCTACTTTCCTTCATTCTTACGAAATGTGTATTTTTCGTCGTTTTGGAATCCATAAACCATGTGCGTATTCGAAGTGGTAAATAAAAATTGTTGGTGAAACAAGTTAGACAATAAGGAATTGGCGACAAATGAAAAGCTAAAAAAAAAATATATCATGATCCAAACGCTCCCTTATAAAATTTAACACGCTGCAGAATTCTTTAGCACGCATAGCGAAGTTCAAAACTTTTATAAATTTCATTTTTTTAGCCGAATAAAATGATAAAGCTTGTTTAGACGATCGTTTTGATATAAAATTCGACTTCTAATTCTTTATAACGAATATTTTGTGGCAATTGGAAATTTGAGAAAAATAATATAAATAAAGTTTGCTTATGTACACGCATTTCAAGGTCCGAAATCAGGTCAAATTTTATTTTCAGTTTTACAGAATAAAAGAGATTATTTTTACGCTCGTTTTGGTTATTCGCACACCCTTTAACTCATCCGCATTAAGAAGTTACGGCCGAAATACGGTTGAAAACCCATTCTGGACCAGCAGGCATGCTTGGTGTTTTGCTACAGGTTAGGACTCATTTAACCCTCATGTTTTGGCTTGGGTGGTTATTATACATTATAAGCTAAGCTTGGCCACTGAGCTTGCGTTAATTTCCATCACCAATTGAATTTTATGACTAAAACGGTGATCGTTAATTTTATAACCGATTTTCTAAATTTTTAATCTTTCTCTAAGATGGACTTTTCCCATTTGGAAAACTGAGATAAATTCATATATCTAGGAATGTCGGGTATGAAAACAACTTTCCGACGGTATAAGGTTCATCGTCTATCTCTTCATAACGAAGAATTACCGGGCATTTTAGTAACTAGTCTAATAGGGTACAACCGACTTAAACTAGCGTTTGGTTTAGCGTGCTTGGTATGCTTAATGAGTGATTAGACAAGATTTCTCACTTGAAACATTTGTGAAGCATATAATTATGACTTTTGATGCAAAGTTTTAGTGCCCGTTAGCTACGTTTAAGTTTTTGACACATAAGTGGGTATTGTTGACTAAATTGAAAAGTTGCAAAATTTTGATTATATAGCTGCTGTCATAGGTATAAGTGTGTCGTAAAAGTGTTTTCAGCCTTCAGATAAAACTACAAAGTTGTCCGGAATGATGTTTTTAGTCACCTACGCGAAAACGGAAGCTTTAAAGTGGGTATTTGACCCTCAAAAACGTAAAATACAGACTGTAAAGTTTGACTTTTTCGCGCAGAATGCTTTTTGGTTTTTATTTTTAAAAAGGTATCTAGACTTCAAAACTTTTCTTAAAATTCACCAGATATTAACTTCATGATGTGTATGACTTCTCTGAATTTTTGTAGAATTTTTCCAATAGTCTAAATAGGATTTTTAAGCCTCGCGAAAAGGAGTTTTCAACACTTTTTCATTAAGCGAATAAATGACTAGTTCAATACCCAAACGCCCCTTAAGCAAGCTTAAACTTTATGGAATGGATTTGGGATTATAGATACTGATTCTTAGGATGTTTAACATCATAATGTAAGTGAAATTGAGGTCTAATGATTAGTAATTCGCCTCGAGTCGGAAAAACCAAAAGTTGACTATTTTCTATATGGTTAGTCAAAATTTATAAAAATGAGTTCTAAGCTATATAGCTTGATGATACAAGTTTGTATGACCATATTTTATTGTATTCCAGTAACTTACATGTATTTTTACAACTTTTCATTATTGGGTCATACGCGGGTCATACTTTGACTTTTGTTGACTTTTTACGTATTAGGTCGCGGACAATCCTTAAAGTATTACTATTGCCCTTCTTCAGCCGGATCTCTATCTGCACGCGTATGGATTCATTTATCCTTTATTTTATACATGACTCATATATCATTTCATTTTACCTTTCGTTTCTTCTATCGCACCACTGAATTGGGTCAAGGTTTGAAGTTCTTGTTTTCACATCGTTCGTTATCATCTTGACACGTGTTTCATGGTGATACTGACTAAACCTTTTGAAACTTATCAACTTGTAACCATTTCGTTAGTTGTCTTGAACTACTCTTATTTACCCCCATGTAACCCACTCGCTATTTTAAAAGTTGCTCTATAAACCCAAAATGGTATTGTTTGCGGATCATTTTATAAAATGTTCCACTTGGGCCTTATTAAATACTTGAATGTTATCTTATAAAATTAATAAATATTAATTTTACAATGTATTTTCACAAATTCTTCAACAATTGGTCTCGTAAAGAATTCTTGTAACAATAAAATTGTTGATTTAAACATCTAGCCAATTAGTACTGGCGAAAAGTTTCATAAATTATTTTGATTCCATATACATATTTTAAATAATATGATATGTAATACTGGTTTGACGAAGCTGAGCATCGCATTGCTAGTCCTAAATTATGCATGGCCTGATCACCTATGCGTAATTTGGAAGGAGCCATGCGAGGCCAAATAGTAGTCACCTAAAATATCTTGTCAAAGAACTTTTACTTGTGTTTCTAAAAATTTAGATAAAATAAAGGTACAAAACTATTACATCTTATGCGAGTACCACCAGTTCGCGACATACACATATGATCCCTTATCTTTTCTTAAAAAAAAGTACATGCCTCAAGCACATATATCCTTATTCAACGATCTTTGTTTTGCTTGTAACCTCATCTTCCTTCGTGACATAGTTCTCGTTACAACTTGTCTAATTTCTTACCATTGATACCAGACTTGAAAGTTTCAACATTGTTATGCTTCTACATCGATCGACCTCCTCTATCTATCTTTATAGACCTTCGAAACATCTCCGGACGCGAATAGTGATTTATGACTAGAAGTGAACGATGATTTCGTGTATTTGTCATGATGTGAGTTAGACTCTGTTGTCTTGAAATTTATTTGTGTAAACCATGTGATGACTTCGCTCTCTCATTGCTAATGTTGTTCATTTTACTGGAATTACTCTCAAGTGACTTCTTAATAATTTTTATTGGTTCGAAAACTTGTTGTGTGGCTTTTCTCTTTTGATCGTGTATCGACCATCGAGAATTTTTTAAAAAAAAAACGTTGTTGGTGACACCAACCACACTCGTGAATTAATCATTGCTAACTCCTTAATTTCTTATTTTCGTATCATCGATGCATCTATCCTATCATGTTCATTAAGAAAATGATATGAATTATGTTTTATCCCCTCGTACTATTACTCGTGTACTAATTGTTGATTCTTATTCGATTCATACTCGTTTGCTATCTTGTCACATCTTGAAAACTCGGATATGTCACATGTTTACCATTTGCGACATTAAACACCTATATGGATTTCTATAAATTATTCTAAACTTTAAGAACATTTTACACACTTTATCAGGTGTTTAAATTATCAAAATATCCGTTTCAAGTTAAATATAAGATCTATACATCTTCTCTGGTAGAATTATAACTAGTGTTTGAAAGGATGTCAAGCTGTATCTTTTAAAGTATTTGATTGTATCATACTTTACATTCGACCTAATGAAATTATCATTTTAAATTATAATTTCTAACAAAAAAAAATTGGAAATTTGATTTTTTTTCTAATGGTAACGATAAACCTGAGTTTTTAACAATAATTTCATATAGTCATCCCAAAAGCTGTTAAGATGATTGAAATAATTATTTGAACTAAGTTACTTGTACTTCGAAATCCTGATCAAGAAAAGATATAGCAACTGGTTACTCACTAAATATATATATAGTTTGATTTCAAATCACTAAACCGTGTAAAGTTTTCTTATAATCAAGAAAATACTTAAGCCAAATCGAAAGTAATATCAAATCCTAGACAAATAGTTGTGACAACTTGTAATCCAAATGTCTATATGTAATTCATATTTCCCTTCTATTTTTCTATAAGTAAATTGTCATGCTTTATAGTTGCGTGATTTGCGATTCCTTGTTTATTAACCATCTTGGCTCATTTTAGAGCTCCTTGTCCGTTTAAGTAATTATTTTGTTCATGTTATCTTTTGATATTTCTCCGTACTGAAAGGTCATTATTTTAATCCAAGTTTGAAATTATCGAACGTATTGGCCCACTGGCTCATCGTTTGAGCTCACCGCAAGAACTAAGTTGCGTTCATAACTTGTTTCACATTTCCAACCTTAAGAAATGTTTGGCCGAGTCAGACATTCAAATTCCGTTAGAAGAGATCAAAGTCGACGACAAAATGTATTTCGTTGAAGAGCCGATCGAAATTGTGGACCGACAAGTCAAGAAACTTAGGCGCAGTTGGTTTCCAATCGTTAAAGTCCGTTGGGACTCGCGACGTGGCGCTGAATTCACTTGGGAAAGCGAAGAGCAATTCAAAGTCTAGTATCCTCATCTCTTTCCGTCAGCTACTGCCTCCAGTTAAACTCTGAGGGACCAGAGTTCCTTTAGGGGGGAAGACTGTGAGAACACAGAAAAATTTCGATAATTTTCTTTTAACTATTATACGTGCTTATTCACACTTTCACCACATTCCCTATTTATTTTACAGTGATTACGTGTCACCCTCGGGTTTTAGTTAAATATAAAATTCTACGAATTTCGCTAATTTACGATATTATTTAGCAAAATGCCCGAACATCATGTTTGTAATTTCTACGAGGTTTTATTACATTTTATATGTCTTATCATTGAATTTTTGCCTCAAAAATAATGAAAAACGACATCTTGAGCAATTACGGACGCAATGGTGAACTTTTGCGTTTTTGCGTTTTCCGGCTGTCGGACTGGGTTTTCGGGTCCGAACGTCGCAATAAAATTTATTTTTATGTGATTTCTAGTTATTCTTAACTCCTTGATCCAACTTAGTGAAATTCGGGCCAAAGAGAGTTTTCGAGTGATTTTAAAGAAATTTCGTCTTAAAAATAAACGAGTCTCGGTTTTCGTCGGAAACGACACATCATTTAAACCCGTAAAATTTTTAAAGGTAAAAACCCAAAATCTTGGGCCTTTCCTTGGAAATTCGGCTGAACAAGGTCTTAGGAGGCCCAAAACATGCCTTGGTGACCCATGTATAGCCCATATGTTTTAAATAAACTATCACTATACAATTACTAAACAAAAAAAAATCTTGTTCTCCCCTTTTCTCTCTGTGAACCGACGAACACAACACCACCCCCAACTGTTTGATTTTTTTTTTTTTTTGAATTAAGGTAAATTAACACTAATTCCATGTTTAATTTTTGATTCTCATTCAAACCCATGTGTTAATTACAACATGCATCAAGTTTTTGCTTGAGGTCAAAAATCATCAAATCTTATGATTTGATGATGTTTTTGTAAAATCCTATGTTTGTTTTTGTTGTTCCAATGCTTAGAACCTTATTTTGTTGGATAAAAATTTGATTTGGGCATGTTATTATGACCAAGGGCCACGAAATTTTTATGATCATGGAGGAAGGAATCAAGGTTGTTTGTGTTTCGGTTGATTCATACTAGTTGTGAAGGTATAATCCTAACTAGTGTTTTGATTTTGATGTTATTAGCATTTTTGATTCACATTGGTCATTGATTTTGAAATAATGGGTGAAACCCACTGATATTATGAACAATTAGGGCATATTAGGACTTAGGACACTTGCGTGGCGATTTGGTATAGCTTAAGCGTTGCTTGATTAAGGTTAGGTAGCCTAATGGAGTCGTTTTCGTAGTATGGAATTTATCACAGAAACAAACAGGTTATGGCAAAATTTTCTTAAAAATATGACTGTGTTTTTATTTGAAAATTTGATACCCACTGATGTGCTTTACATGTGGTGAGTTGGATGGAAACGGGAAGTGTCCGGATGAGCCCGGAACGGTCGGTTTACTAAACTAGGTCAAATCTGAATGGTAGGCTTAAAACGTGGGTAATTTGTCTTGGGTAAAAAGGGTGAATATAGGATTTTATAACTTTTTACAGTAGTTAAAATCATAAGACAACTTCTCTTTTTGGTTTGGTGTCAAAATCTTATACCATTTAGGATTTATGCTCAAATTACCGTAGGCTTCAAGAGTCGATTCCAACTTTCTGTTTTGATAGCCTGTCACTAAAAATGGATTTCACGTTGACTGGTAATTGTTCCAGGTCTGTTCTTGCCCAACTTAGAAAGGTAAGAGGAATACCTATACATGTCAAGAAATTTCACCTCCTTTACTATTATAGATTTTTAGATATGACCAAATCTTCACAGCCTTTTTCAGAAAACTGAATGCAGTCCCTTGTTTTGGTTTTTCAAACCGAGTCTTAAACGTGTTCGGAACCCACACATAAATGCTTGGACCATCATACAAGGTTGATATTAGTTTATTACAGTAGGTCCAAGGTATTGGGTCAAAATTCTAACTTAAGCTTAGGTCTCGCCATCGCACGCAAGTTACCTAGTCATACTATGTCCCGCCACTTCTAAAACGTTGTTGCTTCATTGAACGCATTCTTATTACGCGTCACCATTGCATAGGTCCGTGAAGACTCCTTTTTGCTCAGCCCCTTTTACCTTGTGATTACTTACTAAAGGTGAGTTCATAGCCCCTTTTCTTATATACTTGTTACAAATTGCGGGGTGAGAATAACATGCGTGGAATACAATCATTTAAAACTTTTAGTATGCTATTCAAGAACGGTATGCTTTCCCCAGATTATACATTTACTTATTGCATTAGTACCTTAGTCAAAAAGCCCCTACATCATGAACCGTTAATTCACATTTTTCAAGCGCGAATGTTGTGGATGGATCCATCGGGATTAACAATCCCCGTCCCGATTACCTTGACGCACTTACATTTAATTACCTAAGTATTTTGACTAGATACTTACTAGGGGTAAAACATTTATGTTAAAGCTTGGGTGTCGTGAGCTATTGCAATAAATTAATATAAATGATTTTGTACGACGGTACTAAATCATATCCTGTTGCTACTTTATAAAACTAATGTTTGTATTTCACATTACCACTTATTAAACCTATGAATTTCACTCAGCTTTATGTTGACATATTTACATGTTATTTCTCAGGTAATGCTAATGCTAAATTTTGCTAAGGATGGGAGCCCGCAGGATCCGACAACTGGACGATTCCATGTCATTATTGGTTGAAACTTTTGGGAAAACTAATTATGCCATGTTAATCATGTCAAATAAAAGTACTTTTATACACTAAGACTATTATGAGTATGTTGGTAAAATTATGTGACTTTTGTTGATGTCATATTATGCAAATCTGGGACCATATTCATATATTTTATTCCGAAGCTTTTAAATAAACTCGTGAAGTGTGTCATATTATTTGCTTTGTCTTTTATTTACCTTATTGCCATGTATGTTGTTACCATGATGTGGGACCCCACAATGCTTACCTGTCCCGTTACCAGATTTTTAGGGTCTTACACAGCAACATGAGGTCCCTCAACCCCATTACTCACAACATGTCAGTGCTCCTTCAAGTGTGTATGTAGCTCAACCAGCACCAGTTTTCTACTGTGATGATGAGATTCCAGATCCTGAGTTCATACAAGGGGATAATCCTACTGATAGACTTGCATAAATGTCTGCTTACATCACTCAAGCGTTGAACAAAAGAGGTTACAGAGGACCATCTCCAACAAACAATCAGTTGAGGAATTCTTCTAACTCTCGTCAACAAGCTACAATCCAAGATGGCAGAGTTACTGTGCAACCACTTCAGGGGAGACCAAGTTCATCCAATCCTGGTGCATGCCCATTTAACACTACTACAAGGGGAAATAACACTGGCAAAATGAAAATGATCATCTGTTATAACTGCAAAGGGGAAGGACACATGGCTCGGGAGTGAAAGCAACCAAAGAGGAAGAGGGATGGCACATGGTTTCAGGAAAAGATATACTTGGTTAATGCTCAAGCACAAGGTCGAGAACTCGATGAAGAAGAGTTAGCATTTCTAGCAGATCCAGGAGTTGCGGATACTAAAGGACTCACAACAACTTCTACCAACAATGCAGCGTATCAATGCGATGATCTTGATGCATACGATTCAGACTGTGATGACCTCAATTCCACAAAGGAAGTTCTCATGGCAAATCTTCCACTTTATGGGGCTGATAAAGTCTCTGAGGTACCAAATACTACCAATGATACTAGTATTGTACCTTATCAAGTTGAGCAAGTGTCTGAGAATCCGGAACAGCCTCCGGTGGTTAGTAATTCAAACGAGGAGATAAACAATGATAGCAATATCAATGCAAGTCCCCAGACTTTGAGTGAAACACAACCGGGAGCTATTACGTCTACAAATTCGTCTGCTCAACAAGATTTGGTTATGGTGTCGGCATCTATGCTTGGCAAAATGAATAATGCGGTCCTTGAAACCCTCGGGGTTAATAAGACATTATCTTCCAAGCTTGCTTTGTATAAGGAAAAGGTTAAAACCTTGGAATTAACTTCGGTGACCAATACCTTAACCAATCCAGAATTTGATAGGTTTAGGAAACTCCAAATGGATAACTTGCTAGAAATTGAAAGTTTAAGAGCAAATCTTTCAAAAGAACTTAAAGAAAAAGAGTATGTCGTTAATAATTTTCAATAACTTCAAACGGATTTCGAACTTCTCGAGTCTAAAATGGTTGAAACGAAAATTAAGGCGTCTGAGAAAATTAAAAAGACTGAAGTTTTGCTTTTAAAACAATACTCTGCTTCACATCTAGTACACTTGTTTCATTCATCTTTTAAGGAATTCACTCTATCGCGTCTAACAGACTTACCACCTAACCCGGGGTATGCAAAGCAAGCATTTAACCATAACCCACGACTTTATGATGCAACCAAGTTAGGATTGGTCTTAGATCCGATTGTGTTTTCAAATGAATCCGAGAATATGTCACTGCATGAAGAGAATCGACCAAAAGTGATTTTTACATATCCTAAGTATGATTATCCACAGCTTAATAAAGAGAATGTAAAAATGGATTTTAGAATTCGCTTTAATATACAAAGGGAATTTATCTATACATCAACATACATGTCTACTAGAGAAAACCTTAGTATATTTCCTACACTTGTAAATCCGAATGAAACTAAGGAAATTCCAAAGGGTCTTCCACCGGCAAGTATAGTATTGCTAAGCTTGAAAGAGATTAAGCGATACCTTACCGGATTTGACAAGGTCATCAAGGAATGTACGACTTCAACGGCTCAAACCGCTGGAGAATGGGCTTTCGAACACATGAAAATGGTGTTTGAGAAATAGATCGTTCCGTTTGTAAACAATATTAAAGAGGGATTTCTAGATCTCGGGGATAATCTTAATTTTGAAATGGCTGAAGTTCGAAAAGTTTTCGATGAATTGGATGATGCTTATGAGCAACATCGAATTGAGAAAGAAAAGATTTTGTCCGAATATGACCGATTCTTGGAACATGTAGTGTCTCTCGATGTGATGCAAGTTGTTACTATTGAATATGCTTTTGAGATTACATCTTCTGTGAATAAATGTGATGATGTGCATGATCTCTCTGTGAATATTGTTGAACCTGTGAATAGTGTAGATAATCATTCTTGTCACGAATCTAACGCTGAATTTTTAAAGCTTCAAGATTCTTATAACTCACTTTCAAAATGTTTTGATGAGCTTCAATAACATTTTATATCTCTTGAAATTGAAAACCAATCTAAAACTGAAACTCTTTCAAAAACAAATGACTGTGAAAACACCGTTGAGACAAGTGACAAGATGATTCAGGTGGTTCAGGCATTAGAGGAAGAAATCATGAGACTTAAGAGAGAGTCATTAAAAGAGAAAGTGGAACTAGAGGCCGCAGAGGTTAAAAACCATGCCCTAGAAAATAGAATTACTTCTATGATAGGGGAGTTTGATAAAGTAAAGTAGGGTTTTTCACATATTTATGGTTCATTAGAAGAACGCTTCACTTTTAATGCGGCAGAGCAAAAGTCACTTGTTGACAAACTGAACCAAAAGTGTGAGGAAATCTCTGACTTAAATATGCAACTCATAGACAAAAACATGGTTTTGGCTGAGTTAAAGGAGACACTTCAACTCAAAGGACAAGAAGTTGTTGATAACCCAGCTATAATTTCTGCACCGTCCTCTAGTACTCCAAAAAGGTGGTGATCACTTAGAACCCGTACCATAAGAACAATCCTCTATCATATAAGCTATAAATGGAGCATGCAATTAAGCACGCGGATCTTGCTAGGGATGTTGTAGATTATCTCTATGAACTTGATCCCTCAAATAGTCACTATTACTCTGCTCATGCTTACATTGAGAAGGTACAACAATGCTTAGAACATTTGACTTACATAGGACAACCGGGTTCTGCACCACCTAAACAACAAATCCCCACCATTTCCATGACTCCATTCAATAAGACCCCAGGTGCTAAGCCTATTTTAAACACACCATCAAGGCTAAATCAAAATTTGTTACTAATGTTCCCTTGGCTTCTACAGGAGTAATTGTGTCTACTAAGGCTAAAGGATCTCAAGACAAGAAAGATAGGATCAAGCCTTCCACTAGTAGGACTGCGAAGAAGAAAGTAGAATTTCACTCTAGGATGTTATTTTAGTTTTAAATTAAAAGAATCATGTAGCTAAGACAAAAGGTTCTGCCTCTATGCAGAAGCCTAAGCAAAATGTGAATTCTAATTTGAGATGTTGGAATTGTAATGAATGCATGTTTTCTCAGCGCCATGATTTATGCCTTGTTGATCATGTGAACGAAATGTATGCCATTAGGAACAATTTTAAATGGATTACAACGGGGAAGAAATTAACCCAAGTTGGTTGGCAATGGAAACCCATTGGTAGGACCTTTACTGCAAATGGAACTAAGTTCCCTTTAACTAGGATCACATCCACTGAAGTTAGGTCTCAGCGTCCTTTAAATAGGAACTCCAGCACTAAGAAATGGAAACAGCGCCCTTTAGCTAGGTCTGCATCCACTATTGTGCCTACTAGTGAAGAAGTACCTCAAGTTATTAGACAACTAGAATCTAAGCCAGCATCTAGGAAGAAAATTTGGAAGCCTAAGAATTCTTTTGATAGCAAATGTAAGATAAATATATCTGTACCTGCTAACACAGAGGAACATTTAGATTCCGATACATTGTCTTCGTCTGGTGATATTTTCAGGTGGTCCAAATCATCCTCTGGTACTTGGACTCTAGATGCTCAAAGCATATGACCAGAGACCGCTCGATGCTCAAAAATTTCGTCAATAAGTTTCTAGGCACGGTTAAATTTGGCAACGACCATATTGCGAAGATCATGGGTTATGGTGAATATCAAATTGGGAATGTTACGATTTCAAGGGTGTATTACGTCGAGGGACTTGGTCACAACTTATTCTCAGTAGGACAATTTTGCGATTCAAACCTTGAGGTCGCTTTTCGACAACATACTTGGTTCATTCATGATCTTGTAGGAAATGATTTGTTAAAAGGGAGGGGATAATCTCTACACACTGTTCATTCAAAACATGATGGTCGCCTCTCCTCTATGCCTTCTCTCCAAAGCATCTAAGACCAAGTCATGGTTGTGGCATCGCCGGTTATCTCATCTTAACTTTGATGTTATTAACTATCTGGCTATAAACGAGCTTGTTAGTGGTCTTCCAAAACTTAAGTTCGATAAGGATCATTTATGTTTCACGTGTTCTTTAGGGAAAAGCACCAAGAAATCATACAAACCTAAAGATGAAGACACCAACCAAGAACCACTGCATCTTTTACACATGGATCTTTGCAGGCCAATGCGTACGGCAAGTGTGAGTGGTCGAAAATACATCCTCGTCATGGTGGATGATTTTTCAGGATTTACATGGGTTAAGTTCTTAGCAACCAAGGATCAAGCACCAACATATATTATTTCTTTTCTTAAGATGATCCAGGTGCGTCTTAATGCTACTGTTCGCCGCATTTGAACTGATAATGGAACTGAGTTCGTTAATCAGACTCTACGAGACTATTATGAAGAGGTTGGTATTTCACATGAAACTTTAGTTGCTCGCACTCCACAACAAAACGGTTTCGTGGAAAGACGTAACCGTACACTTATGGAAGCTGCTAGAACCATGTTGATTTATGCGAATGCTCCTTTATTCATATGGGCTGAAGTAGTGGCAATCGCATGTTATACCCAAAATCGCTCCATCATTTGTAAGCGCTATGGAAAAACTCCATATGAGCTACTTCATGGACATAAACCCGATATTTCATTTTTTCATGTGTTTGGTGCAATGTGTTATCCAAATACTAATACTGAGAATTTGGGCAAGCTTCAACCGAAGACTGATATTGGAATTTTCATTAGTTACTCACCCGTAAAGAAAGCTTTCTGAATTTATAACCGTCGTCTTGGCAAAATAGTAGAAACCTTGGATGCCGATTTTGGTGAGCTGACAGCGATGGCATCTGAGCAACGCAAATCTGAACCCGCACTTCATGAGATGGGAACTGGTACTATCAGTTCCGGATTAACTCCCAACAATCCTTCTTCTCCATCATTTACACCACCAAAAAGGCCCGAGTGGGATGAGTTATTTAAACCTATGTTTGACGAATTCTTTGATGATTCTCCAACACCTGCAGCAGTAGCTCTGATTCCCAAAGTTGTTTCTCAAGATAATGGAAATCAGTCCGATGCATCCACTGTCACTATTGAACTAGATGCACCATCCCCCACTAATTCTCAACCTACACCCGAATCATCACCCCCACTCGTTCCTAATGATGTTGAAGAGGATTACTATGATCACGATTTGGAACTTGCTCACCTACAAGAGCTTCCATTCTTTGGTTCACAAATACCCGAAAACCCTAACGGTGCGTCTACCTCAGAGGAAGCTCCTGCAATCGTTTACTCAAGACCACCACGGATTGAAAATCACAACACCAAATGGACAAAGGATCACCCAATCCGCAATATTATTGGTGACATTGATCGACCAGTCTTGACACGTCATCAACTACAAGAGCACGCATTATATTGCTTCTTTGATGCGTTTCTCTACGAGAAAGAACCTACATCTTGGCAACAAGCCATGCAACAATCATCTTGGATTGAAGCCATGCAAGAGGAACTTAATGAATTTCAACGCCTTGAAGTATGTGAATTAGTTCCTCTACCCGACAACGTTGACATCCTTACATTGTTGTGGGTATATAAGGTTAAACTCGATGAGTTAGGTGGAGTATTAAAAACAAAGCTAGATTGGTTGCTCGAGGTTACAAACAAGCTTTGGGTATTGACTTTCAAGAATCCTTTGCTCTTGTTGCACGATTGGAGGCGATTAGACTATTCCTTGCCTATGCTGCTCACATGAATATGATCATCTACCAAATGGATGTCAAGACGGCATTTCTTAATGGTGAATTAAGGGAAGATGTCTACGTAAGCTAGCCGAATGGATTCTTCAACTCGGAGTATCCTAATCACGTGTACAAGCTCAAGAAGGCTCTTTGTGGGTTGAAACAAGCTCCACGCGCGTGGTACGATCTCCAATCATCTTATCTCATCTAAGAAGGCTTCTCCAAAGGCAGATTGGACCCAACATTGTTCATTCTCAAGGAGGACAACGACATGATATTGGTATAAATTTATGTTAACGATATAATATTTGCTGCCACTACTCAAAGACTGTCTGACCATTTTGAGAAAATAATGTCCACACGCTTTAAGATGTCGATGATGGGAAAATTTTCATTTTTCTTAGGGTTGCAAATTTCTCAAAATCCTAGAGGCATCTTCATTAATCAATCCAGATATGCTCTTGAATCATTGAAAAAGTATCATTCTGAAAACTGTGACCCCGTGGATACTCCTATGGTGGAGAGATCCAAGTTAGATGAGAATAAGGATGGGATTGCTGTCGATCATAAACTTTACCATGGAATGATTGACACCCTTCTCTATCTGACTGCTAGCAGGCCTGATTTGCAATTTGCTATATGCATGTGTGGCCGGTATCAGGTTTGGCCTACCAAAAAGCACTTACATGTTGTGAAAGGATCTTTCGGTATCTTAAAGGAACACTTAATCGTGGTCTGTGGTATCCGAAGGGTTCCTCAATTGCACTAATATCATATGAAGATGCGGATTATGCTGGGTGTCAAGATACTCGACGTTGCACTACTGGCAATGCGCAACTTCTTGGAGATAGACTGATTAGTTGGGCATCTAAAAGGCAGAAAAGCGCTGCGATATCAAGTACAGAGGCTGAATACATTGCTATGTCCGGTTGTTGTGCTCAATTTCTTTGGATGAGATCACAATTAGCTTACTACGGTCTTGGATTCAACAAAATCCCGATTTACTGTGACAACAAAAGCGCCATTGCCCTTTGCTGCAACTACGTTCAACACTCCTGGGCGAAGCACATTGACATACGCTACCACTTTATCAAAGAGCAAGTGGAAAATGGAGTAATCGAGCTATATTTTGTCAACACTGAGTATCAGCTGGCGGATATATTCAGAAAGGCCTTAGATCGAGGAGGTATCAAGTTTTTGATCAAAAAGCTGGGCATGAAATCTGTTAATGCAAGTGATGCCTAAAAACATTATTAGTGTTAACTAATCTTTCTTAGTTTTGATCACAACAAACTATACAACACATTTAGTGTAAAACACAAAACGAATTATTTAACTAACACTATCATCAAGGTAATAATCATATCACTAACTTTTCTTAATCATACTTAGTGATCATCAAAGTGATTATCCTTAAAACTCACTTTTGTTAATATGACAAAAGATGTTTTAATAAACTTTCTTTTTAAGAAAATGTTTTATTAAAATGGAAAATGTAAATTTGAAAATGGCATATTCCATATGCCATAAGAATATCCTTTAAAGGTTTAAAATACCTCAGATATTTCTACCCCACTAAAAGACAAAATCGGAGCGTAGTCTATTGGGCGGTCCTTTAAATATCTAGGCGGTTCTCTACCGATAAGGAACTACTGGGCTAGATAAGGAACCGCGCCCATCTAGCCGTTGCACTTTGTCTCCTATAAATAGTGGATCAAATCTCATTTTCCAACAACCCTTTTTGGACGTTTTTCTCAGCCCTCTTTCTCTTTTATATAGCATAATAATTAGTAAATGATCACTTAATGTGTTAAGTATGTTTACATATGATTATCCTCTTGATCCCCTCCTTTACCTTGTCCAAAAAGAAGATCACTCACTCACTAGTGTTGTGATAAAGATGAATCCATGAATTAGTCATGTTCATCATGTTAGCGTTTTTGTTTTATGTTAATCCATTGTATTTATGAATACTTGGACTAGTTGTGTTTATCCAAGCTATTTGTGAATACTTGGATTTATTGTGTACATCCATTGCATATGTGTTTGCTTGGATTTATGTTGTGTAGATTCCAGCTACATGTGTGTACTTGGATATGTCTAGTTGAGTTGTAATAGATTGTGTTGTAGTTCTCACTAAATTATAAAGTGATGTGGTTGTGTCTTGTGAGTTCTCACTAAACTTGAAAGTGATTAGTTGTTGTGTTGTGTGAAGTTCTCACTTAGCTTCAAAGTGAAGAGTCATGAAGATTGGTTTTAGCTTTGTATTAGAACTCGACATCTAGCCTTGTGTCATAAAATGGTGAAGTAGGCAACGTCGTGAAGATTGGTTCTACCTTGAGATTAGAACTCGACATCTAGCCTTGTGTCGTTAAATTGTGAAGTAGGCAACGTTGTGTAGATTGGTCCTAGCTAAAGATTAGGTCTCGACATTTAGCTTAGTGTCGGAAAATAATGTAAGCGATGATGTAAGGTTTTCTCCGCCAAGAAGGGAGCTTGTGGATATAGTGGAAATCTCGAGTAGGTGTACTCGAGGAGTGGAGTAGAAACGAGGATAGAGCCTCGTTGTCGAACCACTATAAATCTGGGTGTCTTCTCATTAGGTTGTACCTAATCATTATGCAACTTACCTTCAAGTAAAAGATAGTTTTGATACAAACCTAATTGAAAGTAATTTTAATTAGGTGACTAATCGAAGAGAAACTATTCAACCCCCCCTCCCTTCTAGTTTCTACAATTGGTATCAGAGAGATGGTCACTAATAAGTGTGTAAACACTTATCCTTTTGCCACTAAAATCAAGGAAAAACAAGACCTAATCATGTGTTTTATATCGTAAAAGTCGGAATTACGCGTGGTTTTGTGTTTTGTGTATTAAATAGGTACAAATGATCAAAAGAAGAGAAAATACGGGATTTCGCGGTCAAATGTTGAAGAAAAGTCCAAGAAAGAGACGAAGACAAAGTCAAAGACAAAAGTGTGCCCAAGTTCACGAAAACCGGCTAAACCGACACGAGTTTGAAGAAATGATCAAAGAAGCCAAAATCAAGTTCGTTTTTAGCGGATTCATTCATTTACAAAGATTTCGGGCTTAGTGGGTCCCACATTTTCTTAATGGGCCCACAAGCCCATTTAAGAAAATGGTTACAATTCAAATAATGGATCATGTGGCCCAAAAGAAAACAATTAAAAAAAAAGAAAGAGACAAATTGATCATGAATTCCATTTTGCAAAAAAATGAAAAGATCCGTGTGCCATAAGCCCATTATATGGGACGGTCAAATATGAACCAGTCAACCATTTTGAATACCCATTCATTCGTTTTTATCACAAACCTTAAATTACTCTCACCAACCGTTTCACCTCACACACAAATAAACAAACTTCTCCCCCACACGTGTCTCAACATACACGGTTACCTTACCCCCACTCACAAATAAATAAACCATATGTTACCCCACTCCTTGTTTCAATATTAACAAGGTTTTCACCCTCACCTATTTTTCTTTCATCTCTCTAAAAAATATAACAGCCACCATTTACATAAACCTTAAATTCACCTTGATCCAAAAATTACCCACTAGTTTTTGGGGTTTTACCCTTAATGTTTAATTCACTCAAAGAGGAATTAAATCCCCATAGTTTTCGGGTGCAATCACTAACTGTGGTCCTCAATTCATCCAACGTGGCTCAAACCCCTTATTTTGATTGGATAAACCACCTCACCATACATCAATCCACCAATCCCTATCATCCACATCATCCCTCAACAAACACAAGAAACACAAAAAATCCATGTTGGCAATCCGTGGCTCACAAGGATTAGTTTCAACCGTTTGATGAGAAGAGAAGAGAGAGAAAAGATGAATGAAGGGCCTGGATGATTTGCTTAATGATGAAGCTAAGAAGAAGGTTTTTGGGATTTTTCCTATTAAAACCCCCTTTCATGTGTAATTTTAGTTAGCACCTTTTCTTTATTTTTAATTTTCAGTAAATTAGTTTTAGGATTTAATGTTTTTTTTAAATTTCAGTAATTTTAATCTTTATTATTATTAATGAAATATTAGTTTTATTCATTTCATCTCCATTTTTAATTTAGTGTCGAAGTTTTATTTAATCTTTAAATCTGCTTGTTTTTTAAATTACTGTTCGATTATAATCTGCTACTGTTCGTATTATTATTGTTATTGTTCGGTTTATTATTCATATAAAAAAAAGTAAAAGGAAAGTGAAATATAAACTTTCCCCTACTGGGAAGACATCAAAAGGTTACTATTTGGATCGTTGGTATTTTTCTTGGTGATGATGATGTTCGAGATGATAACGGTGGTGTTTGTTTTCGGGTCATAAGGGGGCACAACGCCTACCTTCGTCACAACGGATATCGACATAAGGTTTTAATCCTCTTTTCATTTTATTGTTTAGTTAATTATTTAGTATAATTGTTATCTAATCTGCTATTGTTTAGTTTATTGCTTTATTTTAAGCTGCGTATGTAGTCACTGTTTAGGCTTTAGTTTATTTTTATTCAATTTTTTTTGATTCGTAGAGTATTATTAGGATCTGCTTATAGTATTGTTTTGATTTGATGTTATTTGGGTCTGTTTAATATGCTTATTCAGTTCCTACTGCTTTTACTTGATTTTGGTTTAGTTTATTTTTAGTTGCCTTAATGCTTATTAGATAGCTTATTGGATCTACTTATTAGTTTTCATCAGCTTATTACTGCTTGTTAGCTTTTATGCTTGGTTGTTTTGTTTGCTTATTTGGATTCAGCTTATTTGTTGCTTATAGCTTAGTTGGGATTTTCTTGTTTGCTGATAAAGTTCACAGACCCATTTGGTCTGTGGATTTTTATGTTTGTTCTAATTCCAAAAAAAAAAAAATTAATAAGAAAATTTCGTCCATAGAGGGGTTCGATCCCCAGACCTTTCGTACACAAGCCCTGCGCCCCTACCATTCCATCTAGACCCTCTCTTGTGTTTCTTTTCGCAACATTAAATTAATATAGGGTAATTTACTTTGACAGTTTTGTTTAATTAAATTTTATATACAAAGTTTTAGATTTAGATTTAAATTGGTTTATATAAATTTACTTTAATTCAGTTTTAAAAATAAAAAGATAAAAAAAATATTTTATTTAAATTTCTTTCATAATTTTTAAATAGTTTTTATAGATTAAGTATAGTTTTAAAGTCTTATTTAAATTTTAGTTTTCAAATAGTTTTTCTATTAAGTTTTATTTTAAAATAGTTTACATTTAAAAGTTTTTACTTTAATTTAGTTTTTTTAATTAAATTAGTTATAAATTTCGTTTAAGCTTTTAAATAGTTTTATTATTTTTAATTAGTTTCAAAGTCTTTTTAGTTTTAATTAAATTTTAAATTAGTTTTCAATTAAATAGTTTAGTTTAAGATATCAAAAAAATATATTTTACCAAAAACAAAGATAAGTCTTACGTTTAATTGGAGATCAAATTCGAGTCGATTTGTGGAACGAAAATAGATATAAAAAGGGCATACAAAATGTAACACCCCCAAATTTATACAACTCAGTTCAGCGGAAGACTAGTTGGTGTTACGGGATAGCACATTACTCACATCATAGACAACGCTTAAAAATCGCGTCGTTTAATAATAAATCATTTCCATTCATAAATATCAAAGTTACATAGGTCCCAAGTCATTACATTTCATACAAAGTTTTACAAAGTGTTTGAATGGAAAATATTGTTTAAGTGCGGGCCATGAATTCTTGTTGTCTTCCCGAGAATTACCTTCAAGTACCTGAGATAAAACATGTTAAAAGAAAAGGTCAGCGATAACGCCGAGTGAATTCATAGAGTTTAATAAATTCCATCAATATAACTTTGGTATAAAATTAGTACCAAAAATCAATTCGTACAAATCGTTGTAATAGGCCGTAAAATAGCCAAAATCATTTTATGCAAATCTTTGTAATAGGCCATAAAATAGCCAAAGTCATTTTATACAAATCCTTATCGAAAATCATAATATAGGCATTTGCCTTAAAAATTATTATACGAGCCAATGTCGTAAAAACATCATACAATACGTCTTATGACGTTGTATTAAATCAAATAAAAATCGTCATATGAATATGGTTATGAAAACCAAAATACAAACATAATATCAATAGTATGACCCAGTATTGCTAGTCAGGCAATACATCGTAATTCGGAGCGTCTAGTAATATTTTGGTGATTGGATTATTATAAGCCGCATGACATTGTTACCTTACTAAACCAAAACGGGTAGCTAACCCGATACCAATTTTGCCCATCTAAAGTAGCGTGTCGTCACAAAGGTCACGCTATTGGAAATCTTCTCATACATAAATTCGCTTACCAATCAATGTGGCACGACGGGGATCAACCGTCAAGGCGCGAACTGGGGTGATCGTCCCCAAATAGTACTATTAAATGCATAAGCGTCTACCAACTCCCGGTAGTTCACAATTCATGCTAATGGGACTTTTAGTGACATAACCTAACTTTAATAATCCATTTAATTTCATCTATCGGGTCCATTAATCATTTATCGGGTCATACAATCGGGTCATTCAATCATTCGGGTCCAAAATCAATAAACAAACAATCGGGACAAATGGTGTCCAAACTTTTATAAAAACTAACATGTTATCTCCCTCGCGGGTTTATAAAGCATTTATAAAACATTTAAAAGAGTGCGAGGCTATGAACTCACGTTGATGTGGGAAGACGATTATCGGCGATTTGGATGTTCGGTACGTGCTTCAATCACGGAAACCTAAACAAATAATACTTCGTCTTAGACTTTTGTCCAATGACTTTATAAAAATAACAATTATGTATACATATGATGATTATATATATATGATGATCAAGTGGGTTTACATATTCTCGTTTACTCCTTTTAGTGTCATATGTCAATAACTTTTATATTAGTTTACCAGTTTTACCCGTTTACGTGTCTTAAGCCCAATAAGCTTATTATAAGTTATTTAACTTATTTTAATCCATTTTGTACCTATATTATCAGTATGTATACTTTCCAAGTTGGGCCTAAATGGGTTAAGCCCAATAAGTTCTTTTTAGGAGTGTTTAACTTATTTAGTCCAATTATTAGCCCAATGTGTTTATTTAGCTCGTTAATGTCTGTTTGCCCTATAGTTCGGGTTCTACCGGTTTTTACTTGTTATACATGTTTATATATCAGTATATGAGTTTTATAAAGTGAAGGCCTACTAATTCTAAGGATTTGGTAATGGATGGATTAGATCTATGGATTTGGTGGAAGAGATGGGGAAAATGGAGATTAGGTGTAGAGAGAGAAAGGAGAGGGAAGAAAAGTAGAGAGAGAAAGTAAGATTAGATTAAATGAAAAGTGTTAATGAATGAATGACCAACCCCCTCCTAACATGCTAGGAGGGGTATATATATAGCCCACCCTACATGTGGGCTATATGGACTATACATTATAAAGTGAACCACGAGCCCATTACATAATTATCGTTGGAGCGACCGATCCTTCATAAATACGTAAAACGTATTTCCAACAATCTCCCCCTAAGGGAGGTCGCTCCAAGTTACAAAGTTCTAAATATTCTATGGCTCGTGATCTATGCTAATAATGATGTGACCGAGACTTTCTTTGGGAAAACACATTTCCAACAATCTCCCCCTAAGGGAGGTCACACCATTTTACAAAATCTTAAACCTAGCATCTATGCTTGAGTCTTCGATCTTGTTTTTGTGAATATGCTTGATATGATCTTTGACTTTAGTCTTGAGCATGTTTCCTTTCCTTGACCTTGTGCATTCATCACTTGTGAAATTTGCCTCTTCGTGACTTCATGTTCCACATACTTATACCTTTAAATTCTTGAAAGCTTCAGAGATTGATACAGCGGAAGACTTGACCTTCAGACTTTCTTGAATTTGTTGAAGTACTAAGTGTATGTAGTATAAGCATGTGGTGACGACTTCTTCTGGATTGTACACCGCAATGCCACCTTCTTGTTACGCTGCATAAGACAGTTAGCAACAAACAACATACACGGATGAAATGGCCTTGAACATTTCATTCTAATTCGGTAGCATTTTACCTCCGGTCGGTGAAGACCGTTGGACGATATTAAATATCGTACTTGTGGCAGGTAGTTTCAATTAAGAACCTCCTTGACAAGATTTCGCGGGTAAACCCGTTCTCTTTACTCGACCGTCCAAAGCTGACTGCGAACGTAAAGAGTGAATCATTTGGATAATAATATCCGCATGATTTGAAGCCGTCAATTCATGTTCCTGGAACAAGTGAAGTTCAATTAAGAACCGCACCATCGTTGCTTTCCAGTTGTCACTAGCTTGATTCATATAGAATCTTGCAAGTTACCTACCAAGTGCTGTTTGATGTTAACACTAGAAGGATTTCCATTCGTCACTGTAAATACTTAATAGTATTACTCTGAATGTTCTGGCAAGATCACTAAGATATTGCGTAGAGGCCTGGAACGTGTTTAAATTCATTTAAGAATTAAACAGCTGTTGCTTTCCAGTTATCACAAGTTTGATTCATAAAGAATCGCACAAGTCACCTACCATGAGCTTTTTGATGTTCGCTCAAGAAGGATTTCCATCTTCATTGTAAATACTTTCGTATTACTCGGATGTTCAGGCAAGATCATGAAGATTTTGCGTAGGACTCTTAATATCTTTCTTACTTTTCACATTGTGTGAACAAGCAAGGAATAATGAAAGTGTGTCCTAATGAGATATTTGATGATCTCAAATGGCTCTAGACTCGATCGTGCATTTTGGATTTTAGTGATCGGAGGCTGGAGAGGAGTGCCACCTTTTCAATACCAATTTATTCGGAGTGAATAAACCAGTAGATAACGTGTTGATCTCCGTGTGATTAAAACAAATACCTTTTGAGAGATATTTGAGTTAGCTGGGAAGGGTTGTGCATTGCATCACTGGGTCCATGATGTCTTTCTTCAATACCGAGAATCATTAGCAAAAATGACCTCAATAGCATATGAATTGACCCGGTTTCTGCCTAAAGTTGTAAGGAGGGCTTCTTTCTTTACACCCTTTATCTTTACAATTCTTTTTCATTCTTCAACCCCTTCAATGCTTACCAATACGTCATAACTAGCACCTTGTTGTGATTGTTCCAGTGCTAACTTAAGTACTTGGTCGGCATTCAGCTACGTTCACAATCTTTCTCCATCTTTCCTAAGGACTACTATTTCTAGCTATGGAATGTCCTTGGGAAGATTCCTCCGGTTCTAGAGAAATCATTGGACTTTAACCTATCCTACCATCCTTATGTCACCACAATCTTCACCGTCGTGAATAGAGATGTTTTGGGTAAGTGTATGTCACCATGAAATCCATTTTGAAGTGCAAATCCATTTTGCTCCCCCTTAACATATGCTACGATATTCGAAAACATTTCGCACATGTCGGGATGAGCTAACACGTTAAGTCAAACCATTTGTGATTAATCATTTCCCATATTAAATCACATTTTCTCCCCCATATTAAAAATATTAACCCAATCGATGTTTTTAATATCAATTGATTTAATAGTATTTTAAGAAAATTTGGGAAGAAAAATGCAAATCCAATTATCTTCATGAATGACACAAGCTCCCCCTCAAATTAATGAGGGTGTACTTGAAACGTAAATTAAATACCTTTTAAACACAAGTGTAAGGTATTTATTACGTGCAAAGATCAGATATAATAATGAATTCACAAGATTAGCAATGTACGAGGTTGGACCTGAATAATGGAGAACAGCATATGAAAGAAGCACATGGTTCTTGTTCACGAATGTTGGTCACCTCGTCACGTCCCCGAGAAAATTAATTCTCGTTGTAGAGTCAAAGCTTTCCGGTGAAATGCTTGACTTGAGTATGAAAAGCGGGTTGCTATCTGAAATAATAGCAAACCATTTTGAGCATGTTTTAAAAATTTGAACTTCTGCTCGAACTTTATTTACAACCCCGTGTCATTATTGAATGACATTTCTAGGTTCGTAAATATTATCGATTCCAGAAGACATGCTCGTTTTATCAAAACATTTTTGAACACACAATTTTGAAAGATTTAGAAAAACCTTTTGAGAAATTCTCGAAAAATTGTGTTCAAGGTTTTGAAAAACAATTACTTGAGCTTAAGATGTTGAATATCTTAAAAGCAAGCTCAAGTCCGAGAAGTTGTGAACTTCCCGTTGTTAAGGATAAGTTTATCATCGGCGATAAACTTTCCTTTTATCTGAAGAACGAGTCCTAAGCTGACATTTACTTAGAAGTCGTTTTTCATGAGCTTGAAAACTTTGACTGTTTTAACGGAAAGCTCATGACCGAGAAAGGTTAATTTCTCGTTGTAGAGAAAAGTTCTCTTATTTAAAAGATACACTTTCCTTTCTGAGCTTAAAACTTCGAATGTTTTAATACAAGCTCATGACCGAGAAAGGTGAATTTCTCGTTAAGAGGATAAGTTATCATAAAAGATAATCTTTCCTTTATTTTAAGTTCGAGTTACAGTCTGACATTTAACTGTAAGTCATTTACACGAGCTTAAAACCTTTGAATGGTTTTAATGTAAGCTCGTGTTCGAGAAAATTTAATTTCTCGTTGTAAGGATAAGTTTATCATCGGCGATAAACTTTCCTTTATTTGAAGCACGGGTTACCATCTGATATTTAATGATAAACCATAATGCATGAGCTTAAAAACTTGGAATGTTTTTGATATAAGCTCATGCCCGAGAAAAATGAATTTCTCGTTTTTAGGATAAGTTTATCATCGGCGATAAACTTTCCTTTCTTTGATGATCGAGTTATAGTCTGTGATATGACTATAAGTCCTTTGTGCAGCTTAACCATGAATCCCCTGAGACATTTGTTTCTCTGATATCTGCTTCTTCAGCAACCAAACTCTAAGAGTGTCCTTAGTTGAATGATACACAACGATTGGACCGCTTTGTTCTTTTGGAACATCAACTTTGGTACCTGCATTCTCATTAGGAGTTTGTATACTTTTGCATGGGTTAGAGATATCTATTTTTGAAGCACGTGGGGGTTCACAGTTGGCTTTACTTGTTTCAGAGGTGGCCTGAGGGGATGATTCACGTGTCTTATTTGGCAAACGTTTCCTTTTATAGAAAATCTTAAGTTCAGGCTTAAGTGATGTATCATCCTTTGCAATTTCCTCCCTAGTAGTCTTCGTAGAATCAGATACTATCCTAGTTAAAGGGCACTCGTTTCCTACAAGAGTAAAAGTTCTACCAGTGGGGCGCCAAACTTTACCAAAGGGTTTGATTTTAGCTATCCACTGGGACTTAATTCTAGCACGGGAGTTCACCTCATCAAGTAATTTCTTGACACAAGCATCATGATTTGCCGTAAAGACACATTTTCTACATGTTTTACAAGTAGCATATTTAATGTCTGAATAATTCCTAGATGATTGATCGATGCTCCTAGAAGATGGCATGCTACGGTTAGCAGTGTTGGGTAATCTAGAAGGCATCTGACTAGGTTGGACATTGCTATCTCTTACATGTGTCTTTTGAATAGCTTCCCTTTGACCAGATTTATGGCAAACGTCATTTGAACTAGTTCTAGACGTGGTCTTGGTATTTGTAGGGAAACTAGAGGCAATCATATGATTTGGTCTTGCTAAAGCTGGAGTGATCACATTGGGCCTAGTTGCTGGAGTGACTGGTCTAGGAAAATGAACCAAATCAACTTGGGAGGCAAACCGTGGTCTCGAGGATTGTGATCGCTCGGATCCAAATGCAGTAGGTTGTCTGACAGTCGGTTGTCTGACGAACTGATTTGTAGGCGGTTTCCCCAAGATTGATGGTTTTTCAAGCTTAGTGTCCACACTAGGTCCTTTACTTTTCCTTAACTCGTTTTTCAACGCAGCTATAGCAAAAACCTTTTCCTGTACTTGGGCCTTTAAAGTCTCATTTTCTTTGAGCACGATATCTTGGGATGCCAACTTAGATTCAAGCAGTTGAATTTGTTTCAAAAGATTATCCTTTTCAGCTTTAGAATCTAGAACAGTTTGATCCAATTTTCTTTCAAGAACAACGTTTGACTTTTCAAGTTTTTCAAAGTATGTTTCAAATTTGTCCGTTTTCTTAGAAAATTCAAGTTTGGCATCCTCAAGATCTTTTGATTGTTGAGCTACAATCGTTTCGAGCTCTCTAATCTTGGAATCAGAAGCAGACAATGAAGTAGTTATAGGACAATTATCATGATGTTTAGCATTCTGAACAATCTCTCCCCCATTATAACTTACATCGGATGAATCAGAAGTGGTATTGCTATCACTCTTTTCCATCCCATGTTTGTCATAATTAGGTTTAGAATGGTCAATGTGCGGCATATCATCAGCATATACATAACCAACATCACATTGTACCATGTTTGCAGGCTCTTCGTCATAAATGGGTAAGGTGTCATCAAGAGAAATCTCGTGAACATTCCCCGACGTGCCACTGATATCATGTTGTCCTTCTGAATCCGTGCTCTGGCCATCGTTAGGCTCCAAGTTGTCAACCGTATGACCATTCTCCTCTTGCATCTGCGGCATTGATTCTTGCACTCCATTATCATACGTTTGCTGAAGTCGAGATCTTTCATAAATCGAAGACGAGACTGATGTCATGAGTTTCAGAATTGTATCACGGAAGACTCGAAGTTCAGTATGTGTATCTCGAAGAAATGATTGGCAAATCATTGAACTTTCAGACTTGATGATATTGAACTGGAGGAAAGGCGTGAGTTGTGTCACAAGAGCCTTATAAGCAAGTGCCGATGCAGAGTGATTAAAGCTTTTATTGTTAAGTTCCTCGGCGAGTTGGGTCAAAGTGGTGAAAATTGAGTCGATGAATATATGACGATCTTGTCCAAAGATTGTCACAAATTCGCTCCCTCCTTGAATCCCCGAAAGAGTGACAAGATGAGACTGGAGTAGTTGAAAGGAGGTGATGCCACTTTTCTTAACTTCGTTTTTCCTTAAATACAACTCTCCCTTTTTACATGTCGAATCGAACGAATCCATTAAAAATCGAATAATACTTAAAATTCCTCGATAGATGGTATAAATGAAGCTCGTCACTTGGATTCGTCACGTCTGTCTTTAAATCCGGCCACAATAAACGTGAAATCCAACAAATATTTTTTCACGTTAACTTTTAGAATAACCGCCTCAACAATCCGTCGGCTAAATATCACGTCACTTTGTCCCGACTATAACGTAATATTATAAAAATTTTCAAAAATAAAAATTTGAATAAAAATATGAATTGATAATCAAAATCAAGAAATATAATATCCAAAATAGAAATTTAATGTTCAAAAATATCCAAAATAACTAAAATTTCCAAAATAAAAATATTCAAAAGAAAAAATAAAATTTAAAAGATAATAATAAAAAAGGATAAAACTTTAAAAAAACTGATTTGATTTTGGATATATTTTTGGAAAAATAATTTTTAAAATGTAGACAAAATCTAAATTGTGTTAACTAAAAACAAGTTACTTAAATTAAACATGTTTTCTTGTGATGTCCGTCTAACAAAAACGTGTTCTTTAAAAACTTGTGGATTCTTGTTTACTCCGTCACACGTGGCCCAAACTTGTTAACTCCGCCCATAACTTTCTTGTTCTCTCCGTCCTTAATTTAAATAAACACACAACACCTATCTCCTCTCCCAAACCTATCTCTCTCTCTCACAAAACCTATCTCTCTCCAAGACAAAACCTATCTCTCTCTCACAGATAACTCCTCCGTCTCTCTCTCCCAAACACTGAAACTCTCTCTCCTCTCCCAAATACTTCACAACAGCCGCAAATCTACTCCTCTAAACCTTCACCACAAATTAGTTTATCTTAAATCAAACGAGTACACCACTTGATTATCCTTTCAATCAAAGTCAAATAACGTCAGTTATAAGGTCGGGGTTATACTTGTTCGAGTAATGATCACTTAAACAAAGAAGCGGCGTCAAGATCGTGTATACGGTCTCGGGTAGGTTCTCTTTTAATTTTTCTGTTGAGTCCCTCTCTTCATCTGTAGCGTCATTCTGTGATGAGTCTTGGATCAATGATCCTTTTGAATAAAAGTGAGATCGAGAGTTTTTGTGGCTTATTGTAAAAAATCAGTCTTGTTGGATGTAAAAGTGAGAGTCTTGGGTCAGTGTTTGTGTGAGACGAGAGGTGTGGGTGAGATGAGAGTATGTTTGTGAGGGGGAGTCTGTGTACGAGGTGTGAGTTGAGTTGAGATGCGAGGGTGTGCGAGGGTCTGTGAGATGTGTGAGAGTGACGAGGTTGTCGGATGTGGGTGTGGTGTTAGAGTCGAGGGGTGTAACGAGAGTCAAGTGGATGTTGGTGAGATGAGTCTGTGTTGAGTCTAGACGGGGGGGTGTTTCTGTTTGGTTGTTCGAGGGTGGTGAGGGAGTGAGTTGGGATGTTGAGTCTTGTTTGTGTGATGGGTTTGATGGAGTCGAGAGATTGTGGGAGGGTTTTGAGTGTTCGAGAGATGTTGGGGTTTGTGTGACGAGAGGTCGAGTCGAGAGGTCGTTTTTTGAGACGAGATGGGTGTCCGGATGTTCGTTTGTCGAGGGAGAGTGTGAGAGTGTGATGTTGTTGGTCGAGTCTTGATAAAAAAAAATGGAGTCTGTTGGTTGAGGATTGAGTCAAAAGTCACTGTTTTAGAAAAGCCTATTCGGAAGTTTTTTTTTTTTTTTTTTTTTATTCGGAAGTTTTTTCCTATTCGGAAGTTTTTTCCTATTCGGAAGTTTTTTCCTATTCGGAACTTTTTGGCTATTCGGAACTTTTTGGCTATTCGGAACTTTTTGGCTATTCGGAACTTTTTGGCTATTCGGAACTTTTTGGCTATTCGGAACTTTTTGGCTATTCGGAACTTTTTGGCTATTCGGAAAGTTTCGTCTATTCGGAAAGTTTCGTCTATTCGGAAAGTTTTGTCTACTCGGAAAGATTTGTCTATTCGGAAAAAGTAGACTATTCGGAAAGTTTTCTCATTTTGAAAGATGAAAGCACTGGAACAGAAACTCAAAAAAATGATAGAACGGATGGACTCATGGACTGTTTGACAATTTTTGGACTATTTTGGACAATGTTTGGACAGGATTGGACTCATGGACAGATATGAAAAACAAATGAAAAGATGACGGATTTGGACTGATAAACGGATCTAAAAAAAAATTTGATTAAAAAAAAATAACTGAGTAAAAATGATTAAAGAAAGAGACTGATTAAAAAAAATGAAAAGATGAACAGATTATTAAAAAAATGATAATAAAAACTGATTGTAAAAAACTTACGTAAAAAAATAAAACTGATAAAAAAAATAAAAAATTGATAAAATTGATAGAAAAATGGATAACTTTATTAAAAAAAATGATAAGATTTATAAAAATTGATAAAAAAAAAAAAAAAAAAAAAAAAAAAAAAAAAAAAAAAAATTTATCGAATGATGAAAAAATTGATAAAAAATTAGAAAAGAAAGGATTTTTACCACCAAATCAAAAGATAAAAAGATGCAAATCCTAAGATTCAACCATGGCTCTTGATACCAATTGAAGGCCTACTAATTCTAAGGATTTGGTAATGGATGGATTAGATCTATGGATTTGGTGGAAGAGATGGGGAAGATGGAGATTAGGTGTAGAGAGAGAAAGGAGAGGGAAGAAAAGTAGAGAGAGAAAGTAAGATTAGATTAAATGAAAAGTGTTAATGAATGAATGACCAACCCCCTCCTAACATGCTAGGAGGGGTATATATATAGCCCACCCTACATGTGGGCTATATGGACTATACATTATAAAGTGAACCACGAGCCCATTACATAATTATCGTTGGAGCGACCGATCCTTCATAAATACGTAAAACGTATTTCCAACATAAAGTTTACATTAGACGGGTCCAACCATCTAAGTTTTATTTAACAAAAACGTTAATTTTACGGCAATAGCCGAAAAAGTCGTAAAAATCATATTTATAGTTTTTATTACTTATAAACATTATTTCACCACCATTTATATAATTTATCCATTTGATTAACCTTTTATATATATTTATATAAATAAGTTTTATAAGTTAGTGGGTTTTTATTTACATTTTATATATTAAAATGTGAGTGCTTATATAATAGTATTATTCTTTAATTTCCAAAAATCTGATTTTTAACTTCATCTTCACCAAAACTGCCATATCTTGAGTTCTATATGGAGATAGAAGCTCAAATTTTTATCACATAAACTACATGATATGTGCTACATTTAACTCTTCTATAGCTACTGTTGAATCATCCTTTAAGTATTTACTAAAAATCGTCCAAAATAGTAACTTCAGATTTATACCCTAAACTTGTTTTGATCATATCTCACTCATTACTTTGATTCCATTGCATGGCCAACTCTCACATGTGTACAAGACCCATAGCTTACTGTAAATGGGTTTTACTTCATCATATTATCAGTTTACCACTTGGTTCTTTACTGTTTTATACAGCCATGCAAATTAATCAAGATTTTAACCTTGTTTCTTATAGTTTTTCACCTTTTTATCCATGATTATCAACAACAAATCCCCACATAACATTTTTATCATCATATAATCATCATAAATATATACAATAGGAAATAAAATACATGTTCACATAATTAAAATAACAAGAAGTTGAGGAGGACAATCTTTATACCACCAACTTGATGTAGATTATGAGTTTGGCATGGTTTTTGATGGAGAAACTTGTAGACAACCATGACCATCTTCAAGACCACCATGCTCCATGAAAACCTTGTGGAAAATCAGCCCCAAGACACCAAGAAAACTCCTCCATGGATGTTATAATCACCACCATTCAAGAGAGCTTCAAAAGGGCTTCAACATATGTGTAAATAACACATGATTTTGTGGTGAAATCAAGATCATATTGGGTATTTTTGGTTGAGGAAGGGACGGCCAAAATGGGGAGTAGAGAGAGAGAGAGAAGTGGTTTTTGCATGGATAGAAATGGTAGAAGTGAAAGGAGTTGCTTGTTTTGGTGTACACTTAGCTTACACATTAAGCTTAAGTGACATGTGTAAGTTTAGCTAGAACTTGCCACCAACTTGTGATGTGGTGTTGTTATAGCCGGTTTTGATGAGTGGGGTGGGACAAGTGTCCCACTTGTCTCATCCCATTTAGTTACGGGTACTCCTCGATTCTAGTTTCCTCGATTTGCGTGCCCTCGGGTCGTTTTACGAAAAACGTTTTTATAAATTATGAATCGACGTCACAAAACGAATCCAATAAAAATTGTTTCATCAAAAACGGAGTTCGAAAACGTAAATACGTAATCCTAAGGTTTCCGGTTTAGTCGTAAAGGACGTTAAAATAAAATCGTAAGTCCTAGTCTCTTCTCGTAAATTTGTGAGTTTATGAACCAACACAAATTTAAAACTCCAAAATAGTATTCACGGATAAATTTATTTTCTGAAATGTCGGACTGTCACCAAAGTCGGTGTATGTAAACGTAAGCACGTAACGTTGAATCCTCCGGTTTAAACGTAGTCGATGCTACTCCAAGACGTAAATCCAAATTTCTTCCCAAAAATAAGTGAGTTCATAAAATAATATTTTCAAATGAATATTGAGAATAAAATATCGACCATAAATTGACGGATTGTCACAGCATTTACCCCTAAACAGGATCTTTGTCCTCAAAGATCATCTTACCTTACTACTCGCTTCTTATAGAGTTAAAGCCATGTGGGTATTTCCTCCACATTCGGTCTTTTCTCACAAGTGCAATTCATTACAATACGCGAGTTTCATCAAACATAACTACGGGAATAAGATCAAGCTAAATATTGACTTACTTTCTCTATCCATGATGTTCATGGGTTTCTGATGAATGCAACTTTTCGCCGATCTAAGCTTTACTAAGAATAACCAGATTTTCACTTGATAGATATTCCATCAAGTTCGATTTACGAATCATAATTCACGCAGTCTTTGAAGTCCTAGGGTAGATCCAGCTTATATGCCTTTCAATCCCAACTTTTACATCATCTCAATGGTCCCAAACAACGGGGACTTATATCCCATGATCTGTCAGATCATGAATTCATTTTCCCAAGTTTAAAAATTGTGGCATAACTTCGCTACCCATTTGGCACTTCAAGGTCTACATTTCACATTCACATAACCTCTTGCCCACTATCGGCAGTCAATAATCAAATCCTAATTTCAACAATCATTTCAGATCTCGCGGGTCGGGTATTTTGCAAGGTTGGGTTCGCCATCATAGGAAACCTTAAACCTAAAAGACATGTCCAACTCACAGTGGGTGTATGTCGGATGTCTTCATCACAACTCCTGCTTACAGATGCTCTAAGATTTAGATCCTAACAGGATTCGATCTCGATCCTAACACGATAGTTATCAATGATAATCTCTCCAAAGGAAAACGATTATACGCTCTATTACCAAAGGTCAATCATTCAAACACAAAACAGCACTTATATTGCCTTGTATCGTTACTTTACCTCATCCCTTCGATTTGGGGTGGTACATAGTACTCTCATCAAGGTTCGTTCTCAATGATTTCTGAGCAAATCTCTAGAAATTCGATGCGAAGCGAGGATCTTGATATAGATGTTCGATACAGGCACACCATGTTTACATAATTCTTTTGCATTTATCATTAATGGGAATGATATTAGCAGATTTGGTCAGTCTGTCGACGGTGACCCAAATCGAATCAAATTCAGATGATGACCTTTGCAATAGCTAGATGTTTACTAATGTATGAGGCGATGTCTGCCTTCATAATTGCCATTAGTACAGCTTCTTTAGACAAAGATACTTTTAGTCAAAGATGACATACATATAATACTTATACTTACAAATTCCAACTTAACTATATCTCACAATCTCCTTATTTAGGCAACCATAAACGGCCCTTTAAAATATTTAACGCTATTGGCTTCTCAATTTTTAATGGTTCACATTAGCCGCGAACCTCTTTTAGTATCTATATTATCCTTTTAATTACAAACATCGTCTATTTTATATTGTTCAACAATTTATTTTGCACCTTCATTATTAAGGAACATGTCCTAACCGGTTCTTTATCTTTTCTACATAATGTGTCGGTATCTATATTCTCTTCTCATGATGATATAATTATCAGGTCCACAATTCACTCATATATTCTTTCTATATTAAGCGTCAGTAATTACGTTCACTTTCCTCTTGAAATAAATATCATAACCGTATTTATTCAAAATTCTTTCTTCATATCTTCTATGTTTTAGTTTCGTCTTTACTAAAATTTTATCCGTTTTACTCAATCCGTCGTATAAAGCGTCGATAATTATTATAATTAATTAAATAATTATTAGTTAATTTTTATGAAGCGTAAACGTAAAAGTTTTAAATTTCTTAGTTCGACCAATTATATAAAATGTTCAAAATAAATTTTAAATTTTATTAACAAGCTTCTTGTTGATTTATCGAAAATATTTAATAAGATTCGTAAATGTTCGAAAAACCTTTGTTTATACTTTGGTCAAAGTTTTCTTAGTTTGAAAAGCAAAAAGTGTCGTTTCAAATTTCAAGTCATGGTATAAATGGTTTCCTCAATCCTTCTTAGGTTATCTTGAGGTATACACAAACATTTACCCCTAAACAGAAGTTTAGTTAAATGGTTTGTGTATAAGGGAATAATCCCTTTAAAAATCTTTTGTTAGAACATTTGTCAAAACATATTTCCATTTCTTTTTGGTAAAATCCAAAGTCTTAAAAGGGCTCTTAATTTTTGAAGAGTCTATATGCATACATCTTACCATTATTAATCCAACGGTCATTTTATGTAAAGGATTAAGTTTTTAATCCCTAAGCGTTAATGGTTCTAATCTTTGAAAAGTCAATATAGCTTCCATTATCTATTAATCACATGGTTAAATCATGTAAAGATTCAAGTCTTTAATCACGTGTTAATTATTCAAGGTTCAGGTTTTCGTTGTTCGGCCAATTCAGGGCAACTATAAATAATTATTAACTCATTCTTATTCTTATAAACAAATAAATGGTCCTTAATGATCACGAGCATGAATTTATCAAATTACAGCCTACACACGTGATTCACCAAATTTATGAATGCTACATGTGTATTAGTCAATCCAAACGACATCACGTGAAACTCATAATGTTCATTACAAGTTCTAGATGTAGTGATTGGAATACATAATCTTCTTTGCAGATGCGAAGTTGATGATAACCATGCCGTGGATCAAATCTTTAAAACATACAGTAGAACCTTGTAAATGATCGAACAAATCTTCCATTTCGAGTTATGGATATCGTTTTCGATTGTCAATTTACTCAGTCACAGTAATCTATACATGTAAGGAAAGATAACACCATAGCTCTTCAGGATGACAGGCTTGGTATAATAAAATCTTTCTCCGACAACTTTCTCAGTTGTACGGTAATTCCTTAAATTCAGATGGTGCTGACGTACAGTGTACACGCCACAAGTGCAGCACCGGGAATATAATCAATACCAATTTCAACTTGCCTTAATGGCAAAAGTCTAGGTAATTCACCAATAAATACCTCCTAAAGTTTCAGATAACAGAAACGTCTTTTTAATAAATTTATATTAGGTTCTTTCTAGATTATAGTATCTATGACTAATTCACAACCAATCACAATATAATCTCAAGTCTAAATACAGGATATGATCATCCGTCAAGAATTATTTAGTTCACTTTTGACAATCAACATCTTATCTTTTTAGGGGAATTCTACTCGAGTTCCCATCAATTAAGACAATGTCGTCATGTCATAATCAATCAATCCATTCTACTGGAATTATCAACTTTTCAGTTTCATTGCCGTCGATAAGATGTGAACTTCTCAAAAGACTAATAATAATTCATAATCCTTCACAAATACAAGGATATCAGGAGACATATCCACCATCTAAAGAGTAAGGTCAACGCATAATCTACGCGAGAGAATTTCAAATCAGATTCAGACGAAAAACATTAAACGAATATGAATATATCCCATGTTTTCATGATTCGAGTACGCATTCGAAAGCTCCTCGGATCGTTACCCAGGTCACTCAAATGAAATCAAATCAAGAGAAATGATAAGAACGTCGATACATCCAGTCGGGTATCAACACTCGGAAATCAGATACTTTTCCTAAGAATCTCACTACGGGAGAATTGGACAAGAACGGAATATCAATTGTCAAATAAGACAAATTCCACAGATGAGTAAATTCAACTCAGAAGAATAGGTGTTATAGGCACATATGTAGATGTCTCTAACATTATGTCCCTATTTTGCACTTTTTGCAGATCTCATACAATTTAATCTTTCACAATCTTCGACGAAAATGTAGTGTTTATTAATCAGTTTTATGGTGACTACTAATCAGTCTTGCATAGTCCATTCCAAATTGTATGTAGGCGCGCAACTATATACAATTTCAAGATTAACGATGCAATACTCAGTTCGTCAAAATTTTATCATCATGTTTATAATAAAAACATTTTCATGCTTAACTCTTAAATAAGAATCAAGAATAAATTTACAAAGATTTTCTTTGTTATGGAAACAATTAGGTTTTCCAAGATGTATTATAAACAACTTCATTTCAATAACAATCATTTATAAATCTCACTATGAATAATCCTTATAGTGATGAAAATTCAATTTTTCTCAAAGGATACCGTTTCAACTTTATAAAAAAAACAATGTGTGATCTGCAAAAGAGTGATGAAGAGTTGTTCACCAAGAACTAAACTACAATATAATAGGAAATGAGCTTAGCCAAATAATCATGAGGTTCATGATCGCGATGGCACTCACGAAGAATGATCCACAACGTAACTCAAATCGAGATGAGTACTTGTTAAATGGTTGCATCACTAATGTGAACATTAGGATGAAGCAAGAAAAGATAGATAACATCGATACATGTAGAATTTAGCAATCAAAGGTAGTCTTTTTCATTAATCACAAACAAGTCAAAATTGTACCGTAACACATTACGTGTCACTATGTCATACAATTTTCAAAACTCATCCTACCAACTGATGTCTCAGTTAAGTTAGGGATTTTTAAAAGATACCACAATGAATACTAATCTACAAGAGTCATTAGGGGTTCCATATGTCCCAGAAGATCCATCGGTCTCAATTCAGAAGAAGATCTCTTCAATTCATTTCTTGGACACTAGGCATCCTCGTTAGTGGACAATGGCCTAGGAACAGCCCTTAACACAAACTAACAATCAATTAAATCCTTATAATTCAATCACAGGACTTAACGACTTCCTCTTATCAATCTTATATTCCATACAAGTTAAATTTTTACTTTATTCAAGTTTTAATCAACTTTTACTCAATTCGATATCCTACTTCATTATCCAATACTTACAACCTTATTCTTCGGCCTTGTTAAGGCAATACAATCTCAATTTGAATCAACACTTAATTTCCAATCCTATTAGCTCTTACAACAACAATTATCAAATGAGTCATTAATATGAAATGACTTGATCATTCAACTAGACTTCTCGGAAAGGTATTAGTGGCATGAGGCTTTTGGGTAATGGTTCCAATAACAGCCTCAAGTGCAACATTCACCCTTTCGATTTCAAATTTAAGAATTGGATGACAACGAATCAGATGACATCTTTCCAGGTGATAACGTTTTGTCAAACTCCACTCTATAAGGAAAGATCGTCATGACATCGATATCAGATTTAATCTCGCCAATTCTTCTTCAATATCACAATCAACTAATATCTACATTCTATGAGTATCAACCATTTGTTGGGATCATAAATATCCACAACTTGGTTTAGATCTAGGATAGCTAGAATTCCTACGAGAATAGCTTCGATTAATTTACTAGGGGATTTAGGGTTACTTGTGACAATCGACGTCGTATAAATACCTCGTATAAAAATCAAAATAATCATCAAACAATCATGTAATAAAATTACATCATATATATATAATCCAAGTTATATATATATATTAAAATAACACTTCTCAGTCTTGGCCTTGTCGATAACTCGGGAATTCTTCGGCACCGTTATAGTCAAAAGATTTTTAGACATTTTTAGAAAAATGTTTATAGTTAAAAGATTTTGAAATGTTTTATTCAAAACCTTGGTTTTAAAAATCTTTCGTTCTCTATAACGAGAGCTCTGGTACCAAACTGTAACACCCCCAAATTTATACAACTCAGTTCAGCGGAAGACTAGTTGGTGATACGGGATAGCACATTACTCACATCATAGACAACGCTTAAAAATCGCGTCGTTTAATAATAAATCATTTCCATTCATAAATATCAAAGTTACATAGGTCCCAAGTCATTACATTTCATACAAAGTTTTACAAAGTGTTTGAATGGAAAATATTGTTTAAGTGCGGGCCATGAATTCTTGTTGTCTTCCCGAGAATTACCTTCAAGTACCTGAGATAAAACATGTTAAAAGAAAAGGTCAGCGATAACGCCGAGTGAATTCATAGAGTTTAATAAATTCCATCAATATAACTTTGGTATAAAATTAGTACCAAAAATCAATTCGTACAAATCGTTGTAATAGGCCGTAAAATAGCCAAAATCATTTTATGCAAATCTTTGTAATAGGCCATAAAATAGCCAAAGTCATTTTATACAAATCCTTATCGAAAATCATAATATAGGCATTTGCCTTAAAAATTATTATACGAGCCAATGTCGTAAAAACATCATACAATACGTCTTATGACGTTGTATTAAATCAAATAAAAATCGTCATATGAATATGGTTATGAAAACCAAAATACAAACATAATATCAATAGTATGACCCAGTATTGCTAGTCAGGCAATACATCGTAATTCGGAGCGTCTAGTAATATTTTGGTGATTGGATTATTATAAGCCGCATGACATTGTTACCTTACTAAACCAAAACGGGTAGCTAACCCGATACCAATTTTGCCCATCTAAAGTAGCGTGTCGTCACAAAGGTCACGCTATTGGAAATCTTCTCATACATAAATTCGCTTACCAATCAATGTGGCACGACGGGGATCAACCGTCAAGGCGCGAACTGGGGTGATCGTCCCCAAATAGTACTATTAAATGCATAAGCGTCTACCAACTCCCGGTAGTTCACAATTCATGCTAATGGGACATTTAGTGACATAACCTAACTTTAATAATCCATTTAATTTCATCTATCGGGTCCATTAATCATTTATCGGGTCATACAATCGGGTCATTCAATCATTCGGGTCCAAAATCAATAAACAAACAATCGGGACAAATGGTGTCCAAACTTTTATAAAAACTAACATGTTATCTCCCTCGCGGGTTTATAAAGCATTTATAAAACATTTAAAAGAGTGCGAGGCTATGAACTCACGTTGATGTGGGAAGACGATTATCGGCGATTTGGATGTTCGGTACGTGCTTCAATCACGGAAACCTAAACAAATAATACTTCGTCTTAGACTTTTGTCCAATGACTTTATAAAAATAACAATTATGTATACATATGATGATTATATATATATGATGATCAAGTGGGTTTACATATTCTCGTTTACTCCTTTTAGTGTCATATGTCAATAACTTTTATATTAGTTTACCAGTTTTACCCGTTTACGTGTCTTAAGCCCAATAAGCTTATTATAAGTTATTTAACTTATTTTAATCCATTTTGTACCTATATTATCAGTATGTATACTTTCCAAGTTGGGCCTAAATGGGTTAAGCCCAATAAGTTCTTTTTAGGAGTGTTTAACTTATTTAGTCCAATTATTAGCCCAATGTGTTTATTTAGCTCGTTAATGTCTGTTTGCCCTATAGTTCGGGTTCTACCGGTTTTTACTTGTTATACATGTTTATATATCAGTATATGAGTTTTATAAAGTTTACATTAGACGGGTCCAACCATCTAAGTTTTATTTAACAAAAACGTTAATTTTACGGCAATAGCCGAAAAAGTCGTAAAAATCATATTTATAGTTTTTATTACTTATAAACATTATTTCACCACCATTTATATAATTTATCCATTTGATTAACCTTTTATATATATTTATATAAATAAGTTTTATAAGTTAGTGGGCTTTTATTTACATTTTATATATTAAAATGTGAGTGCTTATATAATAGTATTATTCTTTAATTTCCAAAAATCTGATTTTTAACTTCATCTTCACCAAAACTGCCATATCTTGAGTTCTATATGGAGATAGAAGCTCAAATTTTTATCACATAAACTACATGATATGTGCTACATTTAACTCTTCTATAGCTACTGTTGAATCATCCTTTAAGTATTTACTAAAAATCGTCCAAAACAGTAACTTCAGATTTATACCCTAAACTTGTTTTGATCATATCTCACTCATTATTTTGATTCCATTGCATGGCCAACTCTCACATGTGTACAAGACCCATAGCTTACTGTAAATGGGTTTTACTTCATCATATTATCAGTTTACCACTTGGTTCTTTACTGTTTTATACAGCCATGCAAATTAATCAAGATTTTAACCTTGTTTCTTATAGTTTTTCACCTTTTTATCCATGATTATCAACAACAAATCCCCACATAACATTTTTATCATCATATAATCATCATAAATATATACAATAGGAAATAAAATACATGTTTACATAATTAAAATAACAAGAAGTTGAGGAGGACAATCTTTATACCACCAACTTGATGTAGATTATGAGTTTGGCATGGTTTTTGATGGAGAAACTTGTAGACAACCATGACCATCTTCAAGACCACCATGCTCCATGAAAACCTTGTGGAAAATCAGCCCCAAGACACCAAGAAAACTCCTCCATTGATGTTATAATCACCACCATTCAAGAGAGCTTCAAAAGGGCTTCAACATATGTGTAAATAACACATGATTTTATGGTGAAATCAAGATCATATTGGGTGTTTTTGGTTGAGGAAGGGACGGCCAAAATGGGGAGTAGAGAGAGAGAGAAGTGGTTTTTGCATGGATAGAAATGGTAGAAGTGAAAGGAGTTGCTTGTTTTGGTGTACACTTAGCTTACACATTAAGCTTAAGTGACATGTGTAAGTTTAGCTAGAACTTGCCACCAACTTGTGATGTGGTGTTGTTATAGCCGGTTTTGATGAGTGGGGTGGGACAAGTGTCCCACTTGTCTCATCCCATTTAGTTACGGGTACTCCTCGATTCTAGTTTCCTCGATTTGCGTGCCCTCGGGTCGTTTTACGAAAAACGTTTTTATAAATTATGAATCGACGTCACAAAACGAATCCAATAAAAATTGTTTCATCAAAAACGGAGTTCGAAAACGTAAATACGTAATCCTAAGGTTTCCAGTTTAGTCGTAAAGGACGTTAAAATAAAATCGTAAGTCCTAGTCTCTTCTCGTAAATTTGTGAGTTTATGAACCAACACAAATTTAAAACTCCAAAATAGTATTCACGGATAAATTTATTTTCTGAAATGTCGGACTGTCACCAAAGTCGGTGTATGTAAACGTAAGCACGTAACGTTGAATCCTCCGGTTTAGACGTAGTCGATGCTACTCCAAGACGTAAATCCAAATTTCTTCCCAAAAATAAGTGACTTCATAAAATAATATTTTCAAATGAATATTGAGAATAAAATATCGACCATAAATTGACGGATTGTCACACAAAATCTCTTTATTAAAATGGCGCCGCTGCCGCTTCGCTCGTACGATTGACGATTTTTCGTGAAGACGTTTGGATTTTAGGATCCGTTCTTTTTTAACGTTACGTTTCTTGTTAACAAAAATCAAAAAAACAAAAAAAAATCAAAAAATTAAAAATACAAAAAATTAAAAAATCACAAAAGCAATTTCTTTCCAAAGAATTGCACCAAAAAAATTAAAAAATCAAAAAGTAATACTTTTTCCTAAAAGTATTACACCAAAAACGTATTAGTGTTATTTTTTTTAGTTCGATTTCTTTCGATTTTCATTGTGAATATATATTTTTCTAAAAAATACAAAAAGATTTTTCTTTTACTATAGTATATTACGTAGCACAGTAATTTACCTACTTTTCAAATAAGCCTTAGTTGGGATTTCATCACCTAACTATTGTATTCGCATCCATAACGAAATAAAAAGGCAAAATAGATAAATACTAGTAAGACGTTTGAACTCAAAATATACAAACTATAAGGTGGGTATAAGGCGACGCGCTATAAAAGGCCGTCTAAGGAAAAAGGTTTTTAAGTGCTTTGTGCCACCTCGTTTCCCCGCTTGCTTGTGCGTATATGGAGAGGGACGACCGATTATTGGTTTGCCAACTCAAGTAGTAATTAAGTATATATTTTTGTAGCTTTTTACTATTGCACCTCGAGAGAGAAAATCCTTTTCCTTTCAAAGTCGACCGAGGGCACCTACCTCATTCCAAAGTTTTAATTGTATGCGCACTCGCGCGCATACATACATACCGATTGGTGTACCAAACTCTCCCAATTCTTCCAAAAAGAAGAAGAAGAAGAAAAACAAAAAAACCGTCATTCAAGCCGATCCCGAGAATCGAGCTTTCGACAATACGATGGCAACGGATAATCGACCAATGATTGAGATTCTCCAATCTCACGTTGAAGGAAACGATGACGCGATTGTGGTGCCGGATATTGGAGCTAATCATTTTGAACTTAAAACGGGTTTTATTCAAATGGTTTTCGCTACACCATTTTTAGGCCATACTAATGATGATCCACACGCTCATATCAAACGTTTCATACAATTAGCCAACACCGTCAAATACAATGGGGTGCCACAAAAGGCTATTCGTTTGCAACTCTTTCCTTTTTCCCTCGAGGGACAAGCCCGGATTTGGCTTGATAAGGAACCACCCCAAAGTATTATTACATGGATTGATTTAGAGACCAAGTTCATTAATTACTTTTTCCCACCATCACGGACCACCTCTTTAAGGAATGAAATCATTACTTTTGAGCAAAAATATGGGGAAACCTTTAGTGAGTATTTGGATCGATTTAAAGAGCTTTAAGAAAATATCCACAACACGGTTTCACTAAAGTGCATCAAATAAATACGTTTTACAATGGTTTAACTCTAATTGACCAAGACTCACTTAATAGTTCCGCGGGGGGCAATATACTTGTGAAAACAATGAACGAGGCTTGGGCCATAATTGAAAACAAGGCTAAAGTACAAACCAAAAGTGTTAGGGCCACTATGGCGAGTGCTAGTTCTAGTGATAGTGACAAGAGAATCGATAAACTCACTTCGCTTGTTGAAACACTTGCTCTAAAAATCGATGCCCTCAATGGTCAAGTGAATGCCTTGAAAGAAACTAGTGAACCGTGTGAGAATTATGGTGGACCACATTCATATTTCAATTGTGACAAGGTTTACAATAATCAACAACAACAAGTGTGTGCTTTTAATGCTAATGAAAGGGTTCTATTTAAACCAAATGTTGATGTTAACCATTTGTCTTACAAGAGTACTAATTATTTGGCTCCCCCGGGTTTTTTAGCACCACAAAGACCACCCCCACCCGCCCAAACTACCCAATACCAAAATAGGAACCAAGGTCCCCAAATGGGTAATTTTCAAGGGAATGCAAATCAAGGGAATTTTAATGGTCAAAATCAAAGTTTTCAAAACAATAACCAAGGTTTTCATAGTAACAACGGTTTTCAACCTCAATATCAAAACCAAGGTTTTCCTAATCAAGGTTTCCCAAATCAAGGGTTTAATCAAATGAACATGCATAATCCTCAAATGGAATTGGTTCTACAAAAATTGACCGACCATGAGCGAATTATGAAAGAGATGCAAGAGTCGACCGATAAGAAATTTTTGACTATGTTGCAAGCCCTTAGACACCAAGGAGCCTTACCATCCAATACCGAGATTAACCCTCGTGCTAATGTGAGTGCTATCAATACTCGAAGTGGAACCACTTTAGTGGGACCTTCCATCTCTTCGCCCATAAAGGAGAGACAAGGCCCGGAGGTCATAATGAGTAATCCTACTCCCCCTTCGATGATTCCTCCCACTACCACTCCTAGTACTAGTACTCCATTGCCGAAAGAGCCTATCCCTATGGTTGTTCAAGAAGCGAGTCCTTATCCTTCTCAACCTTTAAAGTCTAAGCCTAATATCCCTTATCCATCTAGGTTAGACAAGGCTAAAGTGCTCACCAAAGATGACGTTCATGTCTCCAATTTTTTGAAAATGATTTCCAATGTGAATGTTAACATAAGCCTTATTGAAGCACTTGCTCAAATGCCGAAATTTGTGAAAATGTTTAAAGATTTGCTTAATAAGAAAGAAAAAATGGTTGAGCTCGTGAACACCCGTTTAAATGAGAATTGTTTCGCGATTCTTTTCAAAGAGCTTCCCGAAAAGCTAAGAGATCCCAGACGATTCGTGTTACTTTGCTGGTTTCCTCAAATCGATGATTGCATGGCTTTAGCGGATCTCGGCACTAGCATCAATCTTATGCCACTTTCAGTTTGGAAACAATTATCATTACCCGACCTTGTACCGACTCGTATGCCTTTAGAGTTAGCTAATCGAACTCTCGCATACCCCGTTGGTATTGCCGAAGACGTTTTTGTTCGAGTTGGTACATTCACTTTTCCCGTGGACTTTTTCGTCGTAGACTATCAGATGGATCCTCGTATTCCGTTAATACTTGGTAGACCATTCTTACGATCTGGAAGAGCCTTAGTTGACGTGGTCGAAGGGGAGTTAATTATTCGGGTTCGGGATGAACAACAAGTTTTTAAAATGGGAAAAATCACAACAAAATCAAATGGAAAATAGTCGGTCAATATGATTGATGTTCTTATCTATGATAATGACGAGATTTTTATTAATCCTTTTGGAATTGAAACGTCTAATCAAAATGATTTTGTGATAAATTCATCCTTTCCCTTAGAGCCTCAAATTTTTGAAACTCCTATTTACGACTCCTATAGTGATGACACTTCTTCAAGTGATCACACTATCTTCGTTGTTGACCCACCCACTTTTGACCCATCCACTTTTGACCCACCCATTTATGATTCACCAATCTTTGATACTTACGATGATGACACTTCTTTAAGTGATCTCATTAACTTTGATGACCCACCCCATGATCTTAATGCACCTCATATCCCTATGAGTAATTCTTCCATGGAGACTCCTTTTGACTTCTATACTCCAATTTTAGAAGTCATGACTTATGAGGAGGATCCTCCACTCTTAGAGATCATACCTACTTTAGAGGTTATTCCATTTGAGGAGGATTTAGATATCTTTCTAAATACATATTTTCCTCATGAGGAAGAGTTTTCCTATGACTCCGATGATACTTATGTTTTCACATCGAGTTTGGAGGAGGATGACTTTCCCACTTTGGATTTTGATGATATTTTGAGCTTAAATGTCACTACCTCTTGCTATTTTCCCGTTAAGGAATCGGTGTTTGATCCCGGAATAGAAACTTTTGTGCTTTCATTGCCATATTACCATAGCACCCTTCCTTGTAAGTGACTCTTGCCTAAGGATACCCCACTTTTCTTTGACTTGCGTACCACCTCGGGGTTTATTTCCTTTTGTGATGGAAATTATGTGTTTGACCCGGGTGGATTTTCATGGGGTATGCCTTATATGACTTTGTTTCACCCTTATCATGGAGAGATTTTCCTCCCTTGGAAATCTCGATTTTTCCATGATTTTCCCATTTGAATTATGACATTCGGGAATTCGAGTCGAGCTAGAGACTCGTGATAAATAAATCAAGCATCGTATAACTAGGTTAGATTTTTACCTTTCACCCATTTTTCACCAATAAGTGTAGGGGGAGCCAAGTAGATTGTTTGTGTTGTGATGTTGTGTGCAGGGACATGCGCTTAATGATCCACTTTTGGTACTTTTGATGAGACCCATGTTCCCGTGTTTCCCGTATACCCGGTTCCTTCGATAAGTTTTTGCTATTGTGATTCAATCATGTATATAAATAAAAGAAATAAATGTAATCACTTTAGTTGTCCTTTCCTTAGCTCGATTTTAAACAACGAACTCAATGTCCTAAGTATAGGGGAGTTTATTATCCCACATGCTTAAACATCGAGGACAATGTTTATATTAAGTGTAGGGGGATTTTTTTCGAAATTTTAGTGGACTTTTCCATGAATTTGACCCCATTTAACCGGAAAATTTAAAAAAATTTCAACATTTTTAAAATTTTTGATCTATTTTGGCCTAGTAGTATTTTCATTTATTTTCTGTTCTTTTGTCATCGCATCGTAATATTTTCCATTTCAAGAATAAAGTCAAAAAATAAATAAATGAATAAAATGGTTTTAACAAGTTTAGATGTCTTTGATATATTAGGCCCGTCGTGAATATTTTGACTCAACCCGAGTTTACTTATCCAAGTTTACTCTAGCTTGTATCCTTAACCATATGGACCTTAATTGGTTTATTAGGCTAAGCATCCACGAGTCTCATTCTTTGAGATTTTAAATTATGGAGAACGAGAGATGATAGAGTTAGCTATAAGTTTGGTATTCTCCCATTAACTTATGTGAGTTAGTTATGAGCTTTTTCTCCCATCACTTGTAAATAAATAAATGCAATAAGTAAGGTCGTACGATTTGAAAAATTACTTAGCTTTTAGACCAAGATCGTTTAAAATTTGCTCGAGATTAATTAGAGTTCATAGCCAAGGCATAACTTATTGAAGCGGGACGCGAAGATTGGCGAGTCCAAAAAGGCCCTAACAAGGCATGAGGATTCCATTTTGTTGCTAAAGATCCAAGATGATGTGAAGTATCATTATTCCAAAATCAATATGAAGGATCAAGACGCACGACGAAAAGCAATCACTCCCATAAAGATCATGGAGAAGTCTATCCGAAAAGACCCTAACAAGGTATGAGGATAAATAGATCCAAGTCCGAAAAGGAGGCGGATCGTTGTATATGAAAGTCCCAAATAAGGATTGAAGAAATAATGAAGAAGTCGTGGTCAACATTTAAAGAAAATATCTCAACTAATCCAAGTGAAGATATACACTATAAACGAAGAGAAGGCCATAATTTCAAGAACGTCTTCTCAAGATTTGAAGTATGAAGTAAATGCCAAATATCGGTCCGAGAAAGGTCTCAAATCGTGAAGCGATTTATGCCAAGATATGAACTTTATGAGGTCTTGAGAAGCAGTTTTAAAAGATTTTGTCCTTTAGCTAACTATGGATTAGATCGTCCTACTTTATTTTCATCCCTAATAAACTATCGAAATAAGTCAAAAATGCATCCTCGTGATCATTCAAGACAACAATAAAATATAAGAGACACACCTAGGAATAAGGGAGTCTAAGTGATTAATTGAACCGCATGAGTAAGTGTTAGTGGTCCTAACTCATAATTACAATGATCTCGTTTTTAAGCTTGGTATGGGGAACGTGAAACTTGAGGGTGATTAATATTCTTAACACTAAAGCCCTAATTCAAGTCTTAGATTTCTTTACGAGTTTCTTCCATCAAATAATTTCCAAGGTAATAAATTGTTATAACTTTTGTTTCTTTTAAATTTTTATCTTTCCGTCATAGTAATAATAGTATATCTTAATAAAGGCCATGGTGGATTAATTATGAGAAAAATGTAACTATATGCTTTAAAATAATGCATTGCATGGGGTCATTGCAATGGTCAATTGTAGGGGATTTATTAAGTGTGTAAACACTTATCCTTTTGCCACTAAAATCAAGGAAAAACAAGACCTAATCATGTGTTTTATATCGTAAAAGTCAGAATTACGCGTGGTTTTGTGTATTAAATAGGTACAAATGATGAAAAGAAGAGAAAACACGGGATTTCACGGTCAAATGTTGAAGAAAAGTCCAAGAAAGAGACGAAGAAAAAGTCAAAGACCAAAAGTGTGCCCAAGTTCACGAAAACCGGCTAAACCGACACGAGTTTGAAGAAAAGATCAAAGAAGCCGAAATCAAGTTCGTTTTTAGCGGATTCATTCATTTACAAAGATTTCGGGCTTAGTGGGTCCCACATTTGCTTAATGGGCCCACAAGCCCATTTAAGAAAATGGTTACAATTCAAATAATGGATCATGTGGCCCAAAAGAAAACAATTTAAAAAAAAAAAAGAAAGAGACAAATTAATCATGAAGCCCATTTTGCAAAAAAATGAAAAGATCCGTGTGCCATAAGCCCATTACATGGGACGGTCAAATAGGAACCAGTCAACCATTTTGAATACCCATTCACTCGTTTTTATCACAAACCTTAAATTACTCTCACCAACCGTTTCACCTCACACACAAATAAACAAACTTCTCCCCCACACGTGTCTCAACATACACGGTTACCTTACCCCCACTCACAAATAAATAAACCATATTTTACCCCACTTCTTGTTTCGATATTAACAAGGTTTTCACCCTCACCTATTTTTCTTTCATCTCTCTAAAAAATATAACAGCCGCCATTTACATAAACCCTAAATTCACCTTGATCCAAAAATTACCCACTAGTTTTTGGGGTTTTACCCTTAATGTTTAATTCACTCAAAGAGGAATTAAATCCCCATAGTTTTCGGGTGCAATCACTAACTGTGGTCCTCAATTCATCCAACGTGGCTCAAACCCCTTATTTTGATTGGATAAACCACCTCACCATACATCAATCCACCAATCCCTATCATCCACATCATCCCTCAACAAACACAAGAAGCACAAAAAATCCATGTTGGCAATCCGTGGCTCACAAGGATTAGTTTCAACCATTTGATGAGAAGAGAAGAGAGAGAAAAGATGAATGAAGGGTCTGGATGATTTGCTTAATGATGAAGCTAAGAAGAAGATTTCTGGGGTTTTGCCGATAAAAACCCCCTTTCATGTGTAATTTTAGATAGCACCTTTTCTTTGTTTTTAATTTTTAGTAAATTAGTTTTAGGATTTAATGTTTTTTTTAAATTTCAGTAATTGTAATCTTTATTATTATTAATGAAAAATTAGTTTTATTCATTTCATCTCCATTTTTAATTTACTGTCGAATTTTTATTTAATCTTTGAATCTGCTTGTTTTTTAAATTACTGCTCGATTATAATCTGCTACTGTTCGTATTATTATTGTTACTGTTCGGTTTATTATTCATATAAAAAAAAGAAAAAAAAGTAAAAGGAAAGTGAAATATAAACTTTCCCCTACTGGGAAGATATCAAAAGGTTACTGTTTGGATCGTTGGTATTTTTCTTGGTGATGATGATGTTCGAGATGATAACGGTGGTGTTTGTTTTCGGGTCATAAGGGGGCACAGCGCCTACCTTCGTCACAATGGATATCGACACAAGGTTTTAATCCTCTTTTCATTTTATTGTTTAGTTAATTATTTAGTATGAGTGTTATCTAATCTGCTATTGTTTAGTTTATTGCTTTGTTTTAAGCTGCGTATGTAGTCACTATTTAGGCTTTAGTTTATTTTTATTCAATTCTTTTTGATTCGTAGAGTATTATTAAGATCTGCTTATAGTATTGTTTTGATTTGATGTTATTTGGGTCTGTTTAATCTGCTTATTCAGTTCCTACTGCTTTTACTTGATTTTGGTTTAGTTTATTTTTAGTAGCCTTAATGCTTATTAGATAGCTTATTGGATCTACTTATTAGTTTTCATCAGCTTATTACTGCTTGTTAGCTTTTATGCTTGCTTGTTTCGTTTGCTTATTTGGATTCAGCTTATTTGTTGCTTATAGCTTAGTTGGGATTTTCTTGTTTGCTGATAAAGTTCACAGACCCATTTGGTCTGTGGATTTTTATGTTTGTTCTAATTCCAAAAAAAAAAATTAATAAGCAAATTTCGTCCATAGAGGGGTTCGATCCCCAGACCTTTCGTACACAAGCCCTGCGCCCCTACCATTCCATCTAGACCCTCTCTTGTGTTTCTTTTCGCAACATTAATTTAATATAGGGTAATTTACTTTGGCAGTTTTGTTTAATTAAATTTTATATACAAAGTTTTAGATTTAGATTTAAATAGTTTTATATAAATTTACTTTAATTCAGTTTTAAAAATAAAAAGATAAAAAAATATATTTTATTTAAATTTCTTTCAAAAAATTTAAATAGTTTTTATAGATTAAAAATAGTTTTAAAGTCTTATTTAAATTTTAGTTTTCAAATAGTTTTTCTATTAAGTTTTATTTTAAAATAGTTTACATTTAAAAGTTTTTACTTTAATTTAGTTTTTTAATTAAATTAGTTTTAAATTTCGTTTAAGATTTTAAATAGTTTTATTATTTTTAATTAGTTTAAATTAGTTTAAAGTCTTTTTAGTTTTAATTAAATTTTAAATTAGTTTTCAATTAAATAGTTTAGTTTAAAATATCAAAAAAATATATTTTACCAAAAACAAAGTAAGTCTTACGTTTAATTGGAGATTAAATTCGAGTTGATTTGTGGAACGAAAATAGATATAAAAAGGGAATACAAAATCTCTTTATTAGTCACTCAAGATCTTTGAAGTATATTGTAATTTAAAACTTGGATCGATCCATTGTCTCCTAAAATTAGAAGGTCAAGTTGTACTAAAGTTTCTCTTTGGTCAAAACTATTTTTTTCTTGGAAAATAGGTCTTTTAATTGGTAATATTGCATCCCTATTAGATTACTAGCTTTTATGCATTTTAGATCTACTCTTGAAATGTATCTACTAGTTTGCATCTTGCTTTGTGTAGGTACTCATGAAGATCAATCATTGAATTGGTTGTGGATTGAGTTACTTGCACTTGTAGAAGACTCATCTTCATTGATCTTCAACATCTTTGAATGATGATATCAAGATGATTGGGAATGATACTAGTCCTTGAAGACTTAGTACTCATCATAGTCATTGTTGGGCTTTGCATTAATTCCTTGATGGACTGGAATGCTCTTTGTGGCCAAGGTACACTTTCGTTCTTCCACACGCCCTTTGATCATTCTTTTGATCATTACTTGACTATGTGCTTGTTCTTGGCATCCTTGCCTTGACATTTGTTTGTGGTTTGTGATTCTTTTCTTTTATCCTCTCAAATCTGCATTGCTTGGATACTTGACTCACTATGGTGATGTAGAGTGAGTTAGTAGTAGCTTAAAGTATCAAGCATGATATCCATGGTTTGCACCCATACGGTTAGTAGGCCCTTTGTGGGAGAGAAAGTGAATTAATACCTTGCTCATATTTTGGTTTAGACTAAGACTATTATTGAAAGCGATCTTAGTCTATGCATCAATATTTGCTTTGTGTTTATTCATTACCAAAGCAGTTTAACACTTCGCCGGAAAGGCACGTCTTAAACCACTATATATGACACAAGCTCTTCGTCTCCACGATTTGAAGATTGTCATTAATCCATTGAGCATTGGTCTTAGTCTTGATTCACTTCCCTTGAGTTCTCTCCACTTTGCTTTTTCGCTACAAGTAGTCGTTTGTCTGTTTCGGTTCTTTTCGATCTCGATTCAACTCGTAATCCTTCATTAAGGCATATTGCTTAGTGTTATGATGATCCAGTGATATTCTAAAAGGTTTAAGATATATTTTTAAGTATTTTAGAAAACTTGGTTTTCAAAAACTTGGCGTATTTCATTGATAAAAACCTGCCTCTGTAGGCGGTTCTTTATCTCTGGCGGTTTAAACCCGTGGTTCTCTATCGATAAGGAACCGCGGGCAGTAAAACTTGTCAGAGCGCCAGTTTTATTAATTTAATCTCTTTCAATCAAAACCCTCTCTCTCCCAAAAACACACAACCGCCGGGTTCCCCTTTTTTTCCACCATTGTTGAAGCTTCAAAAACCTTCAATCACTCAAATTAATTGATTCCAAGTTGTGGGTTTCACTCATCCTTCATCAAACATCAATTAATTGTATGTATTTTCTTTCAATTTCATCTATTTTGTTCTAGGGTTCATCCTTTCATAATTGGGGATTTTTAAAATTGAAATTGAATTAGAACCTTAATAGGAATATAGGTTGACATGGTTATTTTACTATGATTCCTTAGGTTCATATTCATTGAGATTTCACAAAAACCCACTTGTAGAACAAATCCGAATTTTGGCTAAATAATTTTGGTTAAAAGATGGAATTGAGATGAACCTATGAACAAATAGGTAATTGCATTGTTAATGCTTACCTAAAAACCTTGTTTTGAAAAACCAATGTTCAAGTCCATTGTTAATCCAACATAGTTCATATGTTCTTGGTTAATAATGGAATAGATACATTGTGAACATGAGAATGATATGGATTCAATCCTTTGTTTGTCAAGAAATTGATATAACACATTCTCATATTTTGATTTTTGATTTTATTTTTCATATGAGTGATTGTAAATATATTTTCTTGTGTTTATTTAGGTACTAATCATGCCTTCACAATACCAAAAGGATCATCAACTCACTAAACAATATATGCCTAACCTTTCCGACTTTTGTCACTCAACACGTCTCGCCCATACTTATTTCTCCCTTCAATCCCGTTGTTTTCATGAGGGTAGAGTTGTCCAAAAGGATATTAGGGATTATGTCTACATCAAATCTATCTTTGAAAACATTGGGTTTGATTGTTTGTTGCACATTAAGGAAGACATCTATCCCCGATTCTTATTGGAGTTCTTTAGTACATATTCCGTCATTGAAAACAATGATGGAATATTTGTTAGGTTCATCTTGAATGGTCAACTCATACAATACTCTCTCGAAGTCTTCGTTCAAATTCTTGATGTCCCATTTGTAGGCACTTTTCGCTTCACAGATAAATGGAAGCTCAGTGCTCTCCTTGAATCCAACAATTGTCCTCCAAATGATCATGCGGAAATTGATCTTGACTACATTGTTGACATTGTCTCCAAAAAGGGTAATTGACCCGTTGTAAGAAGCCTTCATACTAAGGTACGTTCGGTGAAACGTCATGAGGTTCTCTTAAGCGACCTTAATGATAATATGGTCCAATGGACCAATATCCTTAGGGAAATGTGTTTTGTCTTGGTGGAAACCGGGATCATATTCCGGAGTGTTTAGTGCATATGTTATTTTGCATCTTTACCAACACCAATTACAATTTGGCATATTTTATCGCTTAACGGATCAATTATGCTATTCACAAGCGTAAAACAAACCTTCCCTACGCTATGCTTCTTACACGCCTTTTCAAAAGAGTTGCTCGTGACTTTCCCCACCTCGACCTTTCTCACTTTCACCCGGTTCATCGGGTTATGTTGCCTATTCAAGAGGTATATGAAAGAAAGCCTAGAAGTGATCGAGGTTCGCGAAAATCCGATCATCAAGAGCCGGATGATGAGGACACCTATATGCCAACAAGTGATGGTGATGGCATGGGTTCTAGTTCTCATTTCAACTCTTCGAGTAATTCCCACCCATCCTCAAACTCATTCGTGGATGGACTTGAAGACTTAGCTCATCCACCTCATTATTCCTCTAGTGAAGTACCGGAAGATCTCAATATAGAGCATCTCTACCGTGAAAATCTTAGGACTCGAGGTGAATTCCATGAACATCGGGTTGAGTCAAGGAAGGGATTCAAGTATTTGGGAAACATGATCAAGGGATTGGACAAGAAAAGAAGATGAAGACTTTGAATTGTTTCGAAGTATACATGTTGTTAAACATGTAATGCGATTTTGAACATTTGCTTCTTTTTACTTTATTTGGTTGTGTATTAACTAATACTACTTGTTTGGATTACTTATTATTTTAATCCTAATTTTGTCTATGCCATCGTGTTTACGATTTGCATAGCTTTGTGCATCCTATGTGTTAGTTAGCTTCCTAGATTTTGGTCAGTAGTTAACTTTGGCTTGTTAATCCTTCGGTAAAAATCTGGGCTAACCAAAGTTTGAGGAAGTGCGATTTTTGAACACCTCTGGTCGCGGTTCCATATTGACCAGCGGTTCCTTATAAATAAGGAACCGCCCATCCTAGATAGGGAACCGCCGGCTACTGTTTCTGACAGAATCTTTGCTTTACACTATTTTCCTTAATCTGTGTAAACCTGGCTTGATTCTTTGCAAAAGCCTGCACATTTCCTAAACTAGGTTACCTAAATTCATTATTCACATAAAATGTTTTTAACCTATTACTAGTTTGGATCATCCCCTCACCCTTTTTAAACCCACCTTGTTAGCCATGTTCTTCACACATCAAACCATTCATCCTTAACCCTTAAAACACTCATTACAACCATGTTTTCTACAAGAACCTCAAACTCATTCAAAACCTCCACTTCAAAGAAAAACCTTAAGATTAAGATTAACTTGCCCAAACTTAACTCTTCACCCTTTCACACACCCAAGAATGAGATTGTTCCAATTCTCATCTCTTCATCACCCTCACCACCTATTGCTCCATGCAAGACTACCTCAACCCATGGTACCAACCATTCTCATGGTTCTACCTCCTCTTCATTCCAATCTAGAATGAATGAGCTAACCTCACCCTTCACTCCAAGTACTCTCTTGGATGTGACTACCCAACCTCAACCCATCCAAAGCATTCCCATTGTGAATGACTTTGTTGATACCTTGGTGACTTCACATTTTACCCCTCCAAACTCACCCACATCACCCATTTCACCCTTGGAGAACATACATCCTCCACATTCACCTCCCTCAAACACTTCCATTTTAGGTGTCCCACTTCCCCTCTTTATGGGTGATCCTTACTTCTTTGGGTTCCTAGAAGCTCATGGTTCTCATTTTCCATGTTGCCTCTACAACAACTACATCATTCACAACCTTAGGATGGAGATGTTTGGACTTCATAGGAGGTTGCAAGATTTCTTGCTCACCTTGTTTACCATGCCTCCTCCTAGGAGATGAATGATGATTTTCTTTAATAAGTGTTTTTCAAGAAAAACCAAGCTAAAGAAGACTACTCATCAAGAACTAGTTTTAAGCTAACTTTGTTTTAGTTAGTTGTTTTCATTTCCTTATTGTATTTCCTTCCCTCCATGATTTTTTCATGAGGATGATTTATGGATTTATCTTTATGTGTTTCTATCTTTATGTGCACATTAATCAACTTTAATTTTAAATTAAAATTGAACCTAAATCTATCACAACCTCTAAAACTTGACTAAAATTGGTTCAAAATGTTATCTAAAAATTTTGTCACCCTTTTTCAAGACATTCTTTGTGAATGTGTTGGTTTTATGCAACCCTAGCATAATTTAGTGCTAATAGAGGTAAAATTCCAAGATTTACAATTTTTTGAAAAAGTCTTAGTTTTCTCAAAACCCTGGAAAATCATGGTTTCACGTCCACTGTACGCGGCTCATTAAGTCGCGCGGTCCCTTAAGTGCTAAGGAACCGCCGGTCCCTATAAGGAACCGCGGACTGATAGCTAATTTTTGGCTCATTTTGGTCTTTCTTCATCACCCTATCCCCTGTCAAGATTCCATGTTTATTCAATTTGGCTAATCAATCCTTGACACTTCACATTTTATTTTCAAATCTTTGCCTTGTCTACTTTCTTCTTATACCCCCACCTTGAGATTTCATTCTCACACCTCAACAATGCCTAACTCCTCATTTCGTAACCTTGACATTTCATTGTCACAAACCTCCTCACCCAAAGCTTCCTCATCCAAGCTTTCCAAGAAACCGAAGATCTCGGTTCGACCTATTTGGATCAAGAAGAATGAACCCTCTTCTTCCAAACCACCCAAGAACCCCACCTTCTCTCCAATCAAGTATTGGAATGAGACCTACTCCATTAACACCATCACCGGAGAAAAGGAAAATGTTCCCTCAGCACCAAAACCTTTTGACACCCCTCAACTTAATGACCTTTCAACCTTCCCAAACCTCACAAGGCATTGTGAAAACATTTCCTACCCACTCTCCTCACCACCACCAAACCCTAGGTTTGATGGCCTTCCCCCCATCAACCGAATTTGTTTTGCATCATGGATCCTCGTGTGATTGTTGTCGATCTCAACAAATTGAACTTGCTCATGTGTATAAGGAAGTTAAATTTTCTTGAATTCCTCCTCACTCGACCTCCTCTCAAAGTTTTCGTTCCCGTGGACAAAACTTCGAATGATGCCTCGTCGTCTTATTTTTCCATCTAAAGGACTAAGCACTCTTGGAGTCAATAATACTCTAGTTGTTTTGGAGTCAATAACATTTTAAGGAATCTTGGAAAATTATCACTATTAGAATAGCTTATGCTTTGTGGTTTATTTTCCATATTTTTTGCTTTAGATACTCATATTTTGTGTATGACTATCTACCTTGTTTGTTTCTTTCATATTTTTGTAATATGAAACCTTTATGTTGTTTTTGTTTTCTTTCTTTGATCATTCTCTCTTTTTCTTTTGAGTTGATCGTGGTTAATCTTTACAATTGATTATGGGTGATTCCATCAATTCTAAACTTTAACCCCTTGACAAATTTATCATCTTCATTGGTTGGATGTTTCTTTTCTACCGCCATTCCACCAATTGATCTTTGATTTTGTCATTTACCTCTTTGGACATACTTAGCAATACTTGCTTCTAATTTGAGATTTCTTCTCCTTCTCCCTCTCAAGTTACTTAGTAGGTAGTGATCATATATACATTGGTGTTTCTTTTCTTTTTACTAACCTTCGTGTAGCATGTCACCTTAGCTCATACACATGGTGCCCCAAGCAAGGGGGAGCAACCACCAAGGGGGAGCTACTAGCAAAGTCCGGTTTTCTTCAAAGACTTATGCTAACTGATGTAGTGTTTTTACTACTCTTTAGGAAAAGAGAGCAAAAGTGGCAAGTATTAAGTGTCGGTTTAGGAAAACCAAGCACTAATGACCAATGAAGTTCAATTTCGTTTCCCAAGGAGGCAAGTGCGTTGTGGTAAGAGATGATTAATGGTTTGTGATTATATTGATGAGAAATGAAAAGAAGAAAAGAGATTAGAAGAGAATGACGGTTACGATTATGGATTAAACTAAGACGAATAGTCGTGCACGTAAAACCGTAAAAGGTGACAAAATTAAAAATTTACCCTAAAAATTCCTAGAAAATTGCAATAAATCCTAAAAAATGTAATTAGAGTTTATAAAAAATCAAAAATCACTCAAACCTTTTATTTAATTAAATAATAATTTTTTAATGCTAATTAAATCCCAAAAAATCAATTTAATTAACAAAAAGCCCAAAATGAGATTTTTTCACTTGTAAACCTCTAAAATACCTTAACTAAATTTATAACTATTTTTGAAAATTAATTAAAACTATTTAAAAACAATTAAAAACTATTAAAACATAAAATAATTCTAAAAATTAATCTAATGACTATAAAAAGATTCTAAAAATTGTAAAATTCCTAACTTAATGTATTTGAACAAAGAAAAATGAAAAAACTTGAAAAATCTAAATTTTAATTTTTAATAATAAAATAATAATAAAATATTAATAAAATTCCAAAATTTATAAAAAATTCTAAAAAGTTGCAAACCTACTTATTTTAACCTAAGTAATACATAAATGAAGTTGAAATTACAAAATACCACTATTGGGCATTGAAATGGGCTAAAACTCCAAACAGTCCCTTAATGGGCTCAAATTGGCCCAATAAGAAAAATGTTGTCCAAATAAGCCCAAAATCTCCTATCTGACTTAAAATTTGATTTTAAGAACAAAACTCTGAAAGCCCAAAAGCTGAAAATGTGTTTAAGTTAGCTTATTTCAAAGCAGCTTATTCTTAATGGGCTTTTTGGCCCATTAAGCTATAAGCTGATGCCATAAGCTCAAATTTGACACACAAGCTTCTTTTGAGTTACTTAAGAGATCTGTGAAAAGAAAGGTGGAAAAAACACAAGAAATAAGCCTGAAATAAGCCAAGACTCTCTTCACAAAATGACAAAATAGTCGTTTTTGAGTTCTAGACCACCTCAAGTGCTGATTCAACTTTCAAAAGCTTTTAAATGACTTAATTAAGCTAAATAATCAAAAAGGTTTCAAATAAGCACAGGCAATAAGCCAGAATAAGCAGATAAGCACTTGTTTCAAAGTCAACTTAATGAGTTTTCTAGTAAAAAGTCAAAGTCAAAGTCTAATAAGCTCCGGATCAAATAAATGGGTCAAATGAGGAAGATCTATCACAAAAATGAGTTGTTGCAAGTCTGGATAAACCAAATTGGCTTATAAATAAGGTGAATGATGTTTTACACTAGCAGGGGCTAGTTTTGGAGGTTGAGCAGTGGGAACTTTTCCCCCTGCTTGACCTTTTTGACTTTTTGTCTTATATGACTTTTTGTTGGATTCAAGTTACAAACAAGGCACCCTTGTAATCAGTGGATCACAAGGAGTCAAGAACAAAAAAATGTCACACTTCTAATCAGCCAATCAGTGTAGTTAATTCAATTTATCACCAGATAAGCAACAGATATGAACATAAGCAGTTATGAACCCAATAAGCAGTTTTTGCAAAAATCAGCCAACCAAATTGCACCAAAAGCATACAAAAGCTATAATAAATTCAAATGAACAAATTTAAACAGGTTTCATGCAATGGTTCAAGGTCTAGATGAGGATTCAATCACAAAATGGTTACTGATGAACAAGAACAAGCAGACTTTTTACTTTGCTGATATACTTGACCACCAAGCCAATTTTAAACACTCAAATCTTCAAATTAGGTTACACAAACTTTGATTTAACACCTTTTAGCCCTAAACATGCATACACTCTAAGTGTTTCCAAATTCTTAGGTAAAAAACAGTCAAATCAAGTGAGATATAGCACAATCTTTAAATTGATGTTTCAAAGCTGAAAACTTGTAGGTTTTAGCATACAACCAAGTGTTAAACAAATTCCAACAAAAATAATCAACAAACACACACTCAAATCCAACTTGTGCACTTAAAAAGGTAATCCCAAACACCCCTTATCTTTTTCAAATCAAAATTTAAACAAGTATAAGTGTATTCCAATGTTACCCAAGCCCAATCAAACACAATAACCGATGTATTATGCAGTATCAAGCAAGATCAAGCCACAAATTCAACAAGAACACAAGCAATGCACCAAATCACAAAAAATCAAGTATTAAAGCAGATTTTGGGTAAAAGGGTTCAAACCTCATGGATGTACATCCACACCCACAAATGTTTGCTGACGTGCTAGCAAGAACAAGCACAAGCTTCCAACAACAACCCTGCTAAGATTCAACAAGGTTAGCACAATAAAATCAAAAACAGAAAGGTGACAACTTGGAAAATAAACTTGATTAATGCAACCTTGTTCCCACACTTAATTATCCCCAAGTTATAAGCCTCACAACACCTTGATAACATAATATCAGGATGCTATGATCCACTTATAGCCCAAGAATTCCAAGGTTTAAACCAAGACTTAGAAAAATATCAAATTTTGATCCTTTGTGCAATTTCTTGCACAAGGTTTAAAAACACGTTTTGAGATTCAAGATTAGTTAACATATAACATAAAAAAACAGAATAAAAGGTTGGCACTTGGTTTTTCTTCACAAAATTCAAACTCTATTTCATAACTTGAAAGTAGGATATACAGAAATGTGAACTAGGAAAAATCAAAAGCAAGGCTCAATGTATGAGGCCCTATGTCTTTTATAGGCTACAATGGTTAACTAAGAATATATAAAACGTAACCCTAATGCTTGGTGAAGTCCCCAATTTGCCCTTGCAGATTTGAACTTTGCTTGAACATGTGATGAAGTATTGGCAGTTTGTGTGAGTTGGCATGGTTGAAATTGCATCCAAGGGACCATATTGATACTTAGGAACAAAGCTAAATAAGGTGTGTAGATTCGCTGGCAAAATTTGGTAGTATCCTCAAAAACGTGTGTAGGGCATAGAGCATGTGAACTCTAGGGTGATGTGACATGGGTTTTTAAAGTTGGGTTATGATTATGATTATGTTAATCATAAATCTGGAGATGATGGAGGTTTAATTGTTGCTTAAACAAGAATACCCAATTCTTGTTCATGTGTGAATAGTAGCTTGTTTAATTTGTTTTTGGGTTTTAAAAAGTGTTAAGCGCCAAAAAATTAACTAATCAGAGATTGTTAAAAACGTTGGGAGTGGAATGGTGATGTGGAGGAAGGATGGGCTCTTATTGGTTGAAATAGGTTAGTGGGACACTTGGCACAATTTGGTTGGCCTATGTATCTATTGTGTCTTGGCAAAACAAACCCCCAATCTTCTATACTCTTTCCATTTGTGATTAAATAAGACAAATCCGGATTTCGTTTGTTATGGAAGTTTTCATGTTCACACTTTTGCCCAAATACTTTTCCAAAGTATTTCCAAGGGTACTTCTTGCCAATTGTTGATTCTTGAAGGGTTGTTTTGGCATTTTCTTCAAAGGTAATGGTCTTGACTTGTATGGTTGACTTCTTGGAGGAATAAAATTGACAAGTCTTCATTGTTGAGGGACCATTCTTGCCAATTCTTCAAAGTGGAGGGCCCTTTTTGTAAATTTGACAAACTTTAAGGACCAAACTTTTAATTATGAATATACAAGGGTTTAAAGTGTCAAATCTTCAATATTGGAGGACCCTCCTTGCATAATCTTCAAAACTTCAAGGGTTTTTCTTGGAATATCTTCATTAGGGCTTGGTTCATTGTGCGGCTTCGTTTCACGTGTTCATTTTTGCATGTTTCTTGTGATCTTTTGTCATTTTCTCAATATTCGTACCTAAAATACACAAGTAACAAACACAAGCATATATTTGGCATTTTTGATGATATTTAATGCATTTAAAGCCCGTTTTAGACGATGAGACTATGTATAAAAGCAGTCTCATCACTCCCCCATACTAAACCATTGCCGTGCCCTCACGCAATGCTAGAATAAAGTATCGTAGCACCTCTAAAATTCATTTTTATTCACTTTTTATTGAATGATAATCTAGCTACACTACTACTATTACTTCTACTTGCGTTTTAGACATAATGTATGATTTTCATTGCAAAATGGGACGTTTAGGTTCATAGAATAAGAACACGTGAATGCTTCGTTAGAAATAATTTCGTCATCCTCAATTTTCACCCCAATTCCATGCTAAGCGTGCAACGAGATCATTGTCATTATAAGTTAGTAATGCTAACACTACTCATATGCGCTAATCGCGTACTTATCCTCCCATTTTCCTAAGTTGTATCTCTTATATTTTATATTGTCTTGAATGTTTCACGAGGATACATTGTTTGACTTATGCGATGATAGAGATTTAGGTCTAAAAATAGAGTCCTAACGGTGTAACCAAGACCATCGAATTAATAACCCCTCCTAATAGACAACGATTTCAAAAAATTAAGTCAAAAAGAAGGATCGATTAATACGGTTTTATAACGGTGTTGAACATGAGACTTATTATCATAGGTTTACCTCCATCTTTTATTCAACTTCTCCATGAAGCTTTTATTATGACTTCGGTCTTGCCTTGCCTTTTATTTAACCTCTCCATGAGGTGTTTATTTTGGCCAAGGATGTATATCCTCACGCTAAAAGAGAATTTTGGATCTTTAAAGATTCAAAGATTAAGGCTTGATTCACTTTCAATTATGCATAGATTTTTCGGCCTTGTGAGCTTCAAATTATTTGCTTGATTTAGGTGAGAACTTGAAATCTTATTATTGAGTGAAGCTTTCGATTATTCGGGTTGCCAATACTTTAAAACCGTGACGCTGGCGATACCTTAATGTCTTCCCAATTTAATTACATGGAAGCTACTAGAAAAGACTAGAAACCAAAAATCAAGACTAAACCGCTAAGTCAATATTTATTAAGCAAAAAATATTTACAAGCGAGGGGAGAATAAGCAAACAACGAGAACACATGAGTTTTTGAAAGAATACGAATACTCTACGTTTAGCATAGTAACTTATAATTAACTCTATCATTTCTCGTCCTCATTTAAGAGACTTAGCCTAATATAAAGTTAAGGAATCGAAGCTCAACACGCACGGTCGAGTCAAAAATTAATCTTATTCTCGCCATCGGAAAATCTACACTCGTGTCTTCAAACACTTATAAAACATGAGAAAATTTTTAAAATTTTGCCATTTTTATCCTTATTTTGCAACAAAACGAGAAACAAAAAGATAAACTTTGGAAAGCGTGAAGGTTTGGCAAGGCAAGTATCTATTCACCCCTGATGAGACTGCTTTTATACATAGTCTCATCGTCCAAAAAGGGCTTAAAATCCATTAATTATCATGAAAATACCCATATATATGCTTGTGTTTGTTGCTTGTGTATTTTAGGTACGGATATTGAGAAAATGACAAAAGATCACAAGAATCATGCAAAAACGAACACGGGAAACGAAGCCGCACAATGAATCAAGCCCTAATGAAGAATTTTCCCAAGAAAAACCTTGAAGATTTGAAGATTTATGAAGAAGGGTCCTCCAATATAGAAGAATTGACATTTTATACCCTTGTATCTTCATAATTACAAGATTAGTCCCTAAAGTTTGTCAATATTGCAAAAAGGGCCCTCCACTTTGAAGAATTGGCAATTTTAGTCCCTCAACAAAGCTAAATTGTCAACCACTATCATCCTCAAAGTCAAATATATCATGAAGTCCTTCAAAGAACAAGAAAAGACAAGTTTGGTCCTTGAAATATGTTAATTTGCAAAAAGGACCCTTGACTTTGAAGATTTGGCAAAATTGGTCCCTCATCAAACATGATTTGGAAATTTTAGTCCTCCAAAATGTCAATCATACAATTTTAGACCATTACCCTTGAAGAAAATACCAAATCAGCCCTTCAAAACCACAAATTGGCAAGAAATACCCCTGAAATCATTTTACAAAACTTTTTGGGGCAAAAGTGTGAAAAAGGAAAAGTTGTTATGAAGGATTTGGGCGTTGAAAAGTTTTTAAACTGAAATGACAAAGAGAAGAGAGTAAAGGGGTGTAACATGTCAGACACAATTCTTACCTAGACCAATAGTGGGGTGACACGTGCCCCACTACCACTCCACAACCAATCAAAACCCACCAATGTTCCACATCACCCTCCACTCACCCGGATATTAATTAATTAACTTTTCAAATGTTAATTAATTAATAAAAACACGCGCTAAAAATGTTTTAAACTTAAAACAAAGATCAAAAACCTGTTCTTGAAGTTCATAATCCAAATTTGGATTTTTTTATTTACTATGAATTAAAGTTTAATCTGCTCCAGAATGATGATTAACCATCCCTTAATCACATCCCAACACCAAAAACACATGCTACATCACCAAGGAGCCCCACATGAGATTCCCCTGCTACAAGCTTATGCATACTGCCAAAATTGTGACAGCCATCCAACGTTTGAGAATTCAGCTTACATCCTAAGCTTGTTACAAGCCCTTTGATCAAGTTTTCACATGCCAGCTATCACAAGACAACAAATTCAGTCACATGATCTTCAAAAGATGCCAAAGCTAACAAGGGCATTTCAGGGATTCTATAACAACAGGTTTACGTTTTTTATTGATTTCCTAGTTCATTTGTAGCCTATAAAAGGCAATAGGATCATTAGTTTAGCTTTTGCTCTTGAATTTTCAGTTGTTCACTTTTCTGTAAATCTCATATTCATATCAATGAAATGTGTTGGAAATTGTTGAAGAAAGCTCAAGTGCCACTCTTATAATCTGTTTGTTATTGTTCTTTGTTCATTATTCTTGATACAAAACCTGTTTTCAAAAGGAGTGTGCAAAAGTTATCACATTTTCCACTTTTCTTGATATTTTGCTAAGTTCTTGTTCAAACCTTGGAATTCTTGGGCTATAGGGGTGATCATAGCATCCTGATATTGTGTTATCAAGGTGTGGTGAAGCTTATAACTTGAGGATAATCAAGTGTGGGGTAACAAGGTTGCATTAATCAAGGATTTTTACTTTTTCTGATTTTCATATTGTGCTCTTAACCTTGTTGATTCTTAGTAAGGTTGTTTAAGGAAGGTTGTACTTGTTCTTGCTAGTACATAAGCTTAAAATTTGTGGGTGTGGATGTACATCCATGAGGTACACACCCTTAATCTCAAAATCTGATAAAATATTGGATATTTGTGATATTTGAGTGTTGCTTGTGTTCTTGTGAATTTTGTGGCTTAATATTTCTTGAATCTGCTTATCTTATCTGTTATTGTGTTAATCTGGGCTTGGGTGGTCTTAAAACTCACTTTTGATTTGAAAATTTTGATTTTGAAAAGTTAAAGGGGTCTTTGGGATTACCTGTTTGAAACCATAACTTGGTATTGTGTTGTTAAGAGTTTGTGTTTGTGCTTGTTATCTGTCATACACTTGTTTGAGAGCTATTTGCTGCAAGTTTTTGGACTTAAACCTTGAAATCAAACTATCTGCTTTAAAATCTTTGTTATTGACTGTTTTGACCTAGGATCTTGGGAGCACTTAGGGTGTATGCATGCTTAAGGCTAAAAGTGGTTTAAACAAAATTATTGTAACATGTTTGTGAGATTTGAATGGTTGAATCTGGCTTGTTGGTCAATTGCATCAGCAAAGTGAAATCTGCTTGTGTTTAGTGTTCATCAGTAACCTTCATTGGCTTGAATTTTGATTTAGGCTTAAAGCCATTGCATGAAACCTGTTTAAACTTGTTTATATAAGTTTATTATAGCTTGTGTATTCTTTTGGTGCAATTTGGTTGGCTGAATATTGCTAAAACAGCTTATAAGTGCTCAACTGCTTAGGTGTTCATGTCTGGTGAAAGATTGAATTAACTGTATCATTTGGCTGTTGTTGATTGTGATTTTTTGATTGTTATTGACTCCTCTTGATCCACTGATCAATTGGGTGCCTTTGTGAAACTTGAATCTCCAAAAAAGTCACTAAAGACAAAAAAGTCAACAAGTCAAGCAGTGGAAAAAGTTTCCACTGCTCAACACCCAAAACTAGCCCTTGCTAGTGTTAATTTGCTTTCAGCTTATCAATAAGCCATTTTGGCTTATCCAGACCTGCAACAACTTATTTTTTGTGATAGATCTTCATTATTTGACCCATTTGATTGAACCGGAGCTTATAAGACTTTGACTTTGACTTTTTGCTAGAAAACCAACTTATTAGACTTTTTCATAAGTGCTTATTTGCTTTTTCCAGCTTATTGAGTCAGATTATTTGAAAACTTTTTGTTGATTTAGCTTATTTAAGTCATTTAAAAGCTTTTGCAATTTGAATCAGCTCTTAGGATATCCTAGAACTAAAAACGACTATTTTGTCGTTTTCTGTAGATTGTTTTTTGCATTTTCAGGCTTATTGCTTTGGCTTATTTCAAATTTCGTTTTACAGAAGTCTTAGTTAGCTCAAAAGAAGCTTGTGTGTCTAATTTGAGCTTATGGCATTAGCTTATAGCTTAATGGGCCAAAAAGCCCATTAAGAATAAGCTGTTTGGTATAAGCTTGCTTATTTCACATTTTCAGCTTTTAGGCCTTTAGAAAAAGTTGTTTAGAATCAAATTTTGAGTCAAGTAGTGCTTTTTGGGCTTATTTGGGCCACTTTTTCATTTTGGGCTCAATTTGGCCCATTAAGGTGACTGTTTTGGGTTTAGCCCATTTTCTAGGCCCATTAAGGGTATTTAGGTAATTTCAAGTTCATTTCCGAGTTATTTAGGTTAAAATTAGCTAATTTGCAACTTTTTACGATTTTTTAGGATTTTTGGATTTTTATTAATATTTTAATATTATTTTATTATTAAAAATTAAAAGTCTGATTTTTTAAGTTTTTATATTTTTCCTAGATTCTAGACACTTAATTAGGAATTTTACAAGTTTCTAAATATTTTTAGGGTCTTTCAATTATTTTCTAGAATTATGTTAAGTTTTTATAGCTTTTAATAGTTTTTAATTATTTAAAAATAGTTTTTAGTGGTTTTAAAATTTTGAAAAATACTTTTTACCTTAATTAGGTTATTTTAAAGGTTTACAAACTTTAAGATCTTGATTTGGACTTTTTATTAGTTAATATTGATTTTTAGGGCTTTAATTAGCATTAAAAAGTTAATATTTAATTAATTAAAAGGTTTTAGCAAGTTTAGATTTTTTGTAAACCCTTAGAATATTTTAGTGGTTTTTAGGAATTTTTAGGATAAATTAATTTTGGTGCTTTTTACGGTTTTACGTATATGACCTTTTCGTCTTAATGTAATCCGTCATCGTAACCGTCATTCTCTTCTTATCCCCTTTCTATTTTTCTCCTAATCATATAATCACATCACTAATCATTTCATTACACACACACAAAGCCTCTGAGAACGATCCCCACTAAGGGTCATAATTTGTGATTTCCCTAAGTCACTTGTTAACGCTTGCCCTAATTGCCTTGTTTTCCTAAACAAGTGCTAATTTACAACTATCATTTTTGGCGCCGCTGCCGGGGAGGCGTGTTGTGTTTTGATTTGAACAATTTTTGTTTTTATATAGCCATAATAGTATTTCTATTAGTAGCACTCTACTAATACGTATTATCAGTTTTTCGTTTTTTTGTGAATACTATTACTATATTGCATACGTAGAACAATAAATTCACAAGTACTCCAAATACGTGAGAAATCACAACCTTGACTTGGGAGGTCATTATTTAACACCCCCAAATTTACACGCAGCGGAATACATCTTTGGGTGCTAAACAATGATACAACAACACATAATTTATAAAGAATGACTCGAAAAGAGACGTTTCAAATTCATCATTCCTAAAACATTTGTCAGAGTAGCGTAGTCCCAAGTAATCGTTACCAAAAGATAAGTTAAAACAACATATTAGTTTGTTTTAAAAAATGGAACGATAAATAAATCAAAAAGTTTGAACAACAAAAGCAGTGCACAACTTCATTCTCGTGACCTCCAAGCTTCCACTTCTTGATTACCTGAAATACATGTGAGTAAAACAATCAGCAAAAATGCCGAGTCAATCTATAGGTTTATGTAATCAATTTGAACACAAGTAAAGATTATAAGTTTGTGGCATGCTTAATAAGCATCAAATAATAATTTGCATCAACAATAATAATTGTATATAGCATAAATTGCAATAAGCTCATGGAACCGAGCCCTTAAACACTCCGTTAGGTCTAATAAGACAAGAGATTTATTAATTGTCGTTACCTCCAGATTATTGGTACATTGCCGTATACTTGACTTCTCAATACAATATGTTCAAACAGTGTGGAGGTCGGGCCTAAGCTTCTGTGACAAGTCCACACAAAATGAACCGGGGTGGCTTCCCCAATAGATCTATTAATTGTACTAGTGGTTAACCCATCATAGGTTAATTAACGGTCCATAATTGAGGCTTTAACAATGGCAATCACTTAATGCAATTTAAAGGCAACCACGGGTCCATTCAAAGAGGGACAAAGCATACCATAAAATCTTGTGTTCTAAGTTTATAAAACATGTATTCCCCCTCGCGGGTTTTAAAAATATTTGAATGAGCTCAAACGAGGCTATAGACTCACCTTAATACTTATAGTAGTTGAAGACGATCGCCGACGATAGTAGATGCCCGATAAACACGACAACCGCAACCTAGCAAATAAGGTGCGTATATTAATAATAGACTCGAGAAATAAATGATACATAATAAAATCAAACTCAAGTATAAAATCACGACAACTCGAGAGAAAACGATACAAGTGGTTCTATTATACTCTCTTATACGTTGACTTTATTATTCTATGCCTTTAATAAAAATCTGCCGGAACATACCGAATGTTCAAGCCGTTTTCCCATACTTAAACATATAAAAATTTTATGATACTACTCAGATAACTTACTTACTATATGTAGAAAGTCCTCCCAAGAGCCCATTAAAAGATTTTACTTCTAATGTTCCCTGCCCGACTCATCTTTGAATCACAAAATCCGGACAGTTTAGCGACCTTGACTTACGAAACCATTTTGACCATTCTAAACAACTATATTTATAAAACCGACACTTGATTCTAAAAATAGACTCAAAACACTAAACTTTGAGCCTGAGAACAGCCCTTGAATCATTTTGAAACTCTTTTTATAGTCCCCGAGATTCGATCCAAATATTGACAACAATTTTCGGATTGTGTCAACACTCGTCTCCCGGTACACGAAAATCAAACTAGTGTATCTTCCACCTCGTTTGGAGTTGGAAGGCCTACTTTATATCAAATCAAAGCTAACGAATTTTTCTACGACATAATCCCATAATATCATCCTATATTCAGACTTAAGACCCTCGAAAATGGCCTCAAACCTACTGCCCAAAATTGACTATAAAAATCTCTTACAAAATCAAGTTTTTGATTAAAACGAACAACTTCTATCATCATTCTAACATCCTAATATCATCATAATCTAATCCTAACACTTGTATCATCATCAAAATCAAAAACCCAAAATCAAAAATATATTTTCTTTACAAAAATAACATGATCTACACATGATTATCACTAGATAATCACATGCAACATCATCTAACAACTTTACTCACCAAGATTCTTGATCAAAATTTCAAAATTAATGCATGTTGATGAAAATGGTATCAAAAGAAATCCCTTCAAATTCTAGGATGTGGTCTTCAATTGTTTTTTATTAAATCATAATATATTTTGAGTAAAATTGGATCAAAGTTTGGTTTTGTATGAATGGGGGGTCACGGTTTGTAAGAGAAAAAGAAGAGAGAGGAATTTTTTTTTTGTTTATTTTAAGTATGTGAAAATTAGTGGAAGAAAATCCTTTTATATGGTGGGTGGAGGGCTAGTTTTGCCAATATGTGATAGTTTTGGTCCAAAATACAATAAAATAGTTTAAAAGGATAGAAAATGTAAATTATAAATTTTGTAATATTTACGAGACTCAGGTTTCGTAAAAATACTTTTTAAAAGTTTAAACGCACACGGAAAATAATAATATAACGACTCGATACGTAATTAAAACGATATCGTTGAAAATATTAAATATCGAAACGATCGATAATAAAATATAAAATTTTTGGCATCCGTCGGTATCGTGATTTAACACCCCCAAATTTACACGCAGCGGAATACATCTTTGGGTGCTAAACAATGATACAACAACACATAATTTATAAAGAACGACTCGAAAAGAGACGTTTTAGATTTATCGTTCCTAAAACATGTGTCAGAGTAGCGTAGTCCCAAGTAATCGTTACCAAAAGATAAGTTAAAACAACATATTAGTTTGTTTTAAAAATGGAACGTTAAATAAATCAAAGAGTTTGAACAACATAGCAGTGCACAACTTCATTCTCGTGACCTCCAAGCTTCCACTTCTTGATTACCTGAAATACATGTGAGTAAAACAATCAGCAAAAATGCCGAGTGAATCTATAGGTTTATGAAATCAATTTGAACACAAGCAAAGATTATAAGTTTGTGGCATGCTTATAAGCATCAAATAATAATTTGCATCAACAATGATAATTGTATATAGCATAAATTGCAATAAGCTCATGGAACCGAGCCCTTAGACACTCCCATATCAGTCTAATAAGACGAGAGATTTATTAATTGTCGGTTACCTCCAGATTATTGGTACATTGCCGTATACCTGACTTCTCAATACAATATGCTCAAACAGTGTGGAGGTCGGGCCTAAGCTTCTATGACAAGTCCACAAAAACTGAACCGGGGCGGCTTCCCCCATAGATCTATTAATTGTACTAGCGGTTAACCCATCATAGGTTAATTAACGGTCCATAATTGAGGCTTTAACTAAGGCAATCACTTAATGCAATTTAAAGGCAACCACGGGTCCATTCATAGAGGGACAAAGCATACCATTAAAAATCTTGTGTTCTAAGTTTATAAAAACATGTATTCTCCCTCGCGGGTTTAAAATCATTTAATAACTAGTATAAAGCGAGGCTATAGACTCACCTTAGTACTTATAGTAGTTGAAGACGATCGCCGACGATAGTAGATGCCCGAAAAACACGACAACCGCAACCTAGCAAATAAGGTGCGTACATTAATAATAGACTCGAGAAATAAATGATACTTAATAAAATCAAACTCAAGTATAAAATCACGACAACTCGAGAGAAAACGATGCAAGTGGTTCTATTATACTCTCCTATATATTCATTTTATTATTATATGCCTTTAATAAAAATCTGCCGGAACATACCGAATGTCCAAGCCGTTTTCCCATACTTAAACATATCAAATTTTTATGATACTAGTCAGAGAACTTACTTACTATATATAGAAAGTCCTCTCAAAAGCCAATTAAAAGATTTTACTTCTAAAGTTCCCTGCCCGACTCATTTTTGAATCACAAAATCCGGACAGTTTAGCGACCTTGAATTACGAAACCATTTTGACCATTCTAAACAACTCCATTTGTAAAACCGCCACTTGATTCTAAAAATAGACTCAAAATACTAAACTTGGAGCCTGAAAACAGCCCTTGAATCATTTTGAAACTCATTTTATAGTCCCCGAGATTCGATCCAAATATCGACAACAATTTTCGGATTGTGTCGACACTCGCCTCCCGGTACACGAAAATCAAACTAGTGTATCTTCCACCTCGTTTGGAGTTGGAAGGCCTACTTTATATGAAATCGAAGCTAACGAAATTCTCTACAACCCTATCCAATTAGTTAAGTGACTATCAAACAGTAAGACCCCCAAAAACGGCCTCAAACCTACTGCCCAAAATCACCTTTCAAAATCTCCCACAAAATCATGTTTTTGATCAATTCTAACAATTTTCCTCATCATCCTACACCCCTAGTATCATCATGAACCATCCCTAACACTTGCATCATCATCAAAATCAAAAACCCAAAAATTAAAAATCAACTTTTTAATAAAAACATAGCATAAACACTATTTGATCATCACTACTTACACATGCATGATCCAAATCTCCACCTAACAAATAAAAAAAAATAAAACTTGATGCATGTAGCTAAAATTTGTACCAAAATGTAGCCCTTTGAATTTTAAGGATGGGACTTTGATTTGTTTTGGAAGATTCAAACAAGATAATCATGAAAATTGAAAGATTTGGTGTGGTGTTCTTGGTGTTGTATGGCAAAGAAGGAGAGAAAGAGTTGGTGTTTTTGTTTTAAATGAATTTTTAAACAAAATGTGTTAGTGGAATTTATATATATAGTGTAAGGTTGGAGTAGTTTTTGCCAATTTGTGATAGTTTTGGTCCAAAATGAAATAAAATAGTTTAAAAGGGTAGAAAATGTAAATTGTAAATTTTGAAATATTTACGAGACTCGGGTTTCGTAAAACTACTTTTTTTTAAAAGTTTAAACGCACACGAAAAATAATAATATAACGACTCGATACGTAATTGAAACGATATCGTCGAAAGTATTAAGTATCGAAACTATCGATAATAAAATATAAAATTTTTGGCATCCGTCGGTATCGCGATCACTAGTAGTCCTCGTTGCTCGTCAAAATATTAAAATATAATATTTAATATCGGTTTCAACTTAAACCGTTAAACATAATAATATTTAACGTTATAAAATACTTCAAAATAATTGAAAATAGAATTAAATTATGACCTTATTTTTACGGGTTTTACATCCTCACCACCTTAAGGGAGCGACGTCCCGGCGCTCAACTCACCTCATACACGAGTTGATCACTACCCGGAAGGATGACGGCATTCCTTATAAAGAAGTCTTCACGTTCCCACGTGAATCTCGATCCACGATCTCCATTGGTTCTTTTACAAAACGCAACTTGTCGTCAAGTTGTATCTCACCAAAAAGGAATAAATAAGTCCTTATCCACAAGTCACCCGTCAAGCTCGACACATGAAAATTTTATGAATCACACGAAGCTCATTCGACGACACGAATAGATGACAGGATTTTCGGGTAAGTCCAGTTAAAAGGAAGGTTGCAAACTAAAGGATATCCATCGGCCGGATAGCCATGGACACACATCGAAAGAACTAACAAGAAAGACATTTTCGTCATCGAAGGGTGCTCACACGCGGGTCCTCACTCAAAAGATAATACAAAGACACCATCTCACTTTCGCCAACGCGCATTAAAGTCTCAATAAACATCGTCGTTGAAAGTCAAAAAGATATTACATAATATATGTTCTACATGATCGGACGTCATCGGATGATGCCGTCTCAAGTTCTCACAACTTACGATCATTTGACTAGATCACATACCACATAAGTACATAAAAATAAAAGGTCGAACAATAACATCAAGTATAGATTTCCAACGTTAATCATCGAGAAAACCTTGAACGAACCCTTGATAATAACCACTTGATCACAAGAGTCTTTCCACTTGCGGTGTCGGCTTCAACATACTCCTCGAGGTCGTAACGAATTTATTAACTCCATTCATTAAGAGATTCGGTCCTCAATCATTCCACGAGTACACACATAAATCCTGGTGACACTTATCGTTTCTTCTTATACAGTGCTTCCCGAGATTCATTTTAAACTCAGAATAAAATAGTGATCTTCAATACGAGGAACAGAACGAGATAAAAATGACTTCAATAAACGCATAAACGAACAAGATGTGGTAAAATGATTTAAGGTCGACGATCGACGAGGGATCTCGACTCACGTAACCGTAAAACATAATAATTCACAATACTAGAAAAATGAGGGCGAAGAATGAATTAAATATTAATATTAAAATAACGTTTGTCACAGTTATCCGTCCCGGATTTGTATTACCTTAAAACTTAGTTGAGGTACCTTCTTGATAAAGATGATATATTAAAAATAGAGGTTAAATAGCTTCATAATTTATTTTGGTTGTCTTAAGAAACTTTGAAAGAATAACACGAATTTATTAATTAAACTCGTATTGATGGTTAGAATTTAGAAAATATAGTTTTCAAATTAAATCATTGTTAGGAATATAAATTAAACCGGTAATTTCATTACATTTAAAGTAAAGTATGATAAGTCAATTACTTCAAAAGATAAAAACATAATTTCAATTTAAACATTAGTTTTAGTTATACAAAATATGATGTATAAATTTGACCTTTTTCTTATGATAGTTATTTCGATAATTGAAAATCATTGGAAAATGTATAAACAAAAAAAATTTATAATATGTTGTAGAAATACTTAAAGGTGTTTATTATTTCAAAATAAATATGGGATATATTCGGGTTTCAAAATGTGACAAGATAACAAACGAATACGAATGGAAATAATGGTCAACAATTAGTACGAAATCAGCGGTACAAAAGAGGACGAAGCAGATGTCGTATGAATTCTTAAAGAGAATAATAAAATAAAGGCGTCGATGGTAAGACGATAAGAAATAATAGCTTAAACAATTTGTCAATTTTGTTAGTGCGGTTGATGGTTCACCAATATCAGCTCGTTAACTTAGCGGTGGTCGTTACACGATCGGAAATAAGATCCATACAAAAATTTTAATAAAAGGAAATTCCTAATAATCACTTGTAAGTAAAACAAATCAAACGAACGATGTTAGTGTTTAAAGAGAGAAGTCAAAGCACGGTTCACAAAAGTGGATTTCGAGACAAACGAGAGTGACGGACGTCATCCCGGATATACGGAAATCACTCTAGTGATAATTCATTATTCACGTGCGGAGACATTCCAAAGATCTACCCAGTCGCATAAAGAAGATTGGACGAGAAGAAAGGATAAAACAAATCGAGACTTTCAAGTCTTTTATCAACAGTCAGTAATTAGACGAACGGTCAAAAGAAATCAGTTATAAGACAAAATGAAGTAACAAGTGGAAAAACAATCATCGAGTAAAAACGTATTCGTAAGCGCGTAATTCGTTCAAGAGAAGGTAAGAAAACATATGCGGATGCATAGAAATTATGCTACTTGCAATAAAATATAAAGGTTTTCAAAACTTCTTTTCATTTTATTTATCTTTATCATAATTACAAGTAAAGAGTTGATTATCATCAAGATTTTTAAGGTGACTACTATTCAGCCTAGCATGGCTCCTTCTAAATTAGACATAGGTGATCAGGCCATGTATAATCTATGAATAGAAATGCAGTGCTCAGTTTCGTCGAAAAGTATTACGTTTCTTATGTTCATATATAAACCATGCCATTTGAAAAATGGGATTTTAAAAATATTTTATAAATTTATAGGAAACAGGTAATTTGTGAATACTCAATAAGCAACTTTGAATGTCACGAAAAGTATTTTATAAGACCAAAGTAAAAATAATTGGTGAAAATAATCGTAAAACAATATCAGATTTATTTATGATATGACATTATGACAACGTATAAAGTAGTCAAAATTTTGCAAAAAGTGGCAAATAGTAGCTCATAAAACAACCAATGAAATGGTTACAAGTTGTTAAGTTTTCAAAGGGTTATAAGGTTTAGACGAAAACGTCATGAGATACGCGATAAGAATGTCAACGAAGAATGTGAAGGCAAAACTTCAAAACTCAACTCAAATCAGTGGAAGGTTAGAAGAAAAATAAAAATAATATCGAATGACAAAAGAGTCGTATATATAAAAAGAATAAAACAATCCAAATGTGTACTCATCGTAAGATACACGATACATACATGCTTTTAAGAAAATATATTATTCGTTTTCAAATTACACCATTAATCTGGTAATTGCTAATCCTGTAATGTTTTTATTTTTAGTCATTTTCACTTGCAACTAGTATTCGTTAGTTGTAAAATAGTATTTGTTAAAATTTTACGATCTCAAATGAAATCAAAACAGCTTAGAAACATTTAAAACTCATGTTCTGAATTTTCTATCAGATTTAACTTTTAAATATGAGCCGATTAGTTGACCCGATAAACGACATTTCCAAGGCTCGGAGTCTAAAGCATTTTGATGCAAAACGACGTTTCAGACGACTTTCTAGTTTTACCCGAGACCTGAAAACCAATGTAAAATGACCAAAATACCCCTGCAAGTTCTGTGCAGGTTTGACTATTTTATTTTAAAAACGCAGGTTTTACTTTTAAGTTTTGACCTATTTATACTGCCCCTACAGTTTCTGCATAAAGTGTATTTTTCGACACTTCTTAACGGCTCAAAATATATACATATATACACACATGTCTTGTGGATTTTATAACAACGAAAAAATAAATCTCGTAATGAGCGTCAAATAAAATATAGCATGATGAATGACAGAAAATGCTTCAAGGTATTCAACACGAAATTTAGGAAGCAAGACGATGAAAAACGTTCGTAATTTAGATTTCAAAATGCAATGTAGGCAAATCTCCTTGGTGCCACGATTGTCAAAAACACAAAACATAACAAGAAAAAAAAATGGAACATTAACATGCTACACTCCGAGAGCGAGAAGGTTAATGAAAAACAAATGATACAATTTTATATAAGTAAAATCGTATTCCAATTCTAGTGCCATAATCTAGACGATGATTTATAAAATAACGATGACGTTACCGAGATATAAGTGAACAATACACTTCGGAGTCGATACATATAAATGTCAATAAATAGCGGTTAGTCTATTCTAAGGACACATTGAGCTACACAATGGTCTAGAAATTACGTTAAAATACGTCCAGGCACAAATAGCCGGAAGACGATTTGAATATCTATATAGATATCTCAAAGGTTTAAACAATGAAAGTAACGCGCGTAGATGAAGTTATGTAAGGTCATAATATAAAAATTTTGCAATAAAAGCAATTTAAATAGTTCAAAAATAAATACAGAAAGATCTTGAAAATTCATTGTATTTATTTAAGTTAATCATTAATAAATGATAAACTTTTATCGAAAAGTTTAACGACATAAATATATATCGATAAAGGATTATAGTATTTATTTAGAAATACTTAGCAATAAGGCATACATAATAATGTATACTAAAGTTGTAATCCCAGAAGTAGCTTGAACCTGAAGTCACGCGAAATCATGTGCACCGACTCTTTGAAAAATAAAACCGACAGTTATAGTTTAGGTTTTTAGAAAAAAGACCTAGTTCTCTATAACTCATGGCTCTGGTACCAATCTTTAACACCCCCAAATTTACACGCAGCGGAATACATCTTTGGGTGCTAAACAATGATACAACAACACATAATTTATAAAGAACGACTCGAAAAGAGACGTTTTAGATTTATCGTTCCTAAAACATGTGTCAGAGTAGCGTAGTCCCAAGTAATCGTTACCAAAAGATAAGTTAAAACAACATATTAGTTTGTTTTAAAAATGGAACGATAAATAAATCAAAGAGTTTGAACAACATAGCAGTGCACAAATTCATTCTCGTGACCTCCAAGCTTCCACTTCTTGATTACCTGAAATACATGTGAGTAAAACAATCAGCAAAAATGCCGAGTGAATCTATAGGTTTATGAAATCAATTTGAACACAAGCAAAGATTATAAGTTTGTGGCATGCTTATAAGCATCAAATAATAATTTGCATCAACAATGATAATTGTATATAGCATAAATTGCAATAAGCTCATGGAACCGAGCCCTTAGACACTCCCATATCAGTCTAATAAGACGAGAGATTTATTAATTGTCGGTTACCTCCAGATTATTGGTACATTGCCGTATACCTGACTTCTCAATACAATATGCTCAAACAGTGTGGAGGTCGGGCCTAAGCTTCTATGACAAGTCCACAAAAACTGAACCGGGGCGGCTTCCCCCATAGATCTATTAATTGTACTAGCGGTTAACCCATCATAGGTTAATTAACGGTCCATAATTGAGGCTTTAACTAAGGCAATCACTTAATGCAATTTAAAGGCAACCACGGGTCCATTCATAGAGGGACAAAGCATACCATTAAAAATCTTGTGTTCTAAGTTTATAAAAACATGTATTCTCCCTCGCGGGTTTAAAATCATTTAATAACTAGTATAAAGCGAGGCTATAGACTCACCTTAGTACTTATAGTAGTTGAAGACGATCGCCGACGATAGTAGATGCCCGAAAAACACGACAACCGCAACCTAGCAAATAAGGTGCGTACATTAATAATAGACTCGAGAAATAAATGATACTTAATAAAATCAAACTCAAGTATAAAATCACGACAACTCGAGAGAAAACGATGCAAGTGGTTCTATTATACTCTCCTATATATTCATTTTATTATTATATGCCTTTAATAAAAATCTGCCGGAACATACCGAATGTCCAAGCCGTTTTCCCATACTTAAACATATCAAATTTTTATGATACTAGTCAGAGAACTTACTTACTATATATAGAAAGTCCTCTCAAAAGCCAATTAAAAGATTTTACTTCTAAAGTTCCCTGCCCGACTCATTTTTGAATCACAAAATCCGGACAGTTTAGCGACCTTGAATTACGAAACCATTTTGACCATTCTAAACAACTCCATTTGTAAAACCGCCACTTGATTCTAAAAATAGACTCAAAATACTAAACTTGGAGCCTGAGAACAGCCCTTGAATCATTTTGAAACTCATTTTATAGTCCCCGAGATTCGATCCAAATATCGACAACAATTTTCGGATTGTGTCGACACTCGCCTCCCGGTACACGAAAATCAAACTAGTGTATCTTCCACCTCGTTTGGAGTTGGAAGGCCTACTTTATATGAAATCGAAGCTAACGAAATTCTCTACAACCCTATCCAATTAGTTAAGTGACTATCAAACAGTAAGACCCCCAAAAACGGCCTCAAACCTACTGCCCAAAATCACCTTTCAAAATCTCCCACAAAATCATGTTTTTGATCAATTCTAACAATTTTCCTCATCATCCTACACCCCTAGTATCATCATGAACCATCCCTAACACTTGCATCATCATCAAAATCAAAAACCCAAAAATTAAAAATCAACTTTTTAATAAAAACATAGCATAAACACTATTTGATCATCACTACTTACACATGCATGATCCAAATCTCCACCTAACAAATAAAAAAAAATAAAACTTGATGCATGTAGCTAAAATTTGTACCAAAATGTAGCCCTTTGAATTTTAAGGATGGGACTTTGATTTGTTTTGGAAGATTCAAACAAGATAATCATGAAAATTGAAAGATTTGGTGTGGTGTTCTTGGTGTTGTATGGCAAAGAAGGAGAGAAAGAGTTGGTGTTTTTGTTTTAAATGAATTTTTAAACAAAATGTGTTAGTGGAATTTATATATATAGTGTAAGGTTGGAGTAGTTTTTGCCAATTTGTGATAGTTTTGGTCCAAAATGAAATAAAATAGTTTAAAAGGGTAGAAAATGTAAATTGTAAATTTTGAAATATTTACGAGACTCGGGTTTCGTAAAACTACTTTTTTTAAAAAGTTTAAACGCACACGAAAAATAATAATATAACGACTCGATACGTAATTGAAACGATATCGTCGAAAGTATTAAGTATCGAAACTATCGATAATAAAATATAAAATTTTTGGCATCCGTCGGTATCGCGATCACTAGTAGTCCTCGTTGCTCGTCAAAATATTAAAATATAATATTTAATATCGGTTTCAACTTAAACCGTTAAACATAATAATATTTAACGTTATAAAATACTTCAAAATAATTGAAAATAGAATTAAATTATGACCTTATTTTTACGGGTTTTACACGTGATCACTAGTAGTCCTCGTTACTCGTCAAAATATTAAAATATAATATTCAATATCTGTTTCAACTTAAACCGTTAAGCATAATGGTATTTAACGTTATAAATACGTCAAGAATATTTGAAAAGTATAATTAAATTATGACCTTGTTTTTACGGGTTTTACATCCTCACCACCTTAACGGAGCAACGTCCCAGCGCTCAACTCGCCTGATACACGAGTTGTTCACTACCCGGAAGGATGAGGGCACTCCTTATAAAGAAGTCTTCACGTTCCCACGCGAATCTTTGATCCACGATCTCCACGGTTTCTTTTACAAAACGCAACTTGTCGTCAAGTTGTATCTCACCAAAAAAAGGAATAAATAAATCCTTATCTACCAGTCACCCGTCAAGATCAACACATGAAAATTTTATGAATCACACAAAGCTCATTCGACGACAAGAATAAATGACAGTATTTTCGGGTAAGTCTAGTTAAAAGGAATGTTGCAATTTAAAGGATAGCCACTGGCCGGATATTCATGGACACACATAAAAAAGAACTAAGAAGAAAAACATTTTCGTCATGAGAGGGTGCTCACACGCGGGTCCTCACTCAAAAGATAATACAAAGACACCATCTCACTTTTGCCAACGCGCATTAATGTCTCAATAAACATCGTCGTTGAAAGTCAAAAAGATATTACATAATATATGTTCTACATGATCGGATGTTATCGGATGATGCCGTCTCAAGTTCTCACAACTTACGATCATTTGACTAGATCACATATCACATAAGTACATAAAAATAAAGGTCGAACAATAACATCAAGTATAGATTTCCATCGTTAATCATCGAGAAAACCTTGAACGAACCCTTGATAATAACCACTTGATCACAAGAGTCTTTCCACTTGCGGTGTCGGCTTCAACATGCTGCTCGAGGTTGTAACAAATTTATTAACTCCAATCATTAAGAGATTCGGTCCTCAATCATTCCACCAGTACACGCATAAATCCTGGTGACACTTATCGTTTCTTCTTATACACTGCTTCCCGAGATTCATTTTAAACTCAGAATAAAATAGTAATCTTCAATACGAGTGATACACGGCTTTTTGACACCCCGTATAAAAATTAAAGTTCAAGTCTCGATATCTTAACGAATTAATCTAGGTTCTCTATGTGACTCAATTGATCTTGGTGAAACAAATATTTTTGGTTGTTTTTAAATAAAGAGTGCGAAACTTTAAAGTAAAAGTGCAATTAAAGTAAATCTAAGTCTAATTAAAATAATGGGCAAGTATTTAAAAGCGTGACTGAAATTAAAAAGCACTAAAAGTAAATGACGCAAACTTAAATCTAACTAAGGCAAACTTAAAACGCAACTGAAACTTAAACTAAAGCAAGGCTAAAATAAAGCTAAGACAAAATTAATCTAAAATGCGAGTAAGGAAAAAGGCGGGAAAAAAAATAAAGCTTGAAAATAAAAGACAGAAGTTTAAGAAGAAAGACTAAAAAGAATTGAAAGAAACCTTGATTCGGAAGTTCAAAACTTCCGAATGAACTGGCTTGACTCGGAACTTTCAACTTCCGAATGAACCTAGCTCTTGAGTCGGAACTCCTTGATACGGAAGTCTTGATCCGGAACTTTCGTTCGGAAGACTTCCGGATGAACAAGCTTGAGCCGGAACTTTGGTTCGGAAGTTTTGGCTGATTCAGAACTTTACCTTGATCCGGAAGTTTTCGTCCGGAAGTCTTGACTCGGAAGATTCGTTCGGAACTTCTAAAGTTCCGAATGAATTTGTTGATCCGGAACTTTTTCCTTCGGAAGTACTGACTCGGAACTTCTGGTGTTGATCCGGAACTTTCGTTCGGAAGTATTGACTCGGAACTTTTGAGTTCCGAATGAACACTCTTGATCCGAAACTTTGAATGTTCCGGATGAAACCCACTGGTTCGGAACTTTGAGAGTTCCGAATGAGCAGCCTTTCTTATCTTGATCCGGAACTTCCCTGGGAATATCAGATACAGCAACAAACAACCCCGAAGAACAAGGGATAACAGTAACAAGAATATACCACAGATTTAACCAAAATCAAGCAAACGATTTAACTAAATTATTAACAGAACAACAGTTAATCATAAACAAGCAGTTTAAATCCACAAAACAAACAAATTTAACCACAATAATCAAAGACCCACTTGATCAAAATAAGAACATGAACATGAACACAAACATAAACATAAAAATCAAAGATTAAGAAAGGTAGATGAGAGATTAACAAGATAAAGTAAAGATTGACAAGAATTAAATGAAAACTTACTTGAAATTAAAGGAATTTAAGGTGCAAGACAAGGTATTTAAATTGACAAGTATTTAAATTGACATTAATTAAAGGTGCAAGGTAAATAAAATGGAAGACTAATTGTCACACTTAGCCAACAAAGAAGAAAATTAACTAGTCCTCATCTATATATAGGGGAGGATTAGGAAGCTTCCTCCCCTCTTTCCTTTTCTCTTAATTACAAGATTAAGTCCTTCCTTCTTTAATCTTCATTAATTGCACCATTAGTCCTTTGTTCTTCTAATCTTCTTTAAACTTGGACTCTAATGACTTGTGGCTCGGGATTTCTTTTGAACTCGTCTTTTAATTCTTCAATAAAATAGACTTGAGTTCTTCGGCTTTAAGTAAACTTCCGTCTTTTGACTTTTTCTTCGATAAATCTTCAGAATTGATCTTGGACTTCCGTTCTTTTTGGGCTCTTGACTTCTCGACTTCGTCTTTCATCGTTTTCTTCAATAAAAGCCCGTAAATGCCCGTGTTTTCTCCACTTTTCACCTTTTCGTCCTAAATCACAACAAAAACACAAACCACGCATAATTCCGACATAAAAGACATAAAATACACGTTTTGGTCCGGTTATTATTGTAATTAAGTGGTAGAAAAGATGGGTGTTTACACACCTATCAAATCCCCTACACTTGACCATTGCAATGTCCTCATGCAATGCATTAGTCACAAAGCAAGTTTACATTTTTCATCATAATCAATCCACATTGGCCTTTATTAAAGAGATAGAAAATTATAAACATTCAAAATAAAGAAATCAAGGAGCATACCTTGGGTTTTGGAAATGTCATGAATAATCATCATCCTCAAGTTTTCACTTTCTCCAAACCAAGCTTAAAAACGAGATCATTGTTATTATAAGTTAGCAAACTAACACGAACTCATGTGGCCCAATTACTCACTTAGACTCCCTTATTCCTAGGGGTATCTCTTATATTTTATTGTTGTCTTGAATGATCACGAGGATGCATTGTTGACTTATTTTGATAGTTATTTAGGCCGAAAATAAAGTGAACGATTTCATCAATAGTTAGCTAAAGGACAAAATCTTTTAAAACTGCTTCTCGGGACCTCATAAAGTTCATATCTTGGCATAACTCGCTTTGCGATTTGAGACCTTTCTCGGACCGATATTTGGCAGTGACTTCATACTTCAAACCTTGAGAGACGTTCATGAAATAATGGCCTTCTCTTCATAATAGGAATTTCTTCACTTGAAGTTTTGAGAGATTCATACTTGGACCACGACTTCTTCATTTTTCTCCAATCTTTATTTTGGACTTTGATATACAACGATCCGCCTCCTTTTATGACTTGGATCTATTTATCCTCATACCTTGTTAGGGTCTTTTCGGATACACTTCTCCATGACTTTTGGGGAGTATTTGCTTTTCGTCGTGTGTCTCGATCCTTCATATTGATTTTCGATAAATGATTCTTCACATCACTTTGGATCTTTAGCAACAAAATATAGCCCTCATGCCTTGTTAGGACCTTTTTGGACTCGCCAATCTTCGCATCCCACTTCAATAAGTTATGCCTTGGCTATGAACTCTAATCCATACTGAGCAACTTTTAAACGATCTTGTGCTAGAAGCTAAGTAACTTTTCAAATCGTACAACTTTATTTATTGCAGATAAATTAATTAGCAAGCGATGGGAGAATAGGCTTATAATTAACTCACATAAATTCCCGAAAGAATACCGAACTTATAATTGGCTCTATCATCTCTCGTTCTCCACAGTTTAAAATCTCAAGGAATGAGACTCGTAGATGCTTAGCCTATTAAATCAACGTTTTGGGTTTTCGAGTCGCCTATAGGATCTTGCAAATTCTTAGACTTTTTCAAGTTTAGAATCGCGTTTTAAAGTTCCCTTGATAAACGACTCTCTAGGATCAATTATAGGAACTTGCGAAAAGTTTTTGTTCTTAACCCGTGAGAGTTAAGACTTTCGCGTTTTATAGCTCCCTATATAAAAGCCTAGCAAAACTTGACTTAAACATGTTAAGGATACTAGCTAGAGTAACTTAGATAAGTAAACTCGGGTTGAGTCAAAAGATTCACAACGTTTGAAAATTAAAACCACTTTATTAAACATTAATTCTAGCAAAGAAAAAAAATAACTATAAAAAGGTAAAAACTAATAGGCCAAAATAGATAAAAAATTTGGAAAAATGTCGAAAAATTGATTTTCCGTTAAAAATGAGGACAAATACAAGGAAAAGACCACTTAACTTCGATAGAAGTCCCCCCTACACTTAAGATAAACATTGTCCTCAATATTTAAGCATGTGGGAGTAAACTCCCCTACACTTAGGACATTGTGCACGTTGTTTAAATCTCGCTAAGGAAAGGACAACTAAAGAGATTCCTATTTTAATATTGAGAAAATATAAAATAGTGAATCGAAAAGAGTTTAGGATAGAACCGGGAAGAAGTGAACACGGAATCACGGATCGTCAAGAATCATCAAGAGTGGATCATTGAAGCTCGAATCCCTGATTAAGAAGAGAGGGGAGGAAAGCAAACCAACGGGTCTCCCCTACACTTATGATAAAGAAGGCGAAAAGATAGATACATGGGTTGCCTCCCAAGAAGCGCTTGGTTTTTGTTAACCGAGTCGTGAGCCTGACTCGACCTTGATCATCAACGGAAGAAGCATGAAACATATCCACCAGGATCAAAGACATAGTTTTCGTCCATCAAATAGCACAAGCTTAAGGCGAACAAGGCAAGCCAAAGAAGAGTAGGCAAGGTTCCCTTAAGCAGTGATGGAGCACGGTGGAAGCAAGGGTGAAGTGGTGCAAGCAGATTTCCATAAGTTCCAAAGATATTTCCTTTTATTTCATCAGGTGGATACTGAGATGGCTGCAGAATGTCAATACCGGGGTCGAACACCTTTTCCTTTAGGGGAAAATAGCACTCAGGCTCAGCAAAGTGTGAAGAAGATCCACAAAGAAGCACAACCTCGTCCTCAGAAGGGGGACAAAGAGGTGTCAAATCATATGTGCAACGGATATTGGTGTCGACCGGTTTCTTCTCCTTAGAAAGAATGTTCTTCAAATCCAAATTAGGATCAAGACGATAATCTTCAAAGTCGTAAGGAGGAGCATCACTCTCATGAGGGAAGTAAGTGTTGAGAAATTCAGAGTAGTCTTCCTCAAATGAGTAATCGTCCAAAGTAGGATCGAGTGATGGCGGAGGATCTTCATCGTGAGAAGAATCGCTCGAAAGAGTATCAGCCTCATCAAAATCATCATATGTGGGCATCTCGGGATACTCAGAAATAAGGTCATCATAATCATCCGAATTTGAGCTAGAATCATCATCATCATAAGCATCAAAGATCGGTGGAGAATCATAAATGGGAGAAGCTTCCAAATTGGACCGAGAATCATCCACATCATCTTGAAAGAGTGGATTATCATTGCAAGACTCGAATAGAGGATTGTTGTAGACGACAAAATCATCGAGCACATTAATCATATTCACTGATTCTCGTCCATAGTATTTGCCTGTAAGCTTCCCTATTTTGAAAATTTGTGAGTCATTCCCGACTCTTAAGATTAACTCACCTTCGGCAACATCCACTAAAGCACGTCCGGTTCTCAAGAATGGCCGACCAAGTATTAAAGGAATACGAGGGTCCATTTCATAATCAACTACGAAAAAATCGACCGGGAAAGTAAATGCGCCAACTTTAATGAACACGTCTTCGGCTATACCAACAGGGTAAGCGAGAGTGCGATTTGCAAGTTCAAGAGTCATCTTTGTTGGAGTGAGGTCGGGTAATGATAGTTTTTTCCAAACACTCAAAGGCATAAGATTAATACTAGCCCCGAGATCAGCAAGGGCAGTAAATTCTTCAGTTTTGTTGAACACGTAAGGCAACACAAAACGACGGGGATCTCCAAGCTTTTCCGGAAGTTCTCTAAGAAGAACTGCAGAGCAATTTTCATTTAAGCGTGTGTTGGCGAGTTCAATCAGCTTCTCCTTCTTGTTAAGCAATTCCTTAAATGCTTTAACAAATTTGGGCATGTGGACAAGTGCTTCAAGAAAACTAATGTTGAAGTTCATTTGAGAAATCATCTTGATATAGTTTGTCACTTGAGAGTCCTCCTTTGTTAGATCGTTGGTCTTGCCTAAGCGAGAAGGGTATGGGATATTGGGTTTATAGGTGGAAGGTGAAGGTGTAGTCGGTAAAGGTTGAGATGTTGAAGGGTCCTTCCAAGATACATCGTCATGACGAGGCGGAGACGGTAATGGTGTACTAATACTAGGTGTAGGAGGAGTAGGGATACATGGTGGTGGAGGAGGTGTAGATGATGGGGGCGGGATTGGTGGTCCTACGATGGTGACTCCACTACGAGTAGTAATAGCACTCACATTGGCTCGCGGATTGGTGACGGTGTTTGAAGGTAGAGAACTTGAAGTAGAAGGTTGAGTGGAGGGCAAGAAACTAGCCAACATATTCTTTAATTCATTTGTTTGAGTGCTGAAGGAGGATTGAATATTATCGCGAACTTCGGATCTTATCTCATGTCCTTGCTTCGTGATATCTCCTTTCAAATTGATTATTTGGCTCTGTAGATTCTTGATTTGCTCACCTTGGGTTCTCATGATGGCCTCAACATCCGGATTACTGGGTGGGGTTTGTTGGGCGGGTGGGTGATAAGGATTAGAAGCTCTTGGTGGGATTTGGTTGCTTCTATTGTAGTTGTTGGCAGGGTTTTGGTTTTGAGGAGAAAAACCGGGTGAAAGGTAACTGTTGGATCGGTAACTCAGCAGATTTCTATCCCCTTGAGGTCGAGCTTGGTAATTTTCCTGTGAATAATTATAATAAGCTGCATACACATTTTCCGGATTTTCTTGTGTCGAAGGACAATCGGTGTATGAGTGAGGACCGCCACATGTTTCACAAGGATTAGTAACCGCTTTAACTTGTTGTTGTTGGTTTGAAGCGAGAAGCGTAATACTTTTGCTCATTTCAGTCATCATGCGGGTGAGTTCGGTCATATTAGGGTTTGCTGAGGTGGAGGAAACATTGACTCTCGGGTTGTTCCTAGAAGAAGCAGAGGAATCCCAGTTTTTATGATGAGTAGTCATGTTCTCAATTAGCTCTCTACACTCCTCGGGTCTCCTTTTCATGAATGTGCCACCGGCGGCTGCATTAATCGTATCACGATCTCGAAAAGTCAATCCGTTGTAGAAAGTATCGATTAAGGTTACAGGGAGCATATTGTGGTTTGGACATCTATCGATCAAGACATTATATCGCTCCCAAGCATCAAAAAGAGATTCATCGGAATCTTGCATGAAACCGCTGATCTGATTGCGAAGGCTCGTGACCATGGATGGTGGAAAGTAGCGCGATAAAAAGCGTTGAGTCATGTCATCCCAAGTGTGAATTGAATTCTTCGGGAGACGATCAAACCATTTCTCGGCATGATGTAATAAAGTATGTGGAAAGAGTTGTAGGCGAAGTTCATCCATTGTGGCACCAGCCAACTTCATGCTTTGGGTGATTGTAATGAACTTGTCGAGGTGTTTATTGGCATCATCATCAGGCAATCCACGGAATGGGTTTGTTTGTACTTGCTGAATCATGTGGTGCTTCAACGAAAACTCAGGAGCGTTGATTTGCATCGGCGCAATCGGTCCTCCTCGTCCAAACATTGTAGGTTGACAAAGCTCCTCCATGGTCCGAAGATCGGGCTGTGGAAGAACATTGTTGTTATTATTAGGGTGCGGTGGATTATTGTTGTTAACACCTGACATAGCTAAATCTTCTTGAGTCTCGGGCTCTTGATAATTAGAAGATCTAGTACGCATACACCTGAAAATGCAAAAGAAAAAGAAACCAAACACAAAGACAATATATATACACAATAAAGATAAAATCTTTTTGGATTTTTGAAATTTTTAATTTTTATGGATTTTTATCAATTTTTAATTTTTATGGTTTTTTGAAAAAAAAAATTTTTTCTTTTTTTTATGCAAGAAAAATAACGCTCACAAGTGAACGGATCCCAAAAAGCAACGCGTCTCTCACAGAAAATCGTTAATCTTTACGAAAAGAGCCGGCATCGGCGCCATTTGATACACGGCTTTTTGACACCCCGTATAAAAATTAAAGTTCAAGTCTCGATATCTTAACGAATTGATCTAGGTTCTCTATGTGACTCAATTGATCTTGGTGAAACAAATACTTTGGTTGTTTTTAAATAAAGAGTGCGAAACTTTAAAGTAAAAGTGCAATTAAAGTAAATCTAAGTCCAATTAAAATAATGGGCAAGTATTTAAAAGCGTGACTGAAATTAAAAAGCACTAAAAGTAAATGACGCAAACTTAAATCTAACTAAGGCAAACTTAAAACGCAACTGAAACTTAAACTAAAGCAAGGCTAAAATAAAGCTAAGACAAAATTAATCTAAAATGCGAGTAAGGAAAAAGGCGGGAAAAAAAATAAAGCTTGAAAATAAAAGACAAAAGTTTAAGAAGAAAGACTAAAAAGAATTGAAAGAAACCTTGATTCGGAAGTTCAAAACTTCCGAATGAACTGGCCTGACTCGGAACTTTCAACTTCCGAATGAACCTAGCTCTTGAGTCGGAACTCCTTGATACGGAAGTCTTGATCCGGAACTTTCGTTCGGAAGACTTCCGGATGAACAAGCTTGAGCCGGAACTTTGGTTCGGAAGTTTTGGCTGATTCGGAACTTTCCCTTGATCCGGAAGTTTTCGTCCGGAAGTCTTGACTCGGAAGATTCGTTCGGAACTTCTAAAGTTCCGAATAAATTTGATGATCCGGAACTTTTTCCTTCGGAAGTACTGACTCGGAACTTCTGGTGTTGATCCGGAACTTTCGTTCGGAAGTATTGACTCGGAACTTTTGAGTTCCGAATGAACACTCTTGATCCGGAACTTTGAATGTTCCGGATTAAACCCACTGGTTCGAAACTTTGAGAGTTTCGAATGAGCAGCCTTTCTTATCTTGATCCGGAACTTCCCTGGGAATATCAGATACAGCAACAAACAACCCCGAAGAACAAGGGATAACAGTAACAAGAATATACCACAGATTTAACCAAAATCAAGCAAACGATTTAACTAAACTATTAACAGAACAACAGTTAATCATAAACAAGCAGTTTAAATCCACAAAACAAACAAATTTAACCACAATAATCAAAATCCCACATGATCAAAATAAGAACATGAACATGAACACAAACATAAACATAAAATCAAAGATTAAGAAAGGTAGATGAGAGATTAACAAGATAAAGTAAAGATTGACAAGAATTAAATGAAAACTTACTTGAAATTAAAGGAATTTAAGGTGCAAGACAAGGTATTTAAATTGACAAGTATTTAAATTGACATTAATTAAAGGTGCAAGGTAAATAAAATGGAAGACTAATTGTCACACTTAGCCAACAAAGAAGAAAATTAACTAGTCCTAATCTATATATAGGGGAGGATTAGGAAGCTTCCTCCCCTCTTTCCTTTTCTCTTAATTACAAGATTAAGTCCTTCCTTTTTTAATCTTCATTAATTGCACCATTAGTCCTTTGTTCTTCTAATCTTCTTTAAACTTGGACTCTAATGACTTGTGGCTCGAGATTTCTTTTGAACTCGTCTTTTAATTCTTCAATAAAATAGACTTGAGTTCTTCGGCTTTAAGTAAACTTCCGTCTTTTGACTTTTTCTTTGATAAATCTTCAGAATTGGTCTTGGACTTCCGTTCTTTTTGCGCTCTTGACTTCTCGACTTCGTCTTTCATCGTTTTCTTCAATAAAAGCCCGTAAATGCCCGTGAATGCCCGTGTTTTCTCCACTTTTCACCTTTTCGTCCTAAATCACAACAAAAACACAAACCACGCATAAATCCGACATAAAAGACATAAAATACACGTTTTGGTCCGGTTATTATTGTAATTAAGTGGTAGAAAAGATGGGTGTTTACATACCTATCAACGAGGAACAGAACGAGATAAAAATGACTTCAATAAACGCATAAACGAACAAGATGTGGTAAAATGATTTAAGATTAACGATCGACGAGGGATCTCGAATCACGTAACCGTAAAACATAATAATTCGCAATACTAGAAAAATAAGAGCGAAGAATGAATTAAATATTAAAACTAAAATAACGTTTGTCACAATTATCCGTCCCGGATTTGGTATTACCTTAAAACTCAATTGAGGTACTTTCTTGATAAGGATGATATATCAAAATAGGAGTTATATAGCTTCATAATTTATTTTGGTTGTCTTAAGAAACTTTGAAAGAAAGACATGAATTTATTAATTAAACTCATATTGATGGTTACAATTAGAAAATATAATTTCCAAATTAAATCATTATCAGGAATATAAATTAAACCGATAATTTCATTACATTTAAAGTAAAGTATGATAAGTCAATTACTTCAAAAGATAAAAACATAATTTCAATTTAAGCATTAGTTTTAGTTATACAAAATATGATGTATAAATTTGACCTTTTACATGTGATGGTTATTTCGATAACTGAGAATCATTGGAAAAATGTATAAAAGTTCCATAAAATTTTTATAATACCTTGTAGGAATACATAAAGGTGTTTATCATTCCAAAATAAATATGGGTTACATTCGGGTTTCGAAATGTGACAAGATAACAAACGAATACGAATGGAAATAATAGTCAACAATTAGTACGAAATCAATGGTACAAAAGGGGACGAAGCAAATGTCGTATGAATTCTTAAAGAGAATAATAAAATAAAGGCGTTGATGGTAAGACGATAAGAAATAATAGATTAAACAAGTTGTCAATTTTGTTAGTGCGGTTGATGGTTCACCAATATCAGCTCGATAACTTAGCGGTGGTCGATACATGATCGGAAAGAAGATCCATACAAATATTTTAATCAAAGAAAATTCTTAGTAATCACTTGTAATTAAAATAAATCAAATGAACGATGTTAGTGTTTAAAGAGAGAAGTCAAAGCACGGTTCAGAAGAGTGGATTTCGATACAAACGAGAGTGACGGACGTCATCCCGGATATACGGAAATCGCTCTAGTGATAATTCATTATTCACGTGCGGAGACATTCCAAAAATCTATAAAATCGCATAAAGAACATTGGACGAGAAGGAAGTATAAAACATCGAGTCTTTCAAGTCATTTATCAACAGTCAGTAATTAGACGAACGGTCAAAAGAAATCAGTTATAAGACAAAATGAAGTAACAAGTGGAAAAACGATTGTCGAGTAAAAACGTATTCGTAAGCGCGTAATTCGTTCAAGAAAAGGTAAGAAAACATATGCGGATGCATAGAAATTGCGCTACTTGCATGAAATATAAAGGTTTTTAAAACTACTTTTCATTTTATTTCATTTTATTTCATTTTATTTATCTTTATCATAAATAGAAGTAAAAAGTTGATTATTATCAAGATTTTTAAGTGGACTACTATTCAGCCTAGCATGGCTCCATCTAAATTAGACATAGGTGATCAGGCCATGTATAATTTAGGAATAGCAATGCAGTGCTCAGTTTCGTCAAAAAGTATTACGTTTCTTATGTTTATATATAAACCATGCCATTTGTAAAATGGAATTTAAAAATAGTTTATAAATTTATAGGATACAAGTAATTTGTGAGATACTTAATAAGCAACTTTTAATCTTACGAAAAGTATTTTATAAGACCAAAGTAAAAATAATTGGTGAAAATAATCGTAAAACAATATCAGATTTATTTATAATATGACATTATGACAACGTATAAAGTAGTCAAAGTTTTGCAAAAAGTGGCAAATAGTAGCTCATAAAACAACCAATGAAATGGTTACAAGTGTTAAGTTTTCAAAGGGTTATAAGGTTTAGACGAAAACGTCATGAGATACGCGATAAGAATGTCAACGAAGAATGTGAAGGCAAAACTTCAAAACTCAACTCAAATCAGTGGAAGGTTAGAAGAAAATAAAAATAATATCGAATGACAAAAGAGTCATATATATAAAAAGAATAAAACAATCCAAATGTGTACTCATCGTAAGCTACACGATACATACATGCTTTTAAGAAAATATATTATTCGTTTTCAAATTACACCATTAATCTGGTAATTGCCAATCCTGTAATGTTTCTATTTTTAATCATTTTCACATGCAACTAGTATTAGTTAGTTGTAAAATAATATTCGTTAAAATTTTACGATCTCAAATGAACTCAAAACTTCTTAGAAACGTTTAAAACCCATGTTCTGAATTTTTCTATCAGATTTAACTTTTAATATGAGCCGATTAATTGACCCGATAAACGACATCTCCAAGAATCGGAGTCTAAATCATTTTGATGAAAAATGACGTTTCAGACGACTTCCTAGTTTTACCCGAGACCTGAAACCCAATACAAAATGACCAAAATACCCCTGCAAGTTTTGTGCAGGTTTGACTATTTTATTTTAAAAACGCAGGTTTTACTTTAAAGTTTTGACCTGTTTATACACCCCCTGCTGTGTCTCCATTAAATATATTTTTCGACACTTCCTAACGGCTCAAAATATATATATATACACACATGTCTTGTGGATTTTACAACAATGAAAAATAAATCTCATAATGAGCATCAAATAAAAATATAGCATAATGAATGACAAAAGATGCTTCAAGGTATCCAACACGAAATTTAGGAAGCAAAACGGTGAATGACGTTACCAAGATATAAGCGAACAATACACTTCAGAGTCGATACATATAAATGTCAATGAGTTAAATCTTCGCATGCCGTGTAAAACGGTGATAAAAATCAATAAAATATTATGAAATATCATGATATTAATTCAACACGATTTTAAGATATGTTTCAAAATGAGTGACTCACACAATAGCGGTTAGTTTATTCCAAGGACACATTGAGCTACACAATGGTCTAAAGACTACGTTTCAAGACGTCCAAGCACAAACATCCGGAAAGCGATTTGGATATCTATATAGATATCACAAAGGGTTAAATAATGAAAGTAACGCGCGCAGATGAAGGTATGTAAGGTCATAATATAAAATTTTTGCAATAAAAGCAATTTAAATACTTCAAAAATATATACAGAAAGATCTTGAAAATTCGTTGTATTTATTTAAGTTAATCATTAATAAATGATAAACTTTTATCGAAAAGTTTAACGACATAAATATATATCGATAAAGGGACCCTAGATATAAATATATATCCATAAATGGATCATAGTATTTATTTACAAATACTTACCAATAAGGTATACGTAATAACGTATACTAAAATTGTAATCTCAGAAGTAGCTTGAACCTGAAGTCACGCGAAGTCATGTGCACCGACTCTTTGAAAAGTAAAAACTGATAGTTATAGTTTTGGTTTTAAAATAAAGACCTAGTTCTCTATAACTCATGGCTCTGGTACCAATCTTTAACACCCCGAAATTTACATGCAGCGGAATAAATCTTTGGGTGCTAAACAATGATACAACAACAAATAAATTATAAAGAACGACTCGAAAAGAGACGTTTCAAATTTATCGTTCCTAAAACATTTGTCAAAGTAGCGTAGTCCCAAGTAATCGTTACCAAAAGATAAGTTAAAACAACATAATAGTTTGTTTTAAAAAATGGCACGATAAATAAATCAAAGAGTTTGAACAACAAAACCAGTGCACAACTTCATTCCCGTGACCTCCAAGCTTCCACTTCTTGATTACCTGAAATACATGTGAGTAAAACAATCAACAAAAATGCCGAGTGAATCTATAGGTTTATGTAATCAATTTGAACACAAGTAAAGATTATAAGTTTGTGGCATGCTTAATAAGCATCAAATAATAATTTGCATCAAAAATAATAATTGTATATAGCATAAATTGCAATAAGCTCATGGAACCGAGCCCTTAAACACTCCGTTAGGTCTAATAAGACAAGAGATTTATTAATTGTCGTTACCTCCAGATTATTGGTACATTGCCGTATACCTGACTTCTTAATACAATATGTTCAAACAGTGTGGAGGTCGGGCCTAAGCTTCTGTGACAAGTCCACACAAAATGAACCGGGGCGGCTTCCCCCATAGATCTATTAATTGTACTAGCGGTTAACCCATCATAGGTTAATTAACGGTCCATAATTGAGGCTTTAACAATGGCAATCACTTAATGCAATTTAAAGGCAACCACGGGTCCATTCAAAGAGGGACAAAGCATACCATAAAATCTTGTGTTCTAAGTTTATAAAATATGTATTCCCCCTCGCGGGTTTTAAAAATATTTGAATGAGCTCAAACGAGGCTATAGACTCACCTTAGTACTTATAGTAGTTGAAGACGATCGCCGACGATAGTACGATAAACACGACAACCGCAACCTAGCAAATAAGGTGCGTATATTAATAATAGACTCGAGAAATAAATGATACATGATAAAATCAAACTCAAGTATAAAATCACGACAACTCAAGAGAAAACGATACAAGTGGTTCTATTATACTCTCTTATACGTTGACTTTATTATTCTATGCCTTTAATAAAAATCTGTCGGAACATACCGAATGGTCAAGCCGTTTTCCCATACTTAAACATATCAAATTTTCATGATACTACTCAGAGAACTTACTTACTATATGTAGAAAGTCCTCCCAAGAGCCCATTAAAAGATTTTACTTCAAAAGTTCCCTGCCCGACTCATCTTTGAATCACAAAATCCGGACAGTTTAGCGACCTTGACTTACGAAATCATTTTGACCATTCTAAACAACTACATTTATAAAACCGACACTTGATTCTAAAAATAGACTCAAAACACTAAACTTTGAGCCTGAGAACAGCCCTTGAATCATTTTTAAACTCATTTTATAGTCCCCGAGATTCGATCCAAATATTGATAAGAATTTTCGGACTGTGTCAACACTCGTCTCCCGGTACACGAAAATCAAACTAGTGTATCTTCCACCTCGTTTGGAGTTGGAAGGCCTACTTTATATCAAATCAAAGCTAACGAAATTCTCTACGACATAATCCCATAATATCATCCTATATTCAGACTTAAGACCCTTGAAAATGGCCTCAAACCTACTGCCCAAAATTGACTATAAAAATCTCTTACAAAATCAAGTTTTTGATTAAAACCAACAACTTTTATCATCATTCTAACATCCTAATATCATCATAATCTAATCCTAACACTTGTATCATCATCAAAATCAAAAAGCCAAAATCAAAAATATATTTTCTTTACAAAAATAACATGATCTACACATGATTATCACTAGATAATCACATGCAACATCATCTAACAACTTTACTCACCAAGATTCTTGATCAAAATTTCAAAGTTCATGCATGTTGATGAAAATGGTATCAAAAGAATCCCCTTCAAATTCTAGGATGTGGTCTTCAATTGTTTTTGATTAGATCATAATATATTTTGAGTAAAATTGGATCAAAGTTTGGTTTTGTATGAATGAGGGGTCACGGTTTGTAAGAGAAAAAGAAGAGAGAGGAAATTTTTTTTTGTTTATTTTAACTATGTGAAAATTAGTGGAAGAAAATCCTTTTATATGGTGGGTGGAGGGCTAGTTTTGCCAATATGTGATAGTTTTGGTCCAAAATGGAATAAAATAGTTTAAAAGGGTAGAAAATGTAAATTGTAGATTTTGTAATATTTACGAGACTCGGGTTTCATAAAAATACTTTTTAAAAGTTTAAACGCACACGAAAAATAATACTATAACGACTCGATACGTAATTAAAACGATATCGTCGAAAATATTAAATATCGAAACGATCGATAATAAAATATAAATTTTTTGGCATCTGTCGGTATCGTGATCACTAGTAGTCCTCGTTACTCGTCAAAATATTAAAATATAATATTCAATATCAGTTTCAACTTAAACCGTTAAGCATAATGGTATTTAACGTTATAAATACGTCAAGAATATTTGAAAAGTATAATTAAATTATGACCTTGTTTTTACGGGTTTTACACATTACCCAATAATTGTATTCGAATCTCAAACCAAAGAAAAAGGCAAAAATAGATAAATGCTTTCGTGAAGCTCAATTTTGAAAAATACAAACTATAAGGTGGGTATAAGGCGGATATTATAAAATATATCCTAAGGAAAAAGGCTCTTAAGTGCTTCGCGCCGCCTCGTTTCCCCGCTTGCTTGTGAGTATTTGATTTTGAGAGCTAATCGAGGGTTTTGCCGCCCAAAGTATTACTCAGTATCATATATACTTTCTTGGTTTCATTTGATTAAACCCTCTTGAACATTTTGGTGTTCCACCAACGTTCTAAAGTCATCGAAGGCGTTCACTTCACGTGATCGTTTTCATTCCTTGAGGCTTGTTTAATCAAGAGATTTGATTAAGGAGGAGATTTGTAGATTTTGGTCCACTTAATACAATCACAAAAATTCCAAAAAAAGTAAAAACAATCAAAAACCCAAAAAAAATTGAAAAAATACAAAACACCAAAAAGAATCTTCTTTGCTCATACCCTCGTTGTACGTGACGTTTATGCAAACTCGCTCCAAAGCAAGACGTGCACGTAAACGTCGTCAAAAGGAAGGAAACCAAACATCTTCTAGCGAAGAATCTCCCATTGTTGAACCTATTGTAGAGAAACAACCAACCATGGCGAATCGTACTATGATGGAGTTACTCCAAGCACCCACCGAGGGTTATGGAGAGGCTATTGTGATTCCCGCTATCCTTGCGGAGAATTTTGAGGGGAAAACGGGTTTGTTGTCGATGATCCAAAACAACATATTCTATGGTGATGAGAAGGACAATCCACACAACCATATCCGCCAATTCAATCGTCTTACCGCCACTTGCAAGTTTAAGGATGTCTCTAATGACTCGATTAAGATGATGCTTTTTCCGTATTCCTTAGCGGGCCCCGCTAAAATTTGGTTAGAGAAAGAGCCACCCAATTCTATATTGACTTGGAAGGATCTCGTGTCTAAGTTTGTGAACCAATTTTTTCCGCCCTCTAAGACTACACATTTGAAAAACGAGATTTCAAAATTTTCACAAGAGTTTAATGAAAGTTTTTCAACGGCTTGGAATAGGTTTAAGGAAATGTTACATGAATGCCCTCATCACGGTTTTTCCAATTTGCATCAAATTGACACGTTTTACAATGGACTTAATGATCATGAAAGGGATTATCTTAATGCCACCGCGGGTGGTAATTGTTTGTGTAAAACGGTCGAGGAAGCATTGTTAATCATTGAGAATAGATCTAAGGTGTATAGTCCTCGTAGCACGTCTAGTGTTCGTAAGGCTTCGTCTTCGGCTTCACCTTCTTTGTCTACTACCATCGATACTTGCCAAATTGAGGCGAACTTGGAAAACAAAATCTTTGATAAGCTTAAGGGTGTTTTGATTGAGTTCAAAGTTGGAGAACCAAGTGCTCCCGCTACGGCTGAAGCGGTTGAGGTTTCATGCATGTATTGTGTTGGGTCAAAAGTTGATGAGTCAAACACTATGGAAACAAGAAAGACCAAATAGGACATTATCACTGCTGGAGTTCCCCCTGCTGGAGTACTATCCCCTGCTAGAGCAAGTTCCCCCTGCTGGAGTACTTGCCCCTGCTAGTGTACTTCCCACTGCTAGTGATAAGTATGAAGATTTGGTCAACACAGGATAAGAATGAATAAGTCAGTTTTGATTTAGTCATTAATACTTTATTTAGTTTCCATGTATCCCTGGGTTCCTTAAGTTATAAAAGGAACCACCAGGCATAGGTTTTATTCATTACTTCCATTACACAAAATGTAACCTACTGCTTGTTTGATCTCTAGGTGTGGGATTCAATGTACACACACCTAGAGTAGTTTGTGTTAATCAATTAATACAAACTCTCTTTGGGAATCTTTCATCTTTGTTAAACATCTTGTTCTTGATTAATTGTGCAATTCCGCTATGTTAATTCATATGTACAATTGATCATCCTAGATAAAACGGTTTCGACTGTTTGAGTCTAACGATCTTGGATTCAACATGTGGTATCAGAGCGGGTGGCTCAATATCTAGGAGAGTTAAGATGTTTTTAATATTCGTGTTCTTGATGTTGCTGTGAAGAAAATATGTTGTTTATGGTTTATTCGTCAAAGATCTAAATTTATTGGTGAAAGTATTAAGACGCTGATCATTAATCGAAGCCGTGATATATTATATATATTCTCGTTGGTGATTAAGTGTTTGGAATATTGCTACGTTAGCAATAATGAGTCCTGACAAAAGGTTTGATACCTTCGGTCCAATAAATACCTCACATTGGTGTCAGTTTCAAATTCAATGTGAGTTTGAATTGTTGGCATCACATGAATTATAATAATCAGATATATGTGACGTGTTTTGGCACTATACGTTCTTATGAGGTTGGATCTATGATAACAATGATGGTCTGTTACATACTTTAAAGAAAAGTACATCACATGGGATGGTGGTCTCATTAATTAGCCAAGTCTCCATGAAGGTCACGTGTGAATGTGATTAATCCAAATTAGGAAGTCAACGAGACATCATTGAATGGGACGAAGATGTGGGGTAGCTAATTGAGGCAAATTTTTTATGGATTCACGTGATTGGTTGAAAAGAATGTGGTCCCAGACACAACAAAAGAAAAAGAAGTTTGCGTGTGGTTAAATCACAGATCCTGTTTGTCTATGGGTATTATATTCATGAGTCTTTGTTTGAATATTATATTCATTGGACCAAAAGGTGTGTTCTAATAGACAGGTTATGGGTAAGATTTAATATGGGACTTGTGAGATTACTCAACCAAGAAGCGGTGGACTGTGATGTTACAGTAAAGGAAGCGAAGAGGTATTTTTCACAGTAGGGTATGATTTTTAATTTCCTTTGGTTTTGTTATTTATACAACTGTTATAAATTCATTCCCACATTGTGTGGGTTTGACACAGTTAATAACAAAATTAAGGGTATTAAAAGTTTCCCCCTGCTTTTGAAAAAGTTTACCCTGCTTTCATTAAAAGTTCCCCCTGCTACGATCCCCCTGCTTTCATTAATAGATTCCCACTGTTTTTGAAAGTTCCCCCTGCTGTCAGATATGAGTTTTGGGACAGCAGTGACTTGGAGTTTGGTTATTCACAGCAACTGGTCTTAAAGGTATAAAGGCTTGATTTAATTTTATTGATTACGAAGTAAAATTTTTATCATTTATTTGAAGATGAAGGAGATTTTCGCGGGTATGGGTTTTATGCTTAAACGCTTAGTGACGAAGTGATACAAGATCTAGGAATATGTGATTTTTCTTATGGTACTCTATGCACATATTTTCTATCACTTGAAGGAGTTACATTATTGTGCTCAGTGTCTCATTTTCATGAGGATTTTGTATATTTGAGACATTTTGTCACGTGGTTAGTGCAAGATATAGAACGCAAGTTCGGGTTAGTCTTCTTCATCATCAAGTAAGTTATAATCAGATTTCTTCATATGTAATCATTACATACAGCCTACAGAATTGAAGATTCATCAATGACTAGCACACTTTAAGGGGAAGCTCATTTTATAAAGTGTTAGTCATTCACATATGACATTGAGGAGAAGATTTTTGCTACTGCTCATTGGTATTACGACAACTAATGTGAGTATCTACTGTTCAAGATCATTTTTTATTAGGAGCGAAGCCTATGTGCTTCATGGAGGGCATTTTGAAAAGTAGAATACTTGGGTTTGATGTATGATATTGGTTAGTAGTAGTCGAAAATCAAGGTTGTTCACATAGAAGACCCCTATTTGATCATGTCAAAAGGGGGAAGTTGTTCAACCTGTTGATCTTTGGTGTTGTATGTTTAAGGGGAAGTGTTTTGACATCATCAACTAGGGGAAGATTGTTGGGTCAAAAGTTGATGAGTCAAACACTATGGAAACAAGAAAGACCAAATAGGACATTATCACTGCTGGAGTTCCCCCTGCTGGAGTACTATCCCCTGCTAGAGCAAGTTCCCCCTGCTGGAGTACTTGCCCCTACTAGTGTACTTCCCACTGCTAGTGATAAGTATGAAGATTTGGTCAACACAGGATAAGAATGAATAAGTCAGTTTTGATTTAGTCATTAATACTTTATTTAGTTTCCATGTATCCCTGGGTTCCTTAAGTTATAAAAGGAACCACCAGGCATAGGTTTTATTCATTACTTCCATTACACAAAATGTAACCTACTGCTTGTTTGATCTCTAGGTGTGGGATTCAATGTACACACACCTAGAGTAGTTTGTGTTAATCAATTAATACAAACTCTCTTTGGGAATATTTCATCTTTGTTAAACATCTTGTTCTTGATTAATTGTGCAATTCCGCTATGTTAATTCATATGTACAATTGATCATCCTAGATAAAATGGTTTCGACTGTTTGAGTCTAACGATCTTGGATTCAACATATTGTGGTGGAGGTCATGATTTCTCCGAGTGCATTACCAACGGTGGTAACACTTCGAGTGCCTACGTGGCCACGGGAACTTACAACCAAAACGGTCAAGTTACCCGCTCTAATCAACTGACTCCACCGGGTTTTGGTCAAAATGCTAACAACAACTATCGCAACAATCAAGTTGGTTTCAAAAACAATTACAACAAGGGAAACTATGGTAATCAAGGGGCTAATAATCAAGTTTAAAACAAAAATCAAAATGATCTTCAAAACAACAACAAGAGTTTGCAAACTTTGAAAGATCTTCCAAATGAATTTGTTGAATACGCTAATGGGAACGATGCTAGGTTTGACAATATTCAAAGAGAAATCATTAGCCTAAGATCCGAGTTTAAAACCGACTTGAAGAAAGAGTTGAAAAATGAGTTAGCAAATGAGCTTAAAATCCATACCAACAAGATGAAAGGAAATGTAACTAGGTTACAACAAAACCAACAAAAAATGGAACAAGGGCAACATGAGATAAAACAAGAGATGATTAAGGTCGAGAAGAGGCAATCTATGTTTGAAGATAAAATCTCATCTATGTTTTAGGCAATTATGTGTAAACCGTCTTCGAGTAGTCTTCCTAGCAACACCGTATCAAACCCTAAGGGTGAGATGAAAGTGATTACCACACATAGTGGTAAGACACTTAAGGAACCGACTCCTCAACCAATTGCTCCTACGGAGGAAGAAATTGAGGAAGAACCTGAGGTGGTGGTCCAAAAGGAGCATGTCCCAATCCCACGAAGTACCGCTCATGCCACACCTACGGTTGACCCATTACCAACATTGGAACCCGAGATTCCAAAGGCTATGCCTATGCCTCAACCCACACCACCTTTGCCCTATCCATCGAGACTTAGGAAGGAGAAACGTCAAGAGCGCGACAATTACCAATTTGAGCTTTTTATGAAAATGTTTCGGGATTTGCACTTTAATGTGAGTTTGACCGATGCTTTGATCATGATGCCTCGATTTGCCGCTAACTTTAAGAGTATGTTGAACAAAAAGGAGAAATTGCACCATTGTCTAGTTGTTCATCGGTTTATCTTAATCGCATACCTCAAAAAGTCGGTGATCCCGGTAAATTTTTGATCCCTTGTGCAATCCAAGATATGGAAGAATGCTTTGCCTTGGCCGATCTTGGTGCTAGCATTAACTTGATGCCACTTGAAATCTTCAAGTCGCTCAATCTTCCTAATCTTACTCCTTCACTAATCTCTATCGAGTTGGCCAACCATTCCACGATTCCCGCATGTGGATTGGCGGAAGACGTTTTTGTGAAAGTGGGAAAGTTCTACTATCCCGTAGACTTTATCATTGTCGATATTCCCACGTATCCTCAAGTTCCTCTCATTTTAGGTCGTTCGTTTTTAGATACGTCTATGGCTTTGATCGATGTTCATGCTAGAAAGATCACCTTACGTTTCAACGACGAGTAACTTGTTATAAACGCAACTCAAAACTCTCAAATTTCTCATGTTTATTCCGTTGCAACCATAAACCTCGTTGATATGATTGACGTGGTTTGCGAGGAATTTTCACAAGAAGTTCTAGGTTTTGGTGATGATGAAAATGGTGGCAATCCCACTATGTTAGATCCCATCCTTGATAACTCGACACCAACCTTCACTCCATTTGAAGGTGGTGGTTTTACGTTGGAAGAATTCGATGTTCCACGTTAATACTAGGATTTTACACCAAGTATAAAATCTTTATCGACCGATCTCTTCGAATTGACTATTGGTAGAAAGTGCGACTCAATTGTTCTTGGTGGAAGATAATTTTGGGTTGTTCATCTATTTTAAACTAATGGTAAAATGAAAGTGTCGTTGAGTAAAATAAGAGCTTTAAAGATTAAACTAAAATAACGAGTTAAAAATAAATGCTTGAAAACTTAAAGACAAGATTAGAAAAATACTTGAAAACTTAATGAATCTAAAACTTAAAAACTTTGTAAAAACAGGAAATTAAGTCCGTCGGAATCCCTGGTCGGAACCCCGTCGGAATACAGCTGATCGGAAAGATTAATCGGAATATCTGAAAAAAGCTTCAATTGGAATGTTGGAAAATAGCACTAATCGGAATATGGCAAACAAGACCCTCGTCGGAATACTGTCGTCGGAATAGTGCAATCGGAATGCCCAATCGGAATCCAGTAAAAGGAGGCAGTCGGAATCTAGTGAAACAGTCTCAATCGGAATGTCTTAAAATCAAGCTATCGGAATAAGGCAAAATTACTCCAGTCGGAATATCAAATAATCCCACAGTCGGAATGATAAAACCTCTTTCCGATCTTAGTGATCGGAATACTAATGATCAAATCGGAATGTTTAAAACCCCTTTCCGATCTAGTGATCGGAATAAAGAGGGCCAATCGGAATGCTTAATCGGAAAAGGGTTTACCCTACTCCGATTATTGTGTGATTCAAAAATAAGATAGTGATAAGCTATGTTTGATAAGCTAACACTAAAACTCACCAAATCAGCAATGAAATAAACTAAATAAGTTCGAATAATAACTTTTCCAACTTAAAATAAGCAATCTTTTAAATCAAACCATAAGAAAAATGAAACTTTTTAAGAAAGCTTTTAAAAAGTAAATAAGCTAAACATACAAATAGGCCAATAAGCACAAGGATCTTAAAGCTTAACCGTATGAAAGCTTAAGTATAATAAAAATACGAACTTTTTAATCCTTAAAACATCAAGATTAAACACGGATCATCAACATTTCGGATCAAAATTAACTAAAAATAAAGAAAGGTAGAAAGAGATTAAAGATTAAAAGCTTAAACTTGAACTTGATTAATGAAATCCAAAATACAAAAAGCTTAAACTTGAAAGATTAAAAGAAAGAAAAGATGAAAACTTAGTGAGAGAAAGTTTGGAACTTTCTCTCTCTAAAAACTAGAAAGAAAAATAATGAAAAATGAAACTAGCTAACTAAAATCTAACTCACCCTCCCAATGTGTTTTAGGAGGGTATTTATAGGAAAAATGGGAAGGTGTGCATGTGTTGCCTCTTCTATCTTTCTTCTCGACTCGATTTAAATCCTTTGTCTTTCTCGACGTCGTCTCGGGATTTGTCGATGTATATTGAACTTGTCTTGTAATTTTCTTCTTCTATTATACTTGAGTTCTTCGACTTCATTAAACTTCCGTCTTTAGACTTTTTCTTCGATAAATCTTCAGAATAGGCCTTGGACTTCCGTTCTTTTTTCACTCTTGAACTTTTGACTTCGTCTTTTCTCGTTTTCTTCGATAAAAGCCCGTGAAAGCCCGTGTTTTCTTCCTTTTTCATCTTTTGGTCCTAAAACACAATAAAAACACAAACCACGCATAATCCCGACTTTTACGACATAAATTACACGTTTTGGTCTTGTTATTATTGGAAATAAGTGGTAAAAGGATAAGTGTTTTCACACTTATTAAATCCCCTACACTTGACCATTGCAATGCCCTTATGCAATCCATTAATTTTAAAGCACGGTTTACATTTTCCATCATAAATAACCCACCTTGGCCTTTATTAAATGCTAAACAAAAAAAGATAGAAACAAGTAAAGAAATCAAAGACTTACATTGGGTTTTGGCTGCCATGAACGTTTATCATCCTCAAGTTTCACGTTCTCCATACCAAGCTTAAAAACGAGATCATTGTTATTATAAGTTAGCAAACTAACACGAATTCATGTGGGCCAATTATTTACTTAGACTCCCTTATTCCTAGGTGTATCTCTTATATTTTATTTTTGTCTTGAATGATCACGAGGATGCATTGTTTGACTTATTTCGATAGTTATTTAGGCCGAAAATAAAGTGGATGATTTAATCAATAGTTAGCTAAAGGACAAAATCTTTTAAAACTGCTTCTCGGGACCTCTTAAAGTTCATATCTTGGCATAACTCGCTTCACGATTTGAGACCTTTATCGGACCGATATTTGGCAGCGACTTCATACTTCGAATCTTTGAGAGACGTTCTTGAAATTATGGTATTCTCTTCATAATAGGAATTTCTTCACTTGAAGTTTTAAGAGATTCTTCATATTTGGACCACGACTTCTTCATTTTTCTCCAATCTTTATTTTGGACTTTGATATACAACGATCCGCCTCCTTTTAGGACTTGGATCTATTTATCCTCATACCTTGTTAGGGCCTTTTTGGATAGACTTCTCCATGATCTTTTGGGGAGTTTTTTCTTTTCGTCGTGTGTCTCGATCCTTCATATTGATTTTCAATAAATGATTCTTCACATCACTTTTGGATCTTTAGCAATAAAATGTAGCCCTCATGCCTTGTTAGGGCCTTTTCAGACTCGCCAATCTTCGCATCCCGCTTCAATAAGTTATGCCTTGGCTATGAACTCTAATCAATATCGAGCAACTTTTAAACGATCTTGGGCTAGAAGCTAAGTAACTTTTCAAATCGTACAACCTTATTTATTGCAGATAAATTTATTAGCAAGCGATGGGAGAATAGGCTCATAATTAACTCACATAAATTCACGAAAGAATACCAAACTTATAATTGACTCTATCATCTCTCATCCTCCACAGTTTAAAATCTCAAGGAATGAGACTCGTGGATGCTTAGCCAATTAAATCAAAGTTTTGGGTTTTCGAGTCATCTATAGGATCTTGCAAACTCTTAGACTTTTTCAAGTTTAGAAATTGCATTTTAAAGTTCCCTTGATAAACAACTCTCTAGGATCAATAGTAGGAACTTGCGAAAAGTTATTGTTCTTAACCTGTGAGAGTTAAGACTTTCGCGTTTTAAAGTTCCCTATATAAAAGCCTAGCAAAACTTGACTTAAACACGTTAAGGATACTAGCTAGAGTAAACTTAGATAAGTAAACTCGGGTTGAGTCAAAATATTCACGACTTTGAAAAACATAAAAACACTTTATTAAACTTTATTCTAGCAAGGAAGGAAAATAACTATAACAAAGGAAAAACTAATAGGCCAAAATAGATTAAAAATTTTGAAAAATGTCGAAAAATCAAATTTTCTGGTTAAAATGAGGACAAATTCATGGAAAAGACCACTTACTTCGATAGAAGTCCCCCCTAAACTTGATATAAACATTGTCCTCAATGTTTAAGCATGTGGGAGTAAACTCCCCTACACTTATGACATTGTGCACTTTGTTTAAATCTTGCTAAGGAAAGGACAACTATAGTGATTTCAATGTGAACATATAAGATATGAAATACTGAATCACAAGAGTTTAGGATAGAACCGGGAAGATGGGAACACGCGATCACGGTTCGTCAAAAGTCATCAAGGTGCTCTTTGAAGCTTGAATTCCTGCACAAGATAAGAAACAAGACAACAAACACATACGGGGATCCCCCCTACACTTATTATGAAAGCAGTAAAGGATAGATCACGGGTTGCCTCCCAAGAAGCGCTTGTTTTTGTTCACCAAGTCACGAGCCTGACTCGACCCAAAACTAGTTCATGGGAAACGTGGTAAGGGATGGAATCATCTCATGAGAGATGTCCTCCTAAAGTACAACTTCAAACGCTGGCCATTCACCTTGAAATTAGGCCCATTTGGCTGAGAAAGCTCAATGGTGCCATATGGAAAGACTTTGGCGACGGTGAATGGACCAGACCAGCGGCTCTTCAACTTGCCCGAGAAGATCTTCAACCGAGAGTTAAAAAGTAAGACTTGATCACCAATGTGGAACTCTTGGTTCTTAATCCTTGCATCACGGATGATCTTGGTCTTCTCTTTGTAGATCAGTTAGTTCTCGTAAGCTTCATTCCTCAGTTCATTTAGCTCGTTGAGTTGAATCTTGCGAAGATCACCAGCTTTGTTGATGTCGAAGTTATCCCACTTCAAGGCCCAGTATGCCTTATGTTCCAGCTCGATAGGGAGGTGGCATGCTTTCCCGTACACAAGAAGATAAGGTGTACAACCAATCGGGGTCTTATAAGCAGTACAGAAGGCCCACAAAGCATCATCTAACTTATCGGCCCACGCGGCACGATGCTCTCCCACAGTATGCTCCAAAATTCGCTTCAATCCACGGTTGGATATCTCGGCTTGACCATTGGTTTGTGGGTGATAGGCAGTGGAAAGACGGTGATTGACACCATACTTAGCCATGACTCTTGCAAATTGATCATTGCAAAAATGAGTCCCGCGGTCACTGATAATAGCACGAGGAACACCGAATCGAGCAAAGAGTTGCTTCAAAAAGTTCACAACCACCCTCGCATCGTTCGTATGAAGAGCCTTAGCTTCAACCCATTTAGAAACATAGTCAACGGCTACGAGGATGTACTTGTTCCCTTTAGATGATGGAAATGGCCCCATAAAGTCGATGCCCCATACATCAAAGATTTCACATTCTTGTATGAAATTTTGAGGCATCTCATCTTTATTTGTGATCTTGCCTTGCCTTTGGCAGGCATCACAATGTTTAACCATATCGTGAGCGTCACGATAAATGGTAGGCAAATAAAATCCAGAGTCGAATACTTTCTTCGCGGTGTAATTAGGACCAAAGTGACCACCGGTGGGTCCTTTATGGCAAGCGTCAAGGATTTGTACCGCTGCCGGGCCATCAACACATCGACGAATGACAAGATCCGCACATTGTTTGAAGAGGTAAGGGTAGTCCCAGAAATAATGTTCAATATCCTAAAAGAACTTTTTCTTTTGTTGGGACGTTAACCCTTCCTTGAGAATTCCACCCGCTAAGTAGTTTGCAATGTCCACAAACCACTGGGTGTCATCGAGCTTTGGATTGATAGACATTAAGGCCTCAAGGGGAAAAGATTCATTGATCTCTTTGTTCGGATGATCCCCTTGATAAGAATCCTCAAGTCTACTGAGATGATCCGCGGCTAGGTTTTCAGCTCCCTTTTTGTCACGAATTTCAATGTTGAATTCTTGAAGGAGCAAAACCCAACGAAGAAGTCTTGGCCTAGAATCTTGCTTAGTCATCAAGTACTTCAACGTGGAATGATCGGTATACACGATGGTGGTAGAAAGGACAAGATAGGGGCGGAACTTTTCAAAAGCATACACTACAGCTAAAAGCTCTTTTTCGGTAGTGGTATAATGCAATTGAGCCCCCGTCAGTGTCTTGCTAGCGTAATGGATTGGTTGGAAGTGTTTGTTCACTCTTTGGCCCAAAAACTCTCCAATAGCAAAGTCGCTAGCATCACACATCAACTCAAAAGGTAGCTCCCAATTAGGGGTAACCAAGACCGGTACCTTAGTTAGCTTATCCTTAAGAAGATTGAAGGATTCAAGACACTCGTTGGAAGAGATGAAAGGGGTATCTTTTTCCAAGAGGTGGGTCATCCGGCAAGCGATTTTAGAAAAATCTTGAATGAATCGACGATAGAAGCCCGCATGACCGAGGAAACTTCTCACACCCTTCACGGTTGAAGGTGGAGGCAATTTAGCAATAACATTGACTTTAGCACGGTCCACTTCAAGACCGGCTTTGGAGATTTTGTGTCCTAGCACGATGCCTTCTTTTACCATGAAATGGAATTTTTCCCAATTTAGAACAAGGCGAGTGTCTTCAACCGCTTAAGCATACGTTCTAAATTGGCAAGGCAAGCAGAGAAAGAATCACCATAAACCGAGAAATCATTCATGAAGACTTCCATAGTTTCTTCAACCATGTCATGGAAGATAGCCATCATACACCGTTGGAAAGTCCCAGGAGCATTGCATAAGCCGAAAGGCATTCTTTTTAGGCAGATGTTCCATAAGGACAAGTGAATGTGGTTTTCTCTTGGTCTTTGGGATCGATGGGAATTTGAAAATACCCGGTGAAACCGTCTAAAAAGCAGTAATAGTCATTACCCGCTAGACGTTCAAGCATTTGGTCCATGAAAGGAAGGGGAAAATGATCCTTTCTCGTAGCATCATTGAGTTTGCGATAGTCTATACAAACTCTCCACCCTGTAACGAGACGAGTAGGAATCAACTCGTTGTTTTCATTGGGAACAACGGTGATTCCGCCTTTCTTAGGCACACAATGGACGGGACTAACCCACGGTGAATCTGAGATAGGATAGATCATGCCCGCATAAAGAAGTTTGATAACCTCTTTTTTGATAAAGTCATGGTTCTTAGGATTCACCCTTCGTTGCCTTTGAATAGTGGGTTTAAAGTCGTCCTCCATGAGAATTTGTGTGCAGAAGTGAGGATCAATTCCGCGAATATCAGAGATCTTCCAAGCAATTGCTTTCTTATGATTCTTCAATACGGCGATAAGTCGGGATTTTTCTTCCTCTTTCAAGTCCTTAGCGATGATGACGGGTGACTTCTTGTTGTCTTTGTTAGGACCATTGTAATAGTTATATGTAATAGGTAGACTAGGAGGTATGTAGTTCCTCCTGGTCCTAGTCGTAGTAGGAGCAAGTCCTGCTCCTGGTCCTAGTCGAAGTCAAACTTTATTATTTACTTAATATTCTGTTAGGATATGCATGAGATATGTTAGGAAATGATATGCATATCAGTTTTACACGTTTTCTTTAATGATGTATTAGGGTTTCCTTGTAGTATAAAAGGAACCTTAGGCAGAAGGGTTAGACACACCTTCACAAACGCAGTTCTATTCATTATCAATATTAGAAATCCTTAGAAAGGATCAAGTCTTTATAGTTATTTTGTTCTTCTTAATTATATTTATATTCTGCATTCATATTGTGTATAGAGTCTCTTTGTGATTTGACTTGTGATTACAGAAGTCATTCACCGGTCCTGACAGGCTGCAAGATCTACATCTAGTAGACCCAACAAGTGGTATCAGAGCCTGGAAGGGTCTCTATACAAGAAGAATCAAGTTCTCTTATTTTTCACAATCTGTTTAACATGTCTGCCTCAACTTCTACTCAAACAGGAGAAGAAAGCACTCCTAAAATTGTGCAACCTCAGCAGATCCTGGCTACGGTCTCCAACACGAATGGAAAATTCCATCTTCTGAAGAAGGGTGAATATGATAACTGGGCAATGAAGATGGAATGGTGGATCACCAACACTGATCAAGATCTTTGGAAGATCATTCTGAATGGGAACAGTAGGAAGCTTACTGGACGAGACAAGAACGGTAATATTACTCTTCTTGACCCTAAATCTCATGAGGAAATCATAGCTATTCAGAAGGAGGTAAAAGCAAAAACGATTTTGCTTCAATCTCTTCCTGAAGATCACATGGGTGATTTCTACCATTTGGATGATGCCAGAGAGATTTGGAATGGCATTAAAGCAAGGTTCGGCGGGAATGAGGAGTCAAAGAAAATGCGAAGATCCATGCTGAGAGATGAATTTACCGAATTCAAAATCTTAGAAACTGAAGGTCTAAATCAAGGGTATGATAGGTTCCAGAAGATCTTGAGCCAATTGAATCAAATTCGGTCAAAACCTGATGATGGTGACATTAATGCAAGGTTTCTTAAAGCCTTACCCTACTCATGGAACCAGGTGGTGATCTCACTCAAAGCCAAAGGTGGGCTTGACTATCTCACCTTTGATGATCTGTTTCATAGGCTCAGAACATTCGAACCCCATGTGAGAGGATATCCTAGTGACTCTTTTCCCACCCCTGCTAATTCAGCCTTTGTGAGTTCTATGGCATCTAGTCCCATGTCATATGCAAGTAGCCCAAGCAATACTGTCTCCTCTCAGCATACTATTCAGCATACCTCTGCTCCTGATCCTGCTGCCAAGTCTGGTAGTATGGTAGAAGCTATTCTTCATTCTTTTGTGGCTGATGTTAATGCTGAACAACAACTTGCTTTTGATGACTTCAAACAGGTCGATAAACTTGACCTGGATGAGATGGATCTTAAATGGCAGATGGCCATGCTTACTCTTAGGGTTCACAAATTTGAGAAGAAAGCAGGAAGGAAATTTAATTACAACCCTCGGGAGCCAGCAAGATTCGATAGAAGCAAGGTACGATGCTATAACTGCCAGCAACAGGGTCACTTTGCAAGGGAGTGCCCTAGCAAGAATGATCAGGAGAAGAACAGGTACTCCGCTTTCAAGGTTCAGGAAGTTAAAGATGACAGGAAGGCATTGGTATCTGTTGACTCTATGGTCAACTGGAATAATCATCAGGCTTCTACTCTGGAATCAGCTGAATCCTCGACTGACGTGTTAGCAATGATAGCTGGGAATCTCTCTGATGCAGAAGAAGCAGACGAGTTTGCTCTTATGGGCATCTCACCTCAGGTACAACATTGTCCTCTTGGTTGTCATGATAAATACACAGAATTGTTGTCCCAATTTAATGAAGTAAATGATCAAAATGATAAGTATTTTTTAGAGGTACAAGCCTATAAGGCTTCATTAAACACATTGGAACAACAAAAGAGGTGGTTACAAGATACACAACGTGCGTATGAGGATAAAATCAGGATACTGAGCATTGATTTAGAAAAGACTACAAATATGCTTAAATATACAGAAACTGAAAGAGATGCAAGTATCAAAGAAAAAGAGGAGATGCAAGCTAAATTAGATGCTACAATGTTAAGATTTGACAAATGGCAAAAGGCACCTAAAAATCTTTCAAAATTAATTGATAGTAGCATGTCTGGCAGAACTAAAAGAGGCTTAGGATTTGAAAAATATATTGATTCAGAAGATGTATTTGATTTATCTTTCTCAAGTGTCTTTGATGCCGACAAAGAGGATGAGGGCAAACCTAGTTACAATAGGTTTAACCAGCAGCAGAAATGCATGCTGTCCCTCCTCCTCTTACTGGAACTTTTATGCCCACCTCATGGCATAATGACTCGGATGGATCACAGATGCTTGAGTCCCCAACAAGCTCTACTAATACTAATGACTTTGTCTCATGTACTTTCAGTGACAAAGCCGGTGACTCTGCATCTAATGGTTCAAGTGAAGAGTCAAGACCTACACGTTCCAAGTCGAATGAACATGCTGCTACTGGTGCTAGGAGGTGTGAAGAAAAAGTTGCTGTCAAGTCAAGTGTGTCTGGTCCTTATTTATTGAGTCCTAGGAAGAATGTTTTTCCTAGAAATGTGTATAATAAAGTAGGCAGTATGAAACAATCTCATTCTAATAAAAGGTCTTTCAAAACATGTTTTGTTTGTGGCAGTTCCTTTCATTTAATTAAAGATTGTGATTATTATGACACACGTGCATCTGTTAATCATGCTTTTCTTGCTCCTGGTTCCCCAGGAGCTGCTTCCTATGCTTCTAGAAGACTTAATCCTAGTGCTCCAATGTTTAATACTTCTAGAGTATCCTCTCCTTTCACGTCTGATTATTGGAGAGATAGTGGATTCCAAACAACCAGTAATTATTTTCAAAATTTTAATCCAATATATCTGCATCATTTAGACCACACGTATTTTGGTTTGGGAAATTTGGGAACTGCTGTTAAGCCCTCAGCAGGTTGTTCTTGGTCAAATAATAATACCCATATGATGCATAGGCAACCAAGGAACAATGGTGGATCTCATCAATCTTCTTGGCATTCTTCTAATGATCCACAAGGCAGGCTCAAACCTGAAAAGGTTTGGGTCCCCTTAAGACACTAATTTTTTGCATTTTTTTATTATCTTGTTGTTGTAGGTTACTCCATACCAGGATCCTAGTCTAGGCATTGTTGATAGTGGTTGCTCCAGGAGCATGACTGGCAATAAAAGTCTTCTCTCTAACTTTGTACCATTTCATGGAGGCAAGGTCTATTTTGGTGGAGGTGAAGGCAGAATCACTGGCAAAGGAACGATAAAGACTCCAAATCTAAATTTTGAGCAGGTCTACTATGTGGAAGCACTTCAACACTTCAACTTGATATCGGTCTCTCAGATTTGTGACAAGAAGCAATTTGTACTCTTCACCGATACTGATGCACTTGTGCTTTCCAAAGATTTTCAGCTTCCGGATGACTCACAAGTTTTACTCAGAATCCCTAGAAGACACAATCTATATAGTATCAAGTTGAATGAAGTCAACCCTACTGGTCAACTAGCATGTCTGGTTGCAAAAGCCTCAGAAGATGAAGCCACTAAATGGCATCGAAGGATGGGACATGTGAACTTCAAGACCATTCACAAACTTGCCAATCTGAATCTGGTCTCTGGTTTACCTCCCAAGACGTTTAGAAATGATATAAATTGTATTGCCTGCAGCAAAGGCAAACAACACAAAGCATCCTTCAAGGCCATTACTGCTTTAAGTCTTATTACTGAACCATTGCAGCTTCTACACATGGACTTATTTGGTCCTACATCCATCAGGAGCATTGACCACAAGCAATTCTGTTTGGTGGTGACTGATGGATATAGCAGGTTTACGTGGGTGTTCTTCATGGATGCCAAAAGTGAGACCTACTCAATTCTTCGAGATTTTCTTACCTTGATAGAGAATCAGTTGTCCAAGAAAGTTAAAGGTATTCGTTGCGACAATGGAACCGAGTTTAAAAATAGAGACCTCATCGCACTTTTCAATGCTAAGGGCATCAAAAGAGATTATAGTGCTGCTAGGACTCCTCAACAGAATGGTGTGGCAGAAAGAAAGAACCGGACACTAATAGAAGCAGCAAGAACTATGCTTGCCGATTCCAAGCTTCCAACCATGTTCTGGACAGAAGCTGTTAATACTGCAAGTTATGTTTTGAATAGGGTTTCTATTACCAATCCTCACAAGAAGACTCCTTATGAGCTGCTCACAGGCAAAGTCCCAAATATTGCTCATTTGAAGCCTTTTGGGTGTCCAGTCACCATTCTGAATACTAGTGACTATTTGGGGAAGTTTGATGGCACGGCAGATGAAGGATACATTGTGGGATATTCAGCTCATTCTCGGGCGTATCGTGTCTACAATCTTCAAGCCAAACGGATAATTGAAACTATTAATCTCAGGTATTTTGAGGAGAAGTCAAACATCCAAGGCAAAGGTCCAGAATGGTATTTTGATCTTGATTATCTTAGTGATTCGTTAGGATATTTTCGTTTCAAAACTAACCATGATGCAGGACCACAAGTGTTTGCAACTTCTAGTACTGGTGTTCCTTCTAGTCTTTCTGATTCAGATGATGAGGATGACATTTTTGTGGTTCCATCCTATTCCACCACGGTTTCTCCTACTCCTCCTAGTGATGCAACTCCATTGGAGGTACAGGATTCCCATGCAGCTTTTGACACTCTTCTCAAGCAACAACAAGAAGCTACTAAAGCAGCTGCTCAAGGTAGTTTTGAGTTTCCCTTGGTTGAGCCTACTGGCAAAGTTGCTCCTGGTACTCCAGCTTCTGCTCCTAGTGCTAACCTATCTACTACTGGTACTCCGGCTAGTGAGTCTGCTTCCAATACACGTTTCTCCAGTCCTTCTGATTTGGGGAACCATGAAAAGAAGTCTTCTACCAAGGTGGATGATATACATAAACAACCGGTAGACGGGATTTTCCAAAATGCTTCATATGATGCTGATTTTGTCGGTGATCTCAATAACTTGGTACCAGAAGTGGAGGTTTCTTCCAATCCAGTCTTGCAATCACATAAAGATCATCCTACCACTCAAATTATTGGAGATCCTGGTTCTACCGTCAAGACACGCAGAATGCAGCAGAAGGCCTCGTCTGATCATCATGCTCTTGTGGGCTATATTGAGGATCAAAAGCGTAATAATCATACGGACTTTCAACACTGTTTGTTTGCTTATTTTCTTTCACAGGTGGAACCTAGGTCTGTTTCTCATGCACTTGAGGATCAAAGTTGGGTGGAGGCTATGCAGGAGGAAATGCAGCAATTCTTGTTTCAGAATGTTTGGGTTCTGGTTGACTTACCAGATGGAAAGACAACTATCAATACCAAATGGATTCTGAAGAACAAGAAGGATGCACGGGGAATTGTCGTAAGGAATAAAGCTAGGCTTGTCGCACAAGGACACACTCAAATTGAGGGCATAGACTATACTGAAGTCTTTGCACCGGTTGCCAGGATCGAGGCCATTCGTCTGTTTTTGGCCTTTGCTTCATATGTTGGCTTTACGGTGTTCCAGATGGATGTCAAGAGTGCATTTCTCTATGGCAAAATTGACGAGGAAGTGTATGTTACTCAACCTAAGGGGTTTGTAGATCCACTTCATCCCAAGAAAGTCTACAAGGTGGTCAAGGCTCTTTATGGGTTACATCAGGCTCCTAGAGCTTGGTATGACCGTCTTTCAACTTTCTTGTTAAAGAATGGCTATAGAAGAGGTACTATTGACAAAACACTATTTCTTCGGCGGAATTCCAAGGATATTATCCTTGTTCAGGTTTATGTGGACGGCATTATCTTTGGTTCTACAAGGAAAGAGTGGTGTGATGAGTTTGAACACTTGATGAAAGGCGAATTTCAGATGAGTGCAATGGGAGAACTGTCATTTTTCCTTGGTCTTCAGGTCAAGCAACAAACGGATGGGATTTTCATCAGTCAAGATAAATATGTTCATGAGATTCTTCAGAAGTTTGACATGGATCCTCTTAGACCAGCAGCAACTCCTTATGAAGTTGCTAAAATCAAACTTAAGAATGAGCCAGATCCCCCGGTAAATGTTCACATGTACAGGTCTATGATTGGCTCTCTCATGTATTTGACTGCATCACGTCCGGACATTATGTTTGCAGTAAGTGCTTGTTCTAGACACCAGGTGACTCCAACGGTTTCGAACTTAAATGCAGTGAAGAAGATTTTCAAGTATATCAAGGCTCAACCTAAATTGGGTCTATGGTATCCTAGAGAATCTCCTTTTGTTCAGGAAGCCTATAGTGATAGTGACTATGTTGGTGCTAATAATGATAGGAAGTCTACTACTGGTGGTTGTCAATTTTTGGGTCGTCGGATTATTTCATGGCAATGTAAGAAACAGACAATCGTCGCTACTTCTTCAACAGAAGCTGAATACGTTACTGCTGCTAGTTGTTGTGGACAGGTTTTATGGATCCAAAATCAGATGTTGGATTATGGTTTCAATTTTATGAATACCAAAATTTTTATTGACAATCAAAGCACTATTTGCATTGTGAAGAATCCTGTTTTTCATCAGCGGACAAAGCATATTAAGATTCGACATCATTTTATACGGGATGCCAATGAGAAGAAGCTGATACAGGTTCTTAAAGTTCATACGGATGACAATGTTGCTGATTTGCTGACTAAAGCTTTTGATGGTCCTCGGTTTAACCACTTGGTGGTTCATATTGGGATGGTCAATCCTTGAGGTCTCGGATTGAGGGGAGGCAAAGCCTAAGGGGAGGCAAAGCCTAAGGGGAGGCTTTGTGTACATATTAGGTCAGTCTAACGTATTCATAGTATTTAACAACATCCGTTTGACCCCATGGCTGTGTCTTCATGGCTTGGTATGCGAATCTGGGCTGAACTCAAGCTGATGTTGGATCCTCCTTCCAATGCTCCTGTTTCGGGCATATGGAAGGATCAAATGCAATGGGAGATTATACGCTGGAAGCTTTATGCTGGATGTGGAGTTCATGTGTTGGAATTAGAATCTGGTCATATGGTGTTTATGCTGACGGATGTGGAGTATCCTTTGACTATTTCTTCCATGGAGGCGATGTTGGCGAGTCACCTGCAAATTTCTACAGCTCCTTCTGGGAATGAGTCGAGTATGGCTACGGCTTTGGTAGAAGGTATTCAAGCAAGGTTGCTAGCGGATAAGAAGGCTGCTTCTGGTATGTAAGGTGATTGGGTTGTAAGTGTTTATACTTTGAATTTTTGTTCTTATTTTTATTCTTTGCACCAATATGTACAGTGATTGGTGAATTTCATTATTTATAGTTAAAAAAAAAAACAATTCTTAAAAAAAATATAAAAAAAAATATCATACTTTTTATATAATATCTGCTTATACTTTAAACATAGTTTAGATTTTATACTTGTACATAATATCCCTTGGCTGCTTCACAATGTGGTTCTGGTTACTGATTTGCGCTTATCCTGGTACTTGGTTTCACTTGGTGTTGGACGTGGTCCACACAACAAATGGTTCTCAACTTACCATGTCTAATCGACAAGAAAAAGTTGATTCACCTTGAGGGTACGGCTCCTGGTGCGATTCTCAAATCCGTTGATGGTTGCCAGGTTACCCAAAACTGGATGGTTTTCACTTGCCATAGTCTTAGACTGAAAAGTGACTAATCCAAGGGGGTACGGCTCTTGGTAAAGATCTTATCAAATCCGTTGATAGCTGTAATAGCTTGCTTAAAGCTATAGGGTGTTCAACTCACCGATGCTTCATTGCTAAGAGTTGGCGAGTCCAGAGGGGTACGGCTTCTGGTAAAGACGTATCAAATCCCTTGACGGCTGTGATGGTTTGCCTAAAATCATCAGGGTACTCCCACTCACCATTGATTCACGTTCTAAGAGTTGGGCTGGGTTCTAGTCTCCCAGGGTGATGCTTATTCCACCAGAATGACTAGCTAGCCCAAGAGCAAGCAGCTACTTGGTAAAGGCTCATCAAATCTGCTCATGTTGCTGAAAAGATTCAACACGATGCTGATTTGTTACAAGCTTTGGAGAAGCTTCTAGTGTTTCATGTTGCGGCTGTTACTCTGGTTCTTATCTTGTTGATGCTGCTATTTGTTTTGCGGATACAATCCTCGGGCTTTCTTTGCACGTTTTCCAGGAAACTTGAACTCAACAGGTCAAATTCAAGTTTAGGGGAGGATTGTTAGGACCATTGTAATAGTTATATGTAATAGGTAGACTAGGAGGTATGTAGTTCCTCCTGGTCCTAGTCGTAGTAGGAGCAAGTCCTGCTCCTGGTCCTAGTCGAAGTCAAACTTTATTATTTACTTAATATTCTGTTAGGATATGCATGAGATATGTTAGGAAAGGATATGCATATCAGTTTTACACGTTTTCTTTAATGATGTATTAGGGTTTCCTTGTAGTATAAAAGGAACCTTAGGCAGAAGGGTTAGACACACCTTCACAAAACGCAGTTCTAGTCATTATCAATATTAGAAATCCTTAGAAAGGATCAAGTCTTTATAGTTATTCTGTTCTTCTTAATTATATTTATATTCTGCATTCATATTGTGTATAGAGTCTCTTTGTGATTTGACTTGTGATTACAGAAGTCATTCACTGGTCCTGACAGGCTGCAAGATCTACATCTAGTAGACCCAACAGTCTTCAAGGAAAACGTACTCGAGATGTGACGGTAGGTCCTTAAGCTCTAAATCCGAAGGATTTTCGATGGAAGGCGTAGTCAAATTCGGTTCATCGATAGAGATATCCTTAGGAGATGGTGGAGAAGTATAGTCCTCATTGATAAGTTTCTCAATGATACGAATGTCTTCATCCCAATTAGAGGGAGAATCGTCATATTTTAAGTCCACATCTCCCAAAGTTGCTTCAAATTCTTTCAAGATGAAATCACTTTCTCCAAATGGAGTTAGTGATGAAGCAATAGAGGCAACGGTCTCAACAATGGGTAGAGAAGAAGAACCACTTTTACAAGCGTCTTTGAAATGTTCTTCACAAGCCTCATCAAGAACATCAATGAAATTAACACTCTCGTTTTCCGAAGGCTGCTTAGAAAGTTTACCCATGTTGAAAACGATTTTATCGTCACAATTCTCATAATTAATTTGCCTGCGGCTACATCGATGAGAGTGCGAACGGTCCTCAAGAACGGACGTCCAACGATTAATGAAACACGGGGATCCATCTCGTAGTCAACGACAACAAAATCCACCGGGAAGGTGAATTTGTCGACAACAACGAAGACGTCTTCGGCTATCCCCACTGGATAAGCAACCGTACGGTTGGCTAATTCCAAAGTCATTTTGGTGGGGACTAGCTCGGGTAGAGATAATTGTTTCCAAACGCTTAAAGGCATTAAGTTTATACTAGCACCTAGATCGGCTAGGGCCATACAATTCTCTACCCCTGGGAAGTTGCAAGGAATCAAGAAACGACCCGGATCACCAAGTTTGGTTGGCAATTTCCTTAAGAGTACTGCGGAGCAATTCTCATTAAGTTGGGTCTGAGCAATATCGAGAAGTTTCTCCTTATCACTGAGAAGATCTTTAACCATTTTAGCATATTTGGGCATGTGAGCGAGAGCCTCATCAAAGGAGATATTGAAATTAAGTTGTTTGAACATTTTAAGAAAGTTTGAGACCTGAATATCATCCTTGTTCTTCAATTTCTCTTTCCGCAACCTCGAAATATAAGGTATATTAGCTTGAGATGAAGGCTTTGGGATAGAATTCGCACTCACATCCTTGGGTGGTGGAGGGGTAGAAGTAGAAGGTGGTGGAATTGGAGAAGTGGAAGTTAGAGGAATAGAAAATGGAGGATTCGGAGAAGGAGACTCGTTTTCCTTTGTCACAATCACCGGTGTAGGTGTTGGAAGCTCGGGTTCCTTTAAACCTTTTCCACTGCGAGTGGTGATTGCTTTCATCTCCCCTCTTGGATTAGCAACGGTGTTACTCGAAAGAGAACCCGATCCAGAGGCTTGATTACTAGGGAAGAAACTAGCCATCATATTCCTCAAGTCATTCGTTTGACTTGCCAAAGTGTTTCACATATCAGCTCGAAGATCATTCCCTTGCTTCACCATATCTGCTTTCATGTTGGCCATTTCCCGCCGAAGATTTTGCACGATCACATCATTAGTCCTCATGTAGGTTTCAACATCTTGGTGTAATGCGGTGGGTTGGTTGGGAAGAGGAGAATGGTAGGCGGGTGGTTGATAAGCAGGCTGTTGGTAAACTTGGTTGTTTCTTTGAGGTGGATATGGGTTTCTTTGGTTTTGATATGGAGTTGGAGCACGTGGTTGGTTTTGATTGTTGCGATTGAGGTTGTTCGGGTTTTGTGGGGGAAAACCGGGAGGTGAAAGAAAGTTGTTTGAGCGATAGCTGAGCAAGTTGCGATCACCTTGAGGACGTGCTTGACAGCCTCCCGTAGAATAGGTACCGTTAGCGGCATACACATTTTCCGGATTGTCGTGAGTCGAAGGACAATCGGTGTATGAGTGAGATCCCCCGCATATATCACAAGATTGAGTCCTAGCATTAGCTTGGGCAGTGATAGCTTTAGTGTTATTGGCGGCTTGGAGAGCAAGTGATTCAACAAGCGAAGTAAGCTTATCAAGTCTCTTGTCGCTCTCATTAGTGCTAGCACTAGCCACATTGGTCCGAACACTCTTGGTTTGCACTCTAGAATTTTTCTCAATAATATCCCAAGCGACATTAGAAGACTTAACCAAAAGATTACCCCCCGAGGCACTATTTAGTGAATCTTGGTCATTCATGCTTAAACCATTATAAAAAGTATTAATTTGGTGCACTTTGGTAAAACCATGTTGTGGGCACTTTCTTAAAAGTTCTTTAAAACGGTCCTAAGATTCACAAAAAGTCTCATCGTACTTTTATTCAAAAGTAATGAATTCATTCCGCAAAGCGGTAGTACGAGAGGGTGGGAAAAAGTAGTTTATGAATTTGGTCTCTAAGTCCGTCCACGTAAGAATACTTTGTGGCGGTTCCTTATCAAGCCAATGCTGGGCTTGTCCCTCTAAGGAGAAAGGAAAAAGTTGCAAGCGAATTACATCTTGTGAAACCCCATTGAATTTGACCGTATTCGTGAGTTGAAGGAACCTTTTGATATGGTCATGAGGATCATCAATGGTACGTCCCAAGAATGGTTGAGCAGAGACCATTTTAATAAAGCCGGATTTGAGTTCAAAGTTGTTGGCTCCAATCGCGGGTATGACAATAGCATCGTGGTTGCCCTCTACATGTGCTTGCAAAAGTTCGATCATAGGACGATTGTCCGGTAGAGGTTCGTTGTTGTTATTATTTATGTTGGTTTGAGGTGGATTATTATTATTATTGTGTACACCGGCCATGTCTAAGTTATCGAGAGTCTCGGGCTCTTGATAAGACGTTGATCGAGTGTGCATACACCTGCAAAAGAACTAACACATCAGAAATATTTTTGGTTATTTATGTTCTTTAATATTTTTTTGTATTTTTGAAAATTTTATATTTTTTTTAGGATTTTTGAAAATTTGAAAGCAAGGAAAATAACGTTCAAAGATGAACGGATCCCAAAATCCAACGCGTCTCTCACTAAAAACCTTTAATCTTAACGAAAAGAGCCGGCAGCGGCGCCATTTAATACTAGGCTTTTACACCAAGTATAGAACCTTTATCGTCCGATCTTTTCGAATTGACTATTGGTAGAAAGTGCGACTCAATTGTTCTTGGTGGAAGATAATTTTGGGTTGTTTATCTATTTTAAACTAATGGTAAAATGAAAGTGTCGTTGAGTAAAATAAGAGCTTTAAAGATTAAACTAAAATAACGAGTTAAAAATAAATGCTTGAAAACATAAAGACAAGATTAGAAAAATACTTGAAAACTTAATGAATCTAAAACTTAAAAACTTTGTAAAAACAGGAAATTAAGTCCGTCAGAATCCCTGGTCGGAACCCCGTCGGAATACAGCTGATCAGAAAGATTAATCGGAATATCTAAAAAATGCTTCAATCGGAATGTTGGAAAACAACACTAATCGGAATATGGCAAACAAGACCCTCGTCGGAATACTGTCGTCGGAATAGTGCAATCGGAATGCCCAATCAGAATCCAGTATAAGGAGGCAGTCGGAATCTAGTGAAACAGTCTCAATCGGAATGTCTTAAAATCAAGCTATCGGAATAAGGCAAAATTACTCTAGTCGGAATATCAAATAATCCCACAGTCGGAATGATAAAACCCCTTTCCTATCTTAGTGATCGGAATACTAATGATCAAATTGGAATGTTTAAAACCCCTTTCCGATCTAGTGATCGGAATAAAGAGGGCCAATCAGAATGCTTAGTCGGAAAAGGGTTTACCCTTTTCCGATTATTGTGTGATTCAAAAATAAGCTAGTGATAAGCTATGTTTGATAAGCTAACACTAAAACTCACCAAATCAGCAATGAAATAAACTAAATAAGTTCGAATAATAACTTTTCCAACTTAAAATAAGCAATCTTTTAAATCAAACCATAAAAAATAAACTTTTTAAGAAAGCTTTTAAAAAGTAAATAAGCTAAACATACAAATAGGCCAATAAGCACAAGGATCTTAAAGCTTAACCGTATGAAAGCTTAAGTATAATAAAAATACGAAGTTTTTAATCCTTAAAACATCAAGATCAAACACGGATCATCAACATTTCGGATCAAAATTAACTAAAAATAAAGAAAGGTAGAAAGAGATTAAAGATTAAAAGCTTAAACTTGAACTTGATTAATGAAATCCAAAATACAAAAAGCTTAAACTTGAAAGATTAAAAGAAAGAAAAGATGAAAACTTAGTGAGACAAAGTTTGGAACTTTCTCTCTCCTAAAACTAGAAAGAAAAATAATGAAAAATGAAACTAGATAACTAAAAACTAACTCACCCTCCTAATGTGTTTTAGGAGAGTATTTATAGGGAAAATGGGAAGGTGTGCATGTGTTTCCTCTTCTTTCTTTCTTCTCGACTCGATTTAAATCCTTTGTCTTTCTCGACGTCGTCTCGGGATTTGTCGATGTATATTGAACTTGTGTAAAACCCGCATGCTTTTACCATGAATAGTGCCCTTAAGATCGTACGTCCTAGATTAAAACTTACCTTATTTAGTATTGATCACATTCATGTGCTAATAATCAAGCAAGTGCATACGTGTATGACAGGATAAGTATCGATTACGTACGAACTCATGATAAACAGTTAATAAATATGTCAAGTGAACATAATTAAATCATGATCACCATTTAAAATACAAATTAGAACACTTACGTAAATACATATAATATAATTACGAACGTTAAGATTACGATAAGCGACATGATAAAATAAACAGAAACGCTTCAGACACGAACACGTTTAACCACGAACGAACACGAAACATCGGGACACGAGAAAAGGTACGGGTACCCCATGTGGGGCCCCCATACCCACGGCACATATACCATAATGGGCTTAGCCCATGGACTTTTTACAAAAAAAGGGGGGTTATGTAACTTTTCATTTCATTTTCACTTTTTCAAGAAAATAAACAAAAACCCTAAAAAAGTTTCTCTCCTCCTCCTTTGCTCCTCTTTATGCCGCCACCCTAAGATCACCATAGGAGGGTGATTGGTTGATTTTTATCTTAAAAATCATTGCTTTAATCCATGTTTGTTCATCCTTTTCCAAGCTACATAGTGGTATATCTTTTTAAATCCTTCTTTTTAATTCTTTTGAATCTTTGTTTATGTTCATGAATATGTTATTGTTTTCTTATTAAAACATGGTAATTAATCATAGATCTAACATGTTTTGGGGTTAAATAAAATCAAAGGTTGTTAAAAGAGGGTGTTTGTTTGTAGCCGCCTAGCAAAACAAACCCGAGGGGGGTTTGGTTTGCTTATTGCCGCCACCACCAAGACCATTTTTGGTCTTGGTTGGTGCTTGTGGGACCCACGGCAGCAGGGAGACACATGTGCCCCGGGTTTGGCCCGGGGTACGGTGTCGAATTCATGCCCGATTCATGGTTCGTTGGTTAAAATCATGATCTATGTTACATGTTAATTTTTATGAATCATGAACTTAGGATATAATTAATTAATAACATGAAATATTAATTAAATCATGACTTAGGTTATTTTAATTATTAGTTTAACATGACATTAATTTAACCTAAGTATTTTATGTTATAAGTTATAATTAATTAATTATTAAAACATGCCTATAATTAATTAATTTAGACATGACTTAGGTTATATTATTAATAATAATAATACACATTTTAACCTAAGTATATTCATTTCATTTTAATTAAAACATGTTATACTTTAATTAAAATGCTTAACCTATAGTTTAATTAAAATACATGGAATAATAATTAAACTATATACTATATCATATGACTTAAGAAACAAGCTTATAAACACTTAGACTTATATGTTAGCTTATGTAACCAGCTTAATTCTAAATATGGAAACTTCTATTTATAGAAACTTAATTAAATAAGGCAACTAAGCTATTAATGGAAACCTTCTATATATGGAAACCTATCTATTTCAGGCAGCTAATCTAATCATGGAAACCTTCTATATATGGAAACTTATTTAATTAAGGCAGCTGATCTATTTTTGGAAACTTTCTATTTTTAGAAACTAATCTATTTTAAGCAGTAAATTCTATTTTAGGAAACTTTCTATTTTTGGAAACTTTCTATTTTTGGAAACTTTCTATTTTTGGAAACTTTCTATTTTTGGAAACTTTCTATTTTTGGTAACTTTCTATTTTTGGAAACTTTCTATTTTTGGAAACTTTCTATTTTTGGAAACTTTCTATTTTTGGAAACCTGCTATTTTTGGAAAGTTACTTATTATTACACAGTGAGTATATTAATACAAGAAACACCAGTAATACTTAATCAGATAAATCAGAATACAAGATAAACACAGTTTAAGGCTTTAAACAGTGAACCATGACCTAAAACATACCAAATCAGCTATAATGAGACACCAAAACCCAGTACGTAATCAGTAAATCGATACTTATACACGTGTGTATTCATGTAGCGTTAGTGATCCAGAAGTAGGAGTCTTTCTTCCGTTCATTCACTGGACTTGAGGTACGGATTCCCGTCCTTTCAGTATGGACATTCTTTCCTTATTAGGATTTCCCCGTATGCAGCCAACTGTTTTCCCCAGCATTTTTTTTATTGTTTTGAACTGCTTATGTTTAATTAGCATAATCTATAGCCATATACAAGCATGACCAGTTTCACCTAGTTATGGAGGTACCATAACCATAGCATTGGAGGCACCGATGTTATGACTTCCCCACGGCGGAGTGATTGCTCGTGGTGTCCCTTTTCAGTTTTGGCCATATTATTATATCAGGTGGGGCGTATGGGTGCATCCTAGTTACATGTTTTATTTAGTTTATCATGGTGAATGTGGTGTGTGCCTTGCACCCTTCACAAGGAGTTGATCCCTCCTACCCAAATCAGTATATTGATTAGAGGCATCCCCTCTAATCAGCATGATGAGGTCACCCCTCCAAGTATTCATGCACGTGACCTTTTCATGACCTATATGGGCTATGGTATATTTATGTTAAAACAGTTTTCATAAGATAAACATAAGGCTTTTCAAACTATAAAACCAGTTTTCTCGATACTTAACCAGTCTACTCAGAACTTAGTCTTCCGCTGTTATATGTTACATGCTTATCCTATTTCATGCTATATTGTATATCCGTGCACTGAGCGTTTTGCTCAGCCGTTACTTTCCTTTCCATGTCCCAAAACGGCAGGTACCCAAGACTCGAGCATTTGGAGGACATGCATAGGATGGAAGCTGCCATAGACTTCTTCTCCTGTTTCCTTCATATATTTATGCTTGATTAGTCTTTCTTTCAGTTCATTTACTTTGTCATGTTTTGGGCTTATGTTTGGGAACCGATGTTTGATTCCGGTTTTCCCTATGGTCATGTATGTTTTACTACATATTACCTTGCATGCTTTGATAACACGCCATAATCACGCGTGACATTCCATTTATCAAAATGGGGTGCTACAATTATGGTATCAGAGCCAAGGTTTCGACCTGTAGGCTCTAAAAACTCGACCTGTGACTAGTGGGTAGTCACCAGGAGCTTCCTAAGCCAACGATTGTTATTCCACGTATTGATGTTTCAGCGCGTTGTTGTTTTAACCATTATGTTTTCAGCACCTTTTTGTTTTAGCCATGACGTTTTCAGCACCTTGTTGTTTTCACCATGATCTTTTCAACAATATCGTCTTACTAATATGGAATGAACAACCGTCATCCATACTTAGTTATGTGTCATTGTCTATGCATGATGTTCCTCGTGAACTGTGACGATGTGGACTGACCCCAGTAGTTCATAATTTTCACATAAAATTTTTTCTGTTAAGTTTTGACAATGACTTTTAATTATTATGTTCCATGCATTCATGCATTTATATCATATGTCATCTGTTGCAGGAATTTTGACTAAGTAATGGTTGGTACAGGACTGGCCCTATTTAGTCGCATGTGCTTTTATCGAAACTTTTAACTTTGGGACCGACCCATAGGCGTCCCCTCGCCATGTCTTTTGTTTTGGAACCGACCCATAGGCGTTCCCTCGCACATATAAAGGTTTTATAAACTACATTACGCATTCATGCACTGTTTTCTTGCATAAAATTTTTCTCATGATTTAAATTGGCATAAATTTCTTTCATGTCCCATCATAAGTTATTATGTCTTTAGGTCAAGTATGCCTTCATACTGTCATGGTTAACTTCAGTTTCATGCTGATTATGTTATACACTTCTTCGTAATAGATGGTTTCATGTTTCCTCATGATAATTCCGTCTTCATGTTGATTATGCTTCACGCCTCTTTTGTTATTTACGTTGTCCTGCAAGACATTGTTAGATTTCTTGAATCATGCTTTCATGATAGTCATGGTTGGTTTTAATTGATCATGCTGTCAGGCAAATCATCGTTGAATTTTGTGTAACCACACTTTAGCGTTTCTCTATGCAACCAGAATGATGTCTATGCTAATACTGCCAGGTTATCATGATGGTTTTCCTAACCATTTAACCGGTTTACATTCCTTAAATCATGACAAATGTTCGAGCCCATACCGATCATTTCATGTGCATTCCATGTGTAATCCACGTACCATATTTCATGTGTATTACATGTACCTTAATCCATGTGTATTCCACTTGCAATACTTCACGAGTATTCACTAGTCGATTCTAAATCATCTCAGGCGTATGTTCACTTGCTGATATTCTACAAGATTGTCGATGCCGCTCATAGCTTGGAGATGTTACTGAAGGTTGATGCTGCTGATGTTGGGAGACGCTACGAGATGCTGATGCTGATGCTGTTCACAACCTGGAGATCCTAAAAGACGAAGACAAAGGCGTCGGAGCAAAGCAATTGGACGAGAAGATGCTTCACCATCAGACAATTCCCATCAATCATTGTCCCAAATTCATAGTTACATGTCACACGTCGTTCGGCTGTCATTTCAGCCATATGAGTGCAAACCAGTACCAGCCGGCCACTCAGCTAAATAGTTACATGAGTCACGGTCATGAGAATGACCGTCATGGAACCGACAGACAAGATGATAGTAACCACAACTATGACAGCAACTATCCAAGAAATCGCAACCGAGGCTCCGGCCACGGACGTGATCAGACATACAAACGATCAGTAGTCCAACCGATCCACCAATTCTGGCATATTAACCTAATATTTGTAGTTCTAATTGTTTCACATCTCGAGACACGTGTCAAGACATCAGTCAAGACACATGTCTCACGTATACTTTCTGAGGACACATGTCAAGATACCAGTCAAGACGTATGTCACGCTTACATTTCTCAAGACACGAGTCAAGACACATGACTCACGTCTGATTATGGAACATTTCTAAGAAATTCAGGGTACCCTCCAAGGGTATATCTATGTTGTTGTGCCATGTATTAATCAGGCCACAAGAATTTCAATACCATTATCGACGCATAAGTGAGAACTGTCACGTTGCCGATGTCACTTTCATTTCTTTCACCATATTTCATATATTCATGACCATGAAGGACGCCTTTCGTATTCCCACGTATACGAAGGTTTTCCTTCAGCTTAATGATGAGATCCAAGCTGCTAACGTATTTTCCTCGGACAGACACGAGATGAATTTATATCCTAATTATGTACTATGAACACCACACCATGCTATGATTCATAATTATGTACAGCAATGTTCAGGCTCCTGAATACTTTCAGCTTGATTTTCCATCAGGAAAATCTGTACAATTATCTATGCTTTTCAAGCACGTGCATTGTTAGCCATGGTCGCTAAAATTTTCTAGCTGTCAGTAAGACACAACCACTTAACTCTTTCACGCATAGCCAGTTGATTATTCCAAAGTCTTCCTATACATTCCAGAAGAACCTTCAAGGAGAAGGATGGTACCATGAGATTATGTGTCGACTACCGTCGACTTAAACAAATCACCATTCATGACCGTTATTCTCCTCCACATATTGACTACATGTCCAATCAACCGTATGGTGTTAATCACTTTTCCAAGATCGAACTCACGATCATGCTGCCAACAATGATGAGTGGAAAAGCAGGATATGTCCATGACTGCTATTCGTACACGACTCGGTCATGCTAAATGTATGATTTTGAATTAGTCTCATCAATGCTCCAACCGCATTATGGACTTAATAAATTGAGTTCCATGAACTCCTAAACAAATTCATCAGCATTTTCATTGAGGATAACCTGATTTCCTCTAAGCCTAGAGAAGAACAGGAAGACCATATCTGCACTATGTTGCAAATTATATGACAAGAGAAATTCTACCCTGGAAAATTTTTTTCCGATATCAATTCTGTTTGATTACAGTGACACACTGAATCACATGGGTTTCTATGGTTAATCTTACCATGACTCAGCTTATGCGTATAGGAGAGAACCCTACACTACATTAGGTGTTCTAGAAAATTATACGCTAGAAGAAGTCTAGATTCAGAGACTCAGAATTTCGCAAACTCCTAGGTATCAAGTTTCTACGAAGCAGGATATAGCTACGTCCATATCTATGTACCTGACATACCAACAGGCTAAGATAGGACACCAACAGACGGGTATGTTTTCATCATATGATATTGTGAATCGAAAAGGGACAAGATCTCCATGGATTTTAGTTACCAGACTTCAGCAAACTCAGAAGAAGCATGATGCTATCTGGGTTATTGTCAACAGTTTGATCAAGTCTGCAGAATCCTTACATCCGTACGGATTTCAGAACCAACAGATTGAACGAACATGTTCCAGCCAAGGCTCATCCGATCACTTGGCAATCCCTCAGCTATCGGGTCAGATAAAGATTCGTAATTGTACTCCTAACTTACTTCACGTCTTCATTCTAATTCCACGACTTGCTTTCGCGCTCACGTTCATGACACTATTCACGTTCATGATCGTATTTTGGCTTACGATTCAACGTTCATTTCTTCTCTAGTTCTGGAAGTTGCAAGAACTTGAGAGACCAGACCCAAGTTTAGTATAACTCTCCATCATCAGATAGACGTTTCACGTCATATCCCACGTCTCACCTTGTAGCGTTTGACGTTACCGCCATTATATTCTATGATCACGATATGTCTCACATGTCATGTTCATTCCACGTTCCTCATATCATGATCAAGACATGTTACACGTATCATGGATCACGATATGTTCACTCATACTACACTCGCCATATCTCCACGTAGCACGTTCAAAATTTTTCACGTATCACGTTCAAAATTTTTCACGTACTACGTTTCTTTATGTCTCGCGCATCGTTTCTAATTATCAGTTAAGTCAGATTGTCTTGCATCGTAACGTTTCAGTTACCCTTGCACGTTAACTCTTATTTTTTTCCTCGATCGAATTTAGGGGATCTACCTTCCGTTGATAACCAAGAATTTCTTCGTATTCCAAGCCAAGGTCAGGAGGACCAAGATTTATCATTAGTGCCAGGATCTTCTGAGGGAACCGTTCCAAGAGGGAGGCCACTTGGAAACGGACAAGTTCATCCGGACTTCTTATCCATTTTTCTCTTATCGATTAGATATGTCCTTTCAGTCACGTCACGTTCCATGTCTTTTCAAGACATGTCACATTCCACGTTCCCCTCTACCATGTCATCTTCATTTCCGTTATTTTTGCATACCTTTCCAGTTTGATTCGGGTATGTTTCGCTTCCAGTTACTTTATCTATAATTCGGGGACGAATTATTCTTTTTAGGGGGGAAGAATTGTAAAACCCGCATGCTTTTACCATGAATAGTGCCCTTAAGATCGTACGTCCTAGATTAAAACTTACCTTATTTAGTATTGATCACATTCATGTGCTAATAATCAAGCAAGTGCATACGTGTATGACAGGATAAGTATCGATTACGTACGAACTCATGATAAACAGTTAATAAATATGTCAAGTGAACATAATTAAATCATGATCACCATTTAAAATACAAATTAGAACACTTACGTAAATACATATAATATAATTACGAACGTTAAGATTACGATAAGCGACATGATAAAATAAACAGAAACGCTTCAGACACGAACACGTTTAACCACGAACGAACACGAAACATCGGGACACGAGAAAAGGTACGGGTACCCCATGTGGGGCCCCCATACCCACGGCACATATACCATAATGGGCTTAGCCCATGGACTTTTTACAAAAAAGGGGGGTTATGTAACTTTTCATTTCATTTTCACTTTTTCAAGAAAATAAACAAAAACCCTAAAAAAGTTTCTCTCCTCCTCCTTTGCTCCTCTTTATGCTGCCACCCTAAGATCACCATAGGAGGGTGATTGGTTGATTTTTAACTTAAAAATCATTGCTTTAATCCATGTTTGTTCATCCTTTTCTAAGCTACATAGTGGTATATCTTTTTAAACCCTTCTTTTTAATTCTTTTGAATCTTTGTTTATGTTCATGAATATGTTATTGTTTTCTTATTAAAACATGGTAATTAATCATAGATCTAACATGTTTTGGGGTTAATTAAAATCAAAGGTTGTTAAAAGAGGGTGTTTGTTTGTAGCCGCCTAGCAAAACAAACCCGAGGGGGGTTTGGTTTGCTTATTGCCGCCACCACCAAGACCATTTTTGGTCTTGGTTGGTGCTTGTGGGACCCACGGCAGCAGGGAGACACATGTGCCCCGGGTTTGGCCCGGGGTACGGTGTGGAATTCATGCCCGATTCATGGTTCATTGGTTAAAATCATGATCTATGTTACATGTTAATTTTTATGAATCATGAACTTAGGATATAATTAATTAATAACATGAAATATTAATTAAATCATGACTTAGGTTATTTTAATTATTAGTTTAACATGACATTAATTTAACCTAAGTATTTTATGTTATAAGTTATAATTAATTAATTATTAAAACATGCCTATAATTAATTAATTTAGACATGACTTAGGTTATATTATTAATAATAATAATACACATTTTAACCTAAGTATATTCATTTCATTTTAATTAAAACATGTTATACTTTAATTAAAATGCTTAACCTATAGTTTAATTAAAATACATGGAATAATAATTAAACTATATACTATATCATATGACTTAAGAAACAAGCTTATAAACACTTAGACTTATATGTTAGCTTATGTAACCAGCTTAATTCTAAATATGGAAACTTCTATTTATAGAAACTTAATTAAATAAGGCAACTAAGCTATTAATGGAAACCTTCTATATATGGAAACCTATCTATTTCAGGCAGCTAATCTAATCATGGAAACCTTCTATATATGGAAACTTATTTAATTAAGGCAGCTGATCTATTTTTGGAAACTTTCTATTTTTAGAAACTAATCTATTTTAAGCAGTAAATTCTATTTTAGGAAACTTTCTATTTTTGGAAACTTTCTATTTTTGGAAACTTTCTATTTTTGGAAACTTTCTATTTTTGGAAACTTTCTATTTTTGGTAACTTTCTATTTTTGGAAACTTTCTATTTTTGGAAACTTTCTATTTTTGGAAACTTTCTATTTTTGGAAACCTGCTATTTTTGGAAAGTTACTTATTATTACACAGTGAGTATATTAATACAAGAAACACCAGTAATACTTAATCAGATAAATCAGAATACAAGATAAACACAGTTTAAGGCTTTAAACAGTGAACCATGACCTAAAACATACCAAATCAGCTATAATGAGACACCAAAACCCAGTACGTAATCAGTAAATCGATACTTATACACGTGTGTATTCATGTAGCGTCAGTGATCCAGAAGTAGGAGTCTTTCTTCCGTTCATTCACTGGACTTGAGGTACGGATTCCCGTCCTTTCAGTATGGACATTCTTTCCTTATTAGGATTTCCCCGTATGCAGCCAACTGTTTTCCCCAGCATTTGTTTTATTGTTTTGAACTGCTTATGTTTAATTAGCATAATCTATAGCCATATACAAGCATGACCAGTTTCACCTAGTTATGGAGGTACCATAACCATAGCATTGGAGGCACCGATGTTATGACTTCCCCACGGCGGAGTGATTGCTCGTGGCGTCCCTTTTCAGTTTTGGCCATATTATTATATCAGGTGGGGCGTATGGGTGCATCCTAGTTACATGTTTTATTCAGTTTATCATGGTGAATGTGGTGTGTGCCTTGCACCCTTCACAAGGAGTTGATCCCTCCTACCCAAATCAGTATATTGATTAGAGGCATCCCCTCTAATCAGCATGATGAGGTCACCCCTCCAAGTATTCATGCACGTGACCTTTTCATGACCTATATGGGCTATGGTATATTTATGTTAAAACAGTTTTCATAAGATAAACATAAGGCTTTTCAAACTATAAAACCAGTTTTCTCGATACTTAACCAGTCTACTCAGAACTTAGTCTTCCGCTGTTATATGTTACATGCTTATCCTATTTCATGCTATATTGTATATCCGTGCACTGAGCGTTTTGCTCAGCCGTTACTTTCCTTTCCATGTCCCAAAACGGCAGGTACCCAAGACTCGAGCATTTGGAGGACATGCATAGGATGGAAGCTGCCATAGACTTCTTCTCCTGTTTCCTTCATATATTTATGCTTGATTAGTCTTTCTTTCAGTTCATTTACTTTGTCATGTTTTGGGCTTATGTTTGGGAACCGATGTTTGATTCCGGTTTTCCCTATGGTCATGTATGTTTTACTACATATTACCTTGCATGCTTTGATAACTCGCCATAATCACGCGTGACATTCCATTTATCAAAATGGGGTGTTACAACTTGTCTTGTAATTTTCTTCTTCTATTAGACTTGAGTTCTTTGACTTCATTAAACTTCCGTCTTTAGACCTTTTCTTCGATAAATCTTCAGAATAGGCCTTGGACTTCCGTTTTTTTGCACTCCTGATCTTTTGACTTCGTCTTTTCTCGTTTTCTTCGATAAAAGCCCGTGAAAGCCCGTGTTTTCTTCCTTTTTCATCTTTTGGTCCTAAAACACAATAAAAACACAAACCACGTATAATCCCGACTTTTACGACATAAATTACACGTTTTGGTCTTGTTATTATTGAAAATAAGTGGTAAAAGGATAAGTGTTTTCACACTTATTACACGTACTTGTAACGAAGACCTCGACAACGATGAGGACTTCTCGATTATCAAGGATTTTCTCAACGATTTCCCATTTCCTCCACCCGAGGAGGTTATGAGTATCGAGCCCAAATCTTCAATTGAGGAACCACCTATCCTCGAGTTGAAAGATTTACCTCCTCATCTCGAATATGTCTATTTGGAGGAGGACGACAAGTTGCTGGTTATTATTGCGAAGGAACTTTCGGATGATGAAAAAACCGCACTTGTCGATGTTCTAAAGGATCACAAAGGGGAAATTGCGTGGAAGTTATCCGACAATAAGGGGATAGATCCCAAATTTTGTACCCACAAAATCTTAATGGAGGAGGATTACAAGCCCGCAATCCAATGTCAAAGGAGAGTGAACCCCAAAATTCACGACGTCATCAAAAAGGAAGTCCTTAAACTCCTTGACGCGGGAATGATTTACCTTATTTCTGATAGCCCTTGGGTGAGTCCTATTCATTGTGTCCCTAAGAAGGGTGGAGTGACCGTTGTGCCAAACGACGCCAACGAGTTAATTCCCACTAGACTCGTGACCGGATGGAGAGTGTGCATTGACTATCGTAAGTTGAATGAAGCCACTCGAAAAGACCATTTTCCCTTGCCCTTCATGGACCAAATGTTGGAGCGTCTTGCGGGAAACGATTTCTATTGCTTTTTAGATGGTTTTTCCGGTTACTTCCAAATCCCCATCGATCCTCGTGATCAAGAAAAAACTACGTTTACGTGTCCATATGGAACGTTTGCCTATCGTAGAATGCCATTCGGACTTTGTAATGCACCGGTAACCTTTCAAAGGTGCATGATGGCTATTTTTCATGATATGATCGAGAAGACGATGGAAGTCTTCATGGATGACTTTTCCGTATTTGGTAATTCGTTCACTTCGTGTTTGTCGAATCTTGAGAGAATGTTGAAACGGTGTGAGGAAACCAACCTTGTGCTCAATTGGGAAAAATGTCATTTTATGGTTAAAAGTGGAATTGTCTTAGGGCACAAGGTCTCGAAAGCGGGGATTGAGGTAGATCAAGCTAAGGTAGACGTCATCGCCAAATTACCTCATCCCAAAACCGTTAAGGGAGTTAGGAGTTTCCTTGGCCACGCAGGCTTTTATCGTCGATTCATCAAGGATTTTTCAAAGATCTCTCGACCTATTACATATCTTCTTGAAAAAGAGGCACGTTTTGTCTTTGACGAAGATTGTGTACGAGCCTTTGAAATCCTTAAGAGGAAACTTACCGAAGCTCCCATTCTTGTTGCTCCCAATTGGAACCTCCCCTTTGAGCTCATGTGTGATGCTAGTGACTACGCTATTGGGGCCGTATTGGGGCAACGTCATGAAAAGCACTTCTTGCCTATTCACTATGCTAGCAAGACGATGACCGAGGCTCAACTTAAATACACTACAACGGAGAAGGTGTTCCTTGCCGTGGTGTATGCATTTGAGAAATTTCGACCTTATCTCGTCTTGACGAAATGCATAGTGTATACGGATCATTCGGCTATCAAGTATCTTATGGCTAAACAAGATGCAAAGCCAAGATTACTTCGTTGGATTCTCCTCCTTCAAGAATTTGATCACAAAATTGTTGACAAAAAAGGAGCCAAGAATCTAGCTGTCGATCATCTTTCTCGTTTGGAAGATCCTCACCAAAGTGTTTACGAGCCCAAGGAAATCACCGAAACATTTCCGCTCGAGACACTTGGTGTAGTGAATTGTAATCTTGATTCTTCCACCCCATGGTTTGCGGACATCGCAAATTACCATGCGGGAAATTTCATCATCAAGGGTATGACGACTCAAGAAAAACGAAAATTCTTTCGTGACGTCAAGTTCTACTTTTGGAACGACCCTTACTTGTTTCGAACTTGTGCGGATCAAATCATCCGACGTTGTGTATTTGGCACCGAAGCTTCTAATATCCTTAGAGCTTGTCATGAACGACCCATGGGTGGTCACCATGGTGCTAATCTCATGGCTAAGAAGGTGTTTGATGCCGGCTTCTATTGGCCTACTATTTACCGAGATGCACAAGATCTTGTGAAGTCACGTGATTCATGCCAACGACAAGGAAAAGCCTCACAAAAATATGAAATGCCACAAAATATCATCCAAGTGTGTGAGATCTTTGACGTTTGGGGTATAGACTTTATGGGGCCGTTACCATCATCTCATGGTAATAAGTACATCCTTGTTGCGGTTGTAGGATATGTAAATCTTGCTTATGTTTTAGAGAGAGAAAGAGATAGAGAGATGGTGGATTACACACACTTCTAGAGAGAAACTTATGTTTACTATGTGTAAAATGAATAACCACACACCCTCTCCATCTAAGGAGAGGGTTTATATACCCAATCCTTGTAATGGGCTTGGGCTTACATGTTTGGGCCGGCCTACACATGTTGTAGGCTAGGCTTGGGCTTGTTTGTTAAATAACGATGTCTAGATTACGAGCTACTACTTAGTATATTGTTGGAGTGACCAAATCTTCCTAAATACGTAAAAACGTATTTCCAACAATCTCCCCCTAAGGGAGGTCACTCCAAACAAGGGCGTTACCCAAGTTACAATAATAAAATAAACCTAGCATACTATGCTTGTCTTGAGCTCGTAGTATTCGTCTTTCTTTTTCTTTTTCTTTTTTGGTGAACATGCTGATGTGATCTTTGATATCAATCTTGAGCATTAATCTCTTGCCTTGATCTTGTGTATCCATCACTTGTGATCTTCGCCTCCTCGTGACACTATGTCCCACATACTTATACCTTCGTAATTCTTGAAAGCTTCAGAGTTCGATACAACGGAAGACTTAACTTTTAGGCTTTCTTGAATTAGATGAGGTATTGAGTGTATAAAGTATAAGCATGCGGGGACGACTTCTTCTCGGATTCCGCAATGCCACCGTCTTCAAATGCCGCAACATAAGTAGATACGAACGAAATGGCTTTGAACATTTCATTCTAATTCGGTAGTATTTTACCTCCGGTCGGTGAAGACCGTTGGATGATATAAAATATCGTACTTGTGGCAGGTAGATTTAATTAAAAATCTCCTTGACAAGATTTCGCGGGTAAACCCGTTCTCTTTACTCGACCGTCCAAAGCTGACTGCGAACGTAAAGAGTGAATCATTTGGATAAAATTATCCGCATGATTTAAGCCGTCAATTATCATTTCTGGAACAAGTGAAATTCAATTAAGAACCGCACCATCGTTGCTTTCCAGTTGTCACGAGCTTGATTCATATTGAATCTTGCAAGTTACCTACCAAGTGTTGTTTGATGTTAACACTAGAAGGATTTCCACTCATCACTATGAACACTAAGGTATCACTCTGAGTGTTCTGTCAAGATCACTAAGATATTGCATAGAGGCCTGGAACGTGTTTAAATTCAGTTAAGAATTAAACCACTATTGCTTTCCAGTTATCACAAGTTTGATTCATAAAGAATCGCACAAGTCACCTACCATGAGATTTTTGATATTCGCTCAAGAAGGATTTCTATCTTCATTGTAAATACTTTCGTATTACTCGGATGTTCAGGCAAGATCATGAAGATTTTGCGTAGGACTCTTAAGATCTTTCTTACTTTTCACAGTGTGTGAAGAAGCAAGGAAATATGAAAGTGTGTCCTAATGAGATATTTGATGATCTCAAATGGCTCTAGACTCAATCGTGCATTTTGGATTTAATGATCGGAGGCTGGAGAGGAGTGCCACCTTTTCAATACCAATTTATTCGGAATGAATAAATCAATAGATGATGTGTTGTCTCCGTGTGATTAAAGAAAATACCTTTTGAGAGATATCTGAGTTAGTTGGGATGGGTTGTGAATTGCATCACTAGGTCCATGATGTCTGTCTTCAATATCGAGAATCATTAAAATGATCTCAATAGCATATGTGTTGACCCGGTTTCTGCCTAAGTTGTAAGGAGGGCTTCTTTCTTTGCACCCTTTATCTTTACAATTCTTTTTCATTCTTCAACCCCTTCAATGCTTACCAATACGTCATAACTAGCACCTTGTTGTGATTGTTCCAGTGCTAACTTAAGTACTTGGTCGGCATTCAGCTACGTTCACAATCTTTCTCCAACTTTCCTAAGGACTACTATTTCTAGCTATGGAATGTCCTTGGGAAGATTCCTCCGGTTCTGGAAGAACCATAGGACTTAACCTATCCTACCATCCTTATGTCACCACAATCTTCATCGTCGTGAAATAAATGGGTTTTGGGTAAGTATAAATCACCCTGAAATCCATTTTTGATATGCAAATCCGTTTTGCTCCCCATTAACATATGCCACGATATTCGAAAACACTTCGCATATGTCTGGATGAGCCAGCACATTAAGTCAAACCATTTGTGATAATATCCCATATTAAATCACATTTTCTCCCCCATATTAAAAATATTAACCCAATCGATGTTTTTAATATCAATTGATTTAATGAAGTTTTAACAAAGGTTTTGGGAAGAAAAATGCGAGTTCGTTTTATCTTCATGATACCAAATGTATGAGATTTGATATCGATTTGTAACATGATCATATATTCACCATATTAGAAAAGAATTGACAAGGTTGGACCTGATTGATGAGAACATCATATGATAAGATCAAATGGTTCTTGTCAGCATATGTTGGACGCCTCGTCACATCTGAAGTCATCTCTTGACACCACGTGTACCATTGGTATTGTTGTCTTGACACCAACTTGTGAACTTGGCACTTTCGGCATCGAAGATTCTGAATGCTTGACAATTGCTCCCCCTCAATTGTTGACCCGTGTTCTATTAAAAGAGCTGTAGTCGTTGGTTGAGTAGTCGCATCGTCGAGTATGTAGATACCAATTGTAGATTGCTATGGTTGTAGAGATGATAGCTTCATAAAAACAAGACTTCTCTTGTTTTAACAAATAAATGCACTGAAACGTACATAGATTTGTGTTAGACCAAGTTATAAAGTAAACTTGATCCCTTACAAGGTTTTAAAGTAAACCTTGCCCGAGAAAATTAATTCCCGTTGTTAGCCAAAGCTTTCATAAGAAATACTTGTCTTTAATGTGAAAACCAGGTTGCAGTCTAAAATAACTACAAGCCATTTAGGCATGTTTTATGAAATATTTACAACTTTTGTACGAACTCTATTTATGGCTCCGTGTCAATATTAATCGACATTTCTAAGGCCGTAAATATTATTGTACCAAAAGACATGCCTTTGAAAAATAAAGTAAAAATATTTTTGGATATTTCTAGATTTTTCAATTTTTATGGTTTTTATATGGTTTTATATTTTTGTATTTTGCATTTGTGGATAAAAAATATAAACAATATATACAGATGATCACCAAGGATACGGAGAATAGTTTACCATCACTATTCTTTCGCTTCATCTGCCAATTCCTTTAGAGTCCCAGGCGAGAAGGTTCTCATTCCTAGCTTGTCGGCCAAAAATTCAATTCGAGCGCGATCTAAAGCCTTCTTGAAAATATCCGCCAATTGATACTCAGATCGGACAAACTAAAGCTCGGTTACTCCATTTTCCACTTGCTCCTTGATGAAGTGGTAGCGAATGTCAATATGCTTCGACCGGGAGAATTGAACATTGTTGCAGCATAAGGCAATTGCACTCTTGTTGTCACAATACATCAAAATTTTGTTGAAACCTAGACCATAGTCGGTTAATTGCGATCTCATCTATAAAATTTAAGCACAGCAACCGGACATAGCTATGTATTCTGCTTCCGTACTTGAAATTGCAGTGATTTTCTGCCTTTTCGATGCCCAACTGATTAGTCGATCTCCTAGTAGTTGCAAAGTTCCACTCATGCTACGCCTTGTATCTTGACAACCCGCATGATCCGCATCTGCATATGCCATTAGTGCAATCGAAGAGTCCTTCGAATACCAAAGTCCCCGATTAATGGTTCCTTTAAGATATCGAAAGATACGTTTCACAGTGGCCAAGTGTAACTCAGTAGGTCGAGTTTGATACCGAGCACACATACATATAGCAAACTGAAGATCAGGTCGACTAACTGTGATATACAGAAGAGTACCGATCATTCCACGATAAAGTGTCGGATCAACGATAACTTCATGTGGATCTGCATCAAGCTTAGTTCGGTCCACCATTGGAGTATCCACGGGGTCGCAAAATTTCATCTTATATTTCTTAAGCGATTCAAGGGCATACTTGGATTGATTGATAAAGATGCCCCTGGGACTCTGAGATATCTGAAGACCTAAGAAGAATGATACCTTGCCCATCATTGACATCTTAAACTTGGAAGACATGAGTGTCCCAAACTCATCGGATAAGGTTTGGGTCGAGGCTGCAAATATAATATCATCAACATATATTTGTACCATAATCATATCTTTACCTCGTTTCTGAATGAACAACGTGGGATCCACCTTGCCTTTAGCGAAGCCTTGCGTAATGAGGAATTGTGATAATAGATCATACCATGCGCGTGGAGCTTGCTTCAACCCATAGAGAGCCTTCTTAAGCTAGTACACATGATTAGGATATTTAGGATTCACAAAACCATCCGGCTGTTGAACATACACCTCTTCCTTGATTTCACCATTAAGAAATGCCGTCTTCACATCCATCTGATAGACGATCATATTCATATGGGCTGCATAAGTGAGGAATAGTCGAATAGCTTCCACACAGGCAACAGGTGCAAAGGATTCCATAAAGTCGATGCCCAATAATTGCTTGTATCCACGAGCTACTAGACGAGCTTTGTTCTTCAATATTCCGCCTAACTCATCGAGTATCACCTTGTAAACCCATTTCAAAGTGAGTAACTGCACTTGATCCAGGCATGGGACAAGTTCCCATACTTCAAGACGTATAAATTGATTAAGTTATTCTTGCATAGCTTCTATCCAACATGATTGAGTAAAAGCTTGTTGCCATGTCTTAGGTTCAACTTCAGTGAGAAAAGCATCAAAGTGACAAAACATTGCACTTTCTTGTAACTGACTTCGTGTGGATACCGGACGATTAGGGTCACCAATAATAGAATCTATAGGATGATCCTTTGTCCACTTGCTGTCATGTTCACGAATCCGTGGATTGGAGTAAACTATAGTAGGAGCTTCCTCTAAGGTGGATGACCCGGCTTGATTAGGGTCGGGAATAGGTACACCAAAGAATGGAAGTTCACGCATTTGAGCGAATTCCAAATCGTGATCATCATCATCCTCTTCATCATCAATGGGCATGACATGGGTAGTTGAAACATGTGTTGGTTGAGAATTACTTGTTGAGGGTATATCTTGACCAATTGTAGGTGCAGATGTGTCTGATTGCGCTTCGGTTGCTGGAGTGACAACTTCGGTTACCAGAGCTATTACCTCAGGTTCTGGAGCAACAATACTTGGAGGAGTAAAGAATTCATCAAAGAACGGTTGAAACAACGTATCCCATTCAGTCCAAGAAGGTGGTGTAAATGATGATGAAGTAGGGTTATTTGGGACAAGACCAGAACTAATGTTACTGGGTCTCATTTCATGAAGTGCGGGTTTAGAGCTGCTTTGCTCAGAATCCATTGCTGTCTGCTCATCAAAATCAACATTCATAGTTTCGAGGGTCTTGCGAGAGTTACGGTTGTAGATTCGGTATGCCTTCTTTGCGGGTGCGTAACCAATGAAAATATCAATATCAGCCTTTGGTTGAAGTTTTCCCAAATTTTCACCATCATTATTTGGATAGCAAAGAGAACCAAATACATGAAGATATGATAAGTCTGGTACTTTTCCATGGAGAAACTCATAAGGTGTTTTACCATGGCGTTTACGAATTAGTGACCGGTTTTGGGTGTACACTGCGGTAGATACTGCTTCTGCCCATAAAAACAATGGAGCCTTTGCGTAAATTAACATCGTTCGAGCAGCTTCCATAAGTGTGCGATTTCTCCTTTCAACGACACCGTTTTGTTGTGGAGTGCGAGCAACGGATGTTTCATGAGAAATGCCAACTTCTTCATAATATTCACGCAAAATTTGATTCACAAATTTGGTTCCAGTATCTGTACGAATGCGTCGGACAGTAGTGTTAAGACGCACTTGAATCATCTTGAGAAATCCGATGATGAATTTAGGTGCCTCATTTTTTGCTTTAAGAAATTTCACCCATGTAAACCGAGAGTAATCATCGACAATGACGAGGATGTACTTTTTGCCACTAAGACTTTCAACACGCATTGGCCCACAAAGATCGATATGCAAAAGATAAAGTTTCTCTTGGTTGGTGTCTTCCGTCTTGGGTTTGTAAGATTTCTTAGTGCTTTTCCCCGGTGTACACGTGGAACACAAATGATCCTTGTGAAATGATAGTTTAGGAAGACCACGAACAAGTTCGTTTTTCGCCAAGTGATTAATAGCGTCAAAGTTAAGATGAGATAATCGTCGATGCCATAACCATGACTTAGTCTTCGATGCTTTGGAGAGAAGACATACGGGAGAAGCGGCCATCATGTCTTGTAGAGACAAAGTATACAAATTATTCCCTCGAGTACCTTTCAATAAATCAACCCCTTCCAAATTACGAATGAAGCAGGTATGCTCTCGAAAAGCAACTTCTAGGTTTGCATCACAAAATTGTCCCACAGAAAATAAGTTGTGACCGAGACCTTCCACATAATACACTCTCGAAATTATAACATTCCCAATATTATATTCACCGTAACCCATTATCTTTGCAATATGATCATTTCCAAATCGAACCGTACCAAGAAACTTGCTGACGAAATTTCTGAGCTGAGAGCGATCTCCGGTCATATGCTTGGAGCAACCAGAGTCCAAATACCAGAGAACAATTTGGACCACCTGTTTTCAATAACAACAGTAGACAATGCATTGGAAACTATTGGTTCCGGAGTGTTAGCAGATACAGATATAGAATTATCAGAATTGCTAACATTTTTGAGACCCTTAGATTTCCTGCGTTTTCTAATGTGAGTTTTAGCACTAACAGGTTCTACTGTGCCAACTTTCTTAGGTTTTGGATTAATCGCGGGCACTACAGTGGGAGTAGACCTATTGAAAGGGCACTTGGTTCCTACAGTAGTGTCGGTGTTCCTAGTTAAAGGACACGCTTGTGTTTTGGTAGCCTTGGTACTTCTAGTTAAAGGGCACGCTTTCTTCGCTGTAGTGGGAGTGATCCTAGTTAAAGGGTACGCATTTCCTACTATAGTGAAAGTTCTACCAGTGGGGCGCCACATCCAACCAACTTGGGTTAACACTTTCCCAGTTGGTTTCCATTCTAATCCATTTTTCCGGGCATACATCTCATTCACATGGTCAATAAGGCAAGAATCATGACGACTATAAAGCATACATTCATTGCAATTCCAACATTTCAAATTAGAATTCACACTAGGCTTAGAATGCTTCACAACCGCAGTGACTTTAGGTTTATCTACATGATTCTTTTTATTCAAAACAGAAATAACATTCCTAGGATGGGCTTCTACTTTCGTCTTCACTTGACTACTAGATGGGGGCAAGATCCTATCATTCTTCTTGTTTGTTTTAAGCATAGATCTTTGAGCCTTAGTAGTGGTGCTTACTCCTGTAGAAGGCAACACGGGAATATTAGAAGCTGGTTTTGATTCCGCCTTATCTTTAGTGACAAAGTTTGAGATGGTTTAGTCCTAGGGCCCTTGTTATGTGGTGTGACGGCTATAAGGTTTCTTTTTATTGCACTAGAGGACGATGTTGAGACAGTGGCTGCGTTATCCACAATATTCTTACCTTTTAGAGTACGAAGTGTTTCCTTTAACTCAGCCAAAGCAAGATTTTTATCACAAATTTGTTCCCTCAAATCAGATATTTCCACCGACTTTCGATTCAATTGTTCAATCAACGATTGATTATGTGCAGTTGCATTAGCACATGCGGGCTTTACTGAATCGAAGAGTCGTGTATTTTTCTGTTTTAAGTTATCAACTTTGGGAAAAATCTTGGAAACTCGATTATCTAGATCCAGTTTAAAATTCTCAGTGGCCTCAAGTACGTTCACACAGTTAAGCTCCTTAGATTTCTCTATGTCTATCGCCAATGATTTAGCAACTTTGTCACTTGGCTGACGCTGTTTTGATTTTAAATTCAATTTAAAATTCTTTTCAAAGTTTGCATCATCGATATTAACACCTTCGAATGACGTTTCAAAGATTTCTTGAATAAATTGTTGCTTGCATTCAAACGAAATACAATGTGTTTGAATCTCATCAAAACGTTTTGAAAGCAAAGAATATGAATCTTGAAGCTTTAAAAATTCAGCGTCAGATTTGTGACAAGTACTATCTACCACAGTATCCACAGAATCAACATTATGCACAATAGAATCATCATCAACACTTTTATTCACACAGACGGAAACTATACCATGAGACATCACTTGCTTCAGAAGCTGATCATTTTGGCGTGAAACCTGTTCTATTTCAAGTAAACTGTTTTCATAAGCATCTTACATTTCATTGAAAACACGTCTAACTTCTTCTATTTCCAAAAGCAAATCTTGATCAAGATTACTAAGACAAGCTTTAACATTCTTTACAAACGGAACAATTTCGTCTCAAAACGCAGCTCTAGTGTGCTCAAAATTCCATTCACCTTCCGTTATGGCCGAAGCCGTCGTACGTTCCAAAATGACTGATACAAGGTTTTTGGCCCATATAAAAATTAAAGTTCGTTGTTCTGGTCTAATCGAATTGATCTAGGTTCTCTATGTGACTCAGTTTTATTTTGGTGGAACAAATGTTTTTGGTTGTTTTTAAATTTAAAAGTGCAAAGACTTAAAAGTAAATGTCGTTAAAGTAAAGTGGCGTGAAATTAAATCTAAGTCTAATTAAAAATAAATGTGCGATATTTAAAGACGTGACGGAAAGTAAATTAATTAAACGACTAAAAATTAAAGCGTGACGAGAATTAAAATTAGACAAGTATTAAAATGATAACGTAAAAATTAAACAAGACAAAACGTAAAAACCACTCCAATCGGAATATATTCCGATCAGTCCACAATTACCTTAGATCGGAAAGTTGGTCGGAACCAAATCGGAATGCTGTCACTAATCCAATCGGAATACCACAAACCTACCCTGTCGGAATGTAAACTCACCTTGATCGGAATATGGAAAAGATGCTGGTCGGAATGTAGATCGGAACCCCTTTGATCGGAATACTGTCACTAGTCCCAATCGGAATACCAAACTAACACCTCAATCGGAATGTACAATGTGGTACCAATCGGAATATGTCACCTTACCTTGATCGGAATATCTCAAATACCTCAGATCGGAATACCAGGCCACTCCACCAATCGGAATGTGTACAAATCCCCCCAATCGGAATACAGATAGGAATGTCAAAACCTTTTTCTGATCACGCCAATCGGAAAGATAAACCCTTTTCCGATTTACCCCAATCGGAATACGGCAGAAAAAGTACAAAAATAAGCTAGAAAAATAAGCTAAACTCAAATAAGCACAAGTCTAAAATCCTAAAGTAAACTGTATGAAAATAAGCTACTAAACTGAAATTTAAAGACTTTTAAAACAAGAAATGAATAAGCTTTAAGAAAAACAACTTTTTATACGAAAATAACTTTTATAAAAACTATATAAACTTGAAAATAAACAAAATAAGCTATGAAAATAAATGGTTTAAAACAATCAAAAGAATAAAAATGAAATCTTTAAACAAATTAACAAGTCAAAAAGCATATAAATCAAAGATTAAAGAAAGGTAGAAGGAGATCAACAAGAAAAAGTAAAGGTGCGATAAATTAAAGAAACACTTACTTGAAATTAAAGGTATTAAAGGTGCAAGACAAGTAATTAAATGCGCAAGTAAATAAAGGTGCATAAAAGTAAAGGTGGAAGAACTAGTTTGTCAATCTAGCCAACAATAGTAAATGAATGAGAATGAGAAGTATTTATAGCAGATTAGGGGAGTGGTTAAGGAAACTTCCTCCCCTCCTTCCTTTCTTCTTAATTACGCCCTTAAGTCCTTCCTTCTTAATCTTTTTGTTAAACTTGGTCTTTGATGACTTTTGGCTCGGGATTTCTTTGGACTCGTCTTTTAATTTTTCGATAAATAAGACTTGAGTTCCTCGGCTTTAAGTAAACTTCCGTCTTTTGACTTTTTCTTCGATAAATCTTCAAAATTGGTCTTGGACTTCCGTTCTTTTTGCACTCTTGGCTTCTTGACTTCGTCTTTCATCTTTTTCTTCAATAAAAGTCCGTAAATGCCCGTGAATTCCCGTGTTTTCTCCACTTTTCACCTTTTGGTCCTAAATCACAACAAAAACACAAACCACGCATAATTCCGACATAAAAGACATAAAATACACGTTTTGGTCCGGTTATTATTGTAATTAAGTGGTAGAAAAGATGGGTGTTTTCACACCTATCAAATCCCCTACACTTGACCATTGCAATGTCCTCATGCAATGCATTAGTTACAAAGCACGTTTACATTTTTCATCAAAATCAATCCACGTTGGCCTTTATTAAAGAAATAGAAAATTTAAAATAAAGAAATCAAAAACATACCTTGGGTTTTGGAAATGTTGTGAATGATCATCATCCTCAAGTTTTCACTTTCTCCAAACCAAGCTTAAAAACGAGATCATTGTTATTATAAGTTAGCAAACTAACACGAACTCATGTGGGCCAATTATTCACTTAGACTCCCTTATTCCTATGGGTATCTCTTATATTTTATTGTTGTATTGAATGATCACGAAGATGCATTGTTTGACTTATTTCGATAGTTATTTAGTCCGAAAATAAAGTGAACGATTTAATCAATAGTTAGCTAAAGGACAAAATCTTTTAAAACTGCTTCTCGGGACCTCATAAAGTTCATATCTTGGCATAACTTGCTTCGCGATTTGAGACCTTTCTCGGACTGATATTTGGCAGCGACTTCATACTTCAAACCTTGAGAGACGTTCATGAAATAATGGCCTTCTCTTCATAATAGGAATTTCTTCACTTGAAGTTTTGAGAGATTCATACTTGGACCACGACTTCTTCATGTTTCTCCAATCTTTATTTTGGACTTTGATATACAAAGATCCGCCTCCTTTTATGACTTGGATCTATTTATCCTCATACCTTGTTAGGGTCTTTTCGGATGCACTTCTCCATGACTTTTGGGGAGTTTTTGCTTTTCGTCGTGTGTCTCGATCCTTCATATTGATTTTTGATAAATGATTCTTCACATCACTTTGGATCTTTAGCAACAAAATATAGCCCTCATGCCTTGTTAGGGCCTTTTCGGACTCGCCAATCTTCGCATCCCGCTTCAATAAGTTATGCCTTGGCTATGAACTCTAATCCATACCGAGCAACTTTTAAACGATCTTGGGCTAGAAGCTAAGTAACTTTTCAAATCGTACAACCTTATTTATTAGCAGATAAATTATTAGCAAGCGATGGGAGAATAGGCTCATAATTAACTCACATAAATTCACGAAAGAATACCGAACTTATAATTGGCTCTATCATCTCTCGTTCTCCACAGTTTAAAATCTCAAGTAATGAGACTCGTGGATGCTTAGCCTATTAAATCAAAGTTTTGGGTTTTCGAGTCGCCTATAGGATCTTGCAAATTCTTAGACTTTTTCAAGTTTAGAATTCGCGTTTTAAAGTTCCCTTGATAAACGACTCTCTAGGATCAATTATAGGAACTTGCGAAAAGTTCTTGTTCTTAACCCGTGAGAGTTAAGACTTTCGCTTTTATAGCTCCCTATATAAAAGCCTAGCAAAACTTGACTTAAACATGTTAAGGATACTAGCTAGAGTAAACTCGGGTTGAGTCAAAAGATTCACAACGTTTAAAAATTAAAACCACTTTATTAAACATTTATTCTAATAAGGCAAGAAAATAACTATATAAAAGGAAAACTAATAGGCCAAAGTAGATTAGAAATTTTGAAAAATGTCGAAAAATTGATTTTCCGGTTAAAAATAAGGACAAATACAAGGAAAAGACCACTTAACTTCGATAGAAGTCCCCTCTACACTTAAGATAAAAATTTTCCTCAATGTTTAAGCATGTGGGAGTAAACTCCCCTACACTTAGGACATTGTGCACTTTGTTTAAATCTCGCTAAAGAAAAGACTACTAAAGAGATTCCTATTTTAATATTGGAAAAGTATAAAATAGTGAATCGAAAAGAGTTTAGGATAGAACCGGGAAGAAGTGGACACGGAATCACGGGTCGTCAAGAATCATCAAGAGTGGATCATTGAAGCTCGAATACCTGATTAAGAGAGGAGAGGAGAGGAAATAGCAAGCCAAAGGGTCTCCCCCCTACACTTATGATAAAGAAAGCTAAAAGATAGATGCATGGGTTGCCTCCCAAGAAGCGCTTGATTTTTGTTAACCGAGTCGTGAGCCTGACTCGACCTTGATTATCAACGGACGAAGCATGAAACATATCCACCAGGATCAAAGACATAGTTTTCGTCCATCAATAAGCACAAGCTTAAGGCGAACAAGGCAAGCCAAAGAAGGATAGGCAGGGTTCCCTTAAGCAGTGATGGAGCACGGTGGAAGCAAGGGTGAAGTGGTGCAAGCATGTCTTCAAAATTTCCAAAGATTTTCCTTTTATTTCATCAGGTGGATACTGAGATGGCTTAATGATTTCAATACGGGGTCGAACACCTTTTCCTTGAAGGGAAAATAGCACTCAGGCTCAGCCGAGTGTGAAGAAGATCCGCAAAGAAGCACAACCTTGTCCTCAGAAGGGGGACAAAGAGGTGTCAAATCATATGTGCAACGGATATTGGTGTCAACCGGTTTCTTCTCCTTTGATAGAATGTTCTTCAAATCCAAAGTAGGATCAAGACGATAATCTTCAAAATCATAAGGAGGGGCATCACTCTAATGAGGGAAGTAAGTGTTGAGAAATTCAGAGAAATCTTCCTCAAATGAGTAATCGTCCAAAGTAGGATGGAGTGATGGCAGAGGATCTTCATCATGTGAAGAATCGCTCGAAAGAGTATCAGCCTCATCGAAATCATCATATGTAGGCAGATCGGGATACTCAGAAGTAAGGTCCTCATAATCATCCGAATCTGAGCTAGAATCATCATCATCATAAGCATCGAAGACCGGTGGCGAATCATAAATGGGAGAAGGGTCGAAATTGGGGCGAGAATCATCCACATCATCTTGAAAAAGTAGAGTATCGGTGCAAGAGTCGAATAGAGGATTATCGTATCCGGTAAAGTCATCGAGCACATTAATCATATTCACTGATTCGCGGCCTCCAAAGGTTGTACTTGTAAGCTTCCCCATTTTGAAAACATGTGCATCATCCCCGACTCTTAAGATTAACTCACCTTCGGCCACATCCACTAAAGCTCATCCAGTTCTCAAGAATGGCCGACCGAGTATTAAAGGAATACGAGGGTCTATTTCGTAATCAACTACCACAAAATCGACCGGGAAAGTAAATGTGCCAATTTTGATGAACACGTCTTCGGCTATACCAACGGGGTAAGCGAGAGTGCGATTTGCAAGTTTGAGAGTCATCTTCGTTGGAGTAAGGTCGGGCAATGATGATGTTTTCCAAACACTCAGTGGCATCAAATTAATACAAGCCCCGAGATCAGCAAGGGCAGTAAATTCTTCAGTTTTGTTGAACACGCAAGGCAACACAAAACGACCGGGATCTCCAAGATTTTCCGGAAGTTCTTTAAGAATAACTGTAGAGCAGTTCTCATTCAAGTGTGTGTTGGCGAGTTCAATCAGCTTCTCCTTCTTGTTATGCAATTCCTTAAATGCTTTGACAAATTTGGGCATGTGGACAAGTGCTTCAAGAAAGCTAATGTTGAAGTTCATCTGAGAAATCATCTTCACATAGCGTGTCACGTCGGAGTCCTCCTTGGTTAGCATTTTGGTCTTGCCTAAAGGAGAGGGGTAAGGGATATTGGGTTTGGGTGGTGAAGGTGCAGGTGTAGGTAAAGGTTAGGATGTTGAAGGGTCCTTCCTAGGAACATCGTCATGACGAGGCAGAGACGGTAATGGTGTACTAATACTAGGTGTAGGAGGAGTAGGGATACATGGTGGTGGAGGAGGTGTAGATGATGGTGGTGGGATTGGTGGTCCTACGATGGTGACTCCACTACGAGTAGTAATAGCACTCACATTGGCTCGCGGATTAGTGACGGTGTTTGAAGGTAGAGAACTTGAAGTAGAAGGTTGAGTAGAGGGCAAGAAACTAGCCAACATATTCTTTAATTCATTCGTTTGAGTGCTGAAAGAGGATTGAATATTATCGCGAACCTCGGACCTTATCTCATTTCCTTGCTTCGTGATATCTCCTTTCAAATTAATGATTTGGCTCTGTAGATTCTTGATTTGCTCACCTTGAGTTCTCATAATGGCTTCAACATCGGAGTTAATGGGTGGGGTTTGTTGAGCTGGTGGGTGATAAGGATTAGAAGTACAAGGTGGGATTTGGTTGCTTCTATTGTAGTTGTTGGCGGGGTTTTGGTTTTGAGGAGAAAAACCGGGGGAAAGGTAGTTGTTTGATCGGTAACTCAGCAGATTTCTATCCCCTTGTTGTCTAGCTTGGTAATTTTCCGGTGAATAATTACCATAAGCAGCATACATATTTTCCGGATTTCCTTGTGTCGAAGGACAATCGGTGTATGAGTGAGGACCGCCGCATGTTTCACAAGGATTAGCAACCGCTTTAACTTTTTGTTGTTGTTGTTGGTTTGAAGCGAGAAGCTTAATACTTTTGCTCATTTCAGTCATCATGCGGGTGAGTTCGGTCATCTCAGGGTTTGCTGAAGTGGAGGAAACATTGACTCTCGGGTTGTTCCTAGAAGAAGCAGAGGAATCCCAGTTTTTGTGGTGAGTAGTCATGTTTTCGATAAGCTCTCTACACTCCTCGGGTCTCCTTTTCATGAATATGCCACCGGCGGCTGCATTAATCGTATCCCGATCACGAAAAGTCAAACCGTTGTAGAAAGTATCTATTAAGGTCACAGGGAGCATGTTGTGGTTTGGACATCTATCGATCAAGACATTATATCTCTCCCAAGCATCAAAAAGAGATTCATCAGGGTCTTGCATGAAACTGCTGATTTGATTGCGAAGGCTCGTGACCATGGATGGTGGAAAGTAGCGCGACAAAAAGCGTTGAGTCATGTCATCCCAAGTGTGAATAGAATTCTTCGGGAGACGATCAAACCATTTCTCGGCATGATGTAATAAGGTATGTGGAAAGAGTTGTAGGCGAAGTTCATCCATTGTGGCACCAGCTAACTTCATGCTTTGGGTGATTGTAATGAACTTGTCGAGGTGTTTGTTGGCATCATCATCAGGCAATCCACGGAATGGGTTAGTTTGCACTTGCTGAATCATGTGGTGCTTCAACGAAAACTCAGGAGCGTTGATTTGCATCGGCGCAATCGGTCCTCCTCGTCCAAACATTGTAGGTTGACAAAGCTCCTCCATGGTCCGAAGATCGGGCTGTGGAAGAACATTGTTGTTATTATTAGGGTGCGGTGGATTATTGTTGTTTACACCTGACATAGCTACATCTTCTTGAGGCTCGGGCTCTTGATAATTAGAAGATCTAGTACGCATGCACCTAGAAAGACAAAAGAAAAAGAAACCAAACACAAAAACAATATATATACACAATAAAGATAAAATCTTTTTGGATTTTTGAAATTTTTAATTTTTATGTATTTTTATCAATTTTTTTTTCAATTTTTATGTTTTTTTGAATTTTTTATGCAAGAAAAGTAACGCTCACAAGTGAACGGATCCCAAAAAGCAACGCGTCTCTCACAGAAAACCGTTAATCTTTACGAAAAGAGCCGGCAGCGGCGCCATTTGATACAAGGTTTTTGGCCCGTATAAAAATTAAAGTTCATTGTTCTGGTCTAATCGAATTGATCTAGGTTCTCTATGTGACTCAGTTTTATTTTGGTGGAACAAATATTTTGGCTGTTTTTAAATTTACAAGTGCAAAGACTTAAAAGTAAATGTCGTTAAATTAAGTGGCGTGAAATTAAATCTAAGTCTAATTAAAAATAAATGTGCGATATTTAAAGACGTGACGGAAAGTAAATTAATTAAACGACTAAAAATTAAAGCGTGACGAGAATTAAAATTAGACAAGTATTAAAATGATAACGTAAAAATTAAACAAGACAAAACGTAAAAACCACTCCAATCGGAATATATTCCGATCAATCCACAATTACCTTAGATCGGAAAGTTGGTCGGAACCAAATCGGAATACTGTCACTAATCCAATCGGAATACCACAAACCTACCCTGTCGGAATGTAAACTCACCTTGATCGGAATATGGAAAAGATGCTGGTCGGAATGTAGATCGGAACCCCTTTGATCGGAATACTGTCACTAGTCCCAATCGGAATACCAAATTAACACCTCAATCGGAATTTACAATGTGGTACCAATCGGAATATGTCACCTTACCTTGATCGGAATACCTCAAATACCTCAGATCGGAATACCAGGCCACTCCACCAATCGGAATGTGTACAAATCCCCCCAATCGGAATACAGATAGGAATGTCAAAACCCTTTTCTGATCACGCCAATCGGAAAGATAAACCCTTTTCCGACTTACCCCAATCGGAATACGGCAGAAAAGTACAAAAATAAGCTAGAAAAATAAGCTGAACTCAAATAAGCACAAGTCTAAAATCCTAAAGTAAACCGTATGAAAATAAGCTACTAAACTGAAATTTAAAGACTTTTAAAACAAGAAATGAATAAGCTTTAAGAAAAACAACTTTTTATACGAAAATAACTTTTATAAAAACTATATAAACTTGAAAATAAACAAAATAAGCTATGAAAATAAATGGTTTAAAACAATCAAAAGCATAAAAATGAAATCTTAAAAAAAATTAACAAGTCAAAAAGCATATAAATCAAAGATTAAAGAAAGGTAGAAGGAGATCAACAAGATAAAGTAAAGGTGCGAGAAATTAAAGAAACACTTACTTGAAATTAAAGGTATTAAAGGTGCAAGACAAGTAATTAAATGTGCAAGTAAATAAAGGTGCATAAAAGTAAAGGTGGAAGAACTAGTTTGTCAATCTAGCCAACAAGAGTAAATGAATGAGAATGAGAAGTATTTATAGGAGATTAGGGGAGTGGTTAAAGGAAACTTCCTCCCCTCCTTCCTTTCTTCTTAATTGCGCCCTTAAGTCCTTCCTTCTTAATCTTTTTGTTAAACTTGGACTTTGATGACTTTTGGCTCGGGATTTCTTTGGACTCGTCTTTTAATTTTTCGATAAATAAGACTTGAGTTCCTCGGCTTTAAGTAAACTTCCGTCTTTTGACTTTTTCTTCGATAAATATTCAGAATTGGTCTTGGACTTCCGTTCTTTTTGCACTCTTGGCTTCTTGACTTCGTCTTTCATCTTTTTCTTCAATAAAAGTCCGTAAATGCCCGTGAATTCCCGTGTTTTCTCCACTTTTCACCTTTTCGTCCTAAATCACAACAAAAACACAAACCACGCATAATTCTGACATAAAAGACATAAAATACACGTTTTGGTCTGGTTATTATTGTAATTAAGTGGTAGAAAAGATGGGTGTTTTCACACCTATCAATGACCTTGTCAAAATCGGCTAAGTGTTGGTGAACAACATTTAAGTTAACGGACGCCTTGCTTACCGGTGGAATTAACTTTGTTAAATCCGTTTTGACAAGTGTAGGAGACGTACTAGGAAGGTTTTCATTTGACAAACTTTGGGGCACAAGAACTGTCAATTCTGCTAATTCCTTTTGTAAGCGAATGCGTGTCTTTTTCGAAAATTGATCTTTGTTATGTTGATCATAATCAATTGTATGGAATTTTGAAAGCATTTAAGAATGAGTTTCATCCGCAAGTGACTGTGTCTCCTCAGTACTACGAACAAAAGGTGCTTCTTTCGATTTGCCAATTATGGTCATATCATAAAGACCGGGAATATATTCCTGAGCTTGTTTTGCATAACCGGCATTAGGTGGTAAATCTTGAAGACGCTTAAGTTCGAGTTCTTTAAATGATTTAGTTAAAAGATGAACCTTTTCTGTGGAAGCGTATTGTTTTAAAAGCTGTTGTTCTTTGAATTTAAGAAGTTTGGTAGCATTAATTTCTGATTCAAACTTTTTAGACTCGAGAGTTTCGAAATCCATTTTAAGTTTCTGAAAATCATTGACAACCGACTCTTTTGCTTTTAATTCATCGGAAAGATTAGATTTTAAAGATTCTATTTCTTTCAAGTGTTCAATCTTTTCAAAACGAAATTGGTCAAATTCAGAACATGTTATTTTCTCCGCTTGAGGGACCATTTCAAAAGTTTTGACCTTTTCTTTATGCAACGCAAGCTCAGCAGTTAGGGTGGAATTGGTATCTACGGATTGCCTGAGGGCCATATGCATCTGTTCAATAATATGTTTAGGCACCATGACCAAATCACGTTGAGCATAAGATTCCATACCCTTCGTAGCATTTGGTTGAGGTTCACTCAAATGTGTAGGATTGGGTACCACATCATTTGAGTTACTAGTTCCCGAATGCTGTTCGAGGTTGTCATTTTCATGCCCAACTTGATGTTGGTTATCATCAATATTATTAGATGTGGTTGGTACCTCACTGACGACATCAGAACCGTAGTGAGAGAGATTAGCAAGGAGAGCAGCTTAGGTAGAGTGAATGTCATCACAATCCCAATCATATGCGTCCAAGATCATCTGCTTGATAAGCTGCATTAGAAGTAGAAACGATTGCAATGCCTTCAGTATCTGCTGCCCCTGGGTTTGCAAGAAATGCTAACTCCTCTGAATCCAAAATCTTCCCCTTAGACTGAGCATGAACCAAATACATCTTCTCACGAAACAATGCATCATCCCTTCTCCTTTTCGACTGAGTGCATTCCCTAGCCATATGACCTTGTCCTCGGCAATTGTAGCAAGTCACAACCTTTTTAGGACCAATGGGGCTTCCATTTCCATTAGCTTGAGAATTCACAGCTTGAGCATTCACAGTCCTTGTAGGAGGTCCATATGAATTTTGCCTTCCCTGAATAGGTTGCACTATTACTTGACCATCTTGAACAGTAGCTTGTTGTCGAGGATTTGAAGAGGTGCGGAGCTGATTGTTTGTTGGTGGAAATCCTCTAGTTGCAACAAGTTTTGACAAGTAGGCAGTGAGATGGTTTAGTACATTAGCTGGCGTATCATTTGGAGTAAAGACCGGTGCTTGGATTGGTGAAAGTTCATTAGAGTAGAAAACTTGTGCTGGTTGTGCTTCTATTGGAAAATATCCTTGTTGAGGAGTATAGCCCATTGGAGAAGTGTTGGATTGTGATGGTGATGTATGATATTGTGGTTGCTGTATAAAAGATTGTTGATGAACACTTTGTTGATATTCTTGCTGTGGCATCATTGGTGGTTGATAAGATGGTTGCTGATAGGTGTGTGGTGGTGGCTGCTGCAAGTATGATGGTTGTTGATAAGTATAAGCCATGTTTTGTTGAGAAGCATACATTGCAAGTGGATCATGAACTTGAGGTGTAGACAACCGAGCCTCGATCACATGGCATTCGTGTTGTTGAAGAAATGCTTGAAGTTGATCCACATTGGTGTTATGCAAGTCCTTAGCCAATTTAACATCCGTCACGTATTTTTTCCATTCTGGAGGAAGAGTGTTCAAATATTTGGTGTTCAACTGAAAGGTAGGAATTGCCATGCCATAGATATTGAGCTCATTCAACAATAGGGTAAATCTCAGATAGTAGTCATTGAGAGTCTCCCCTGGCACATAGGCAAACTTATGAAAAGTATCATAAAGCTTACACTCTCGTTCTTGTTTAGTTAACGAGGTGCCTTGCATTAGAACACGAATTCTATCCCATAACTCTTTGGCAACTTTATGTTTGCTGACGAGTTTGTAGACATCTGGAGGAAGGGCTTGGAGAATGATATTTGTAGCATACTTATCACATTTGTCTTGAATCTTCATATCTCCAGTCAATTCACCCGTTGTACGAGGACGAGTAGTCGTACCTTCCGTCACTGTACCATAATCTAATGGTCCATTGAGCACCGATGCCCAAATTAGATGTCCATTCTCCTTGTTCAACATATAAAGTTCCATTCGGGAAGCCCATTCCTCATACATAGTCTTCACCAACATTGGTGGACGATTATCCGTACCCGAGAGGATGGACTTATCCGTAAGAGATCTGTACTCCATTTCAATAAGTGAAGATTTACAAAGTTGATCGATCAATGAAAGAAAGTAAATGTGTTTGTTGTTGTGTGTAAAAGCCGAGAAATAATGTTAAAATCCCCTAAATTATGTTCTCGATAAATCAAAAATTCCAAGATGAAATATCCAATCGCAATAAATCTTATCGCAATGTTCCAATCGCAATAAATCCTATCGCAATGTTCCAATCGCAATAAGTCCTATCGCAATATCCAATCGCAATAAATCCTATCGCAATATCCAATCGCAATAATTCCTATCGCAATGTTCCAATCGCAATAAGTACTATCGCAATATCCAATCGCAATAATCCAATCGCAATACCCTGTCGGAATACCCTGTCGCAAAACCCTGTCGCAATACCCTGTCGGAATATCCTGTCGCAATACCCTGTCGCAATATGGATCGCAATAACAAAGACTCCAATCGCAATCCAATCGCAATATCAGAAAACAATCCAATCGTAATCCCAATCGCAATGTGGATCGCAATGTCTAAACCCTAGATATTGCGATGGAGAGGCTGTCGCAATGGTACAAACAGTGGACTCTTTTTACCACTTTTCTCGGACAAAACACACCAGATTCGAGATTTTAAGCCAAAAATTGATCGAAACACCCAAAAATTTTGTGTTTTTAACCAAAGTAACAATACCAAATCACTACCACAACTATGTAGATGATTTGTATCAAGAAAAAACCATAAAAAACACAAAAATATTTTTGGAAGTGTGGTTATATTGATCAAAAGGCTACAAAAATCAAGAAAACGAACACATAAACAATACAATCGTCCCATAGCTCTTGATACCATTTGTAGGATATGTAAATCTTGCTTATGTTTTAAAAAGAGAAAGAGATAGAGAGATGGTGGATTACATACACTTCTAGAGAGAAACTTATGTTTACTATGTGTAAAATGAATAACCACACACCCTCTCCATCTAAGGAGAGGGTTTATATACCCAAGCCTTGTAATGGGCTTGGGCTTACATGTTTGGGCCAGCCTACACATGTTGTAGGCTAGGCTTGGGCTTGTTTGTTAAATAACGATGTCTAGACTACGAGCTACTACTTAGTATATTGTTGGAGTGACCGAATATTCCTAAATACGTAAAAACGTATTTCCAACAATGCTCGTGTGGTAGTCAAGTTTTTGAAAAGCTTGTTTTCTCGGTTTGGAACCCCTCATGCGATCATAAGCGATCGTGGAACCCATTTTTGTAAAGACCAATTCGAAAGGGTCCTAAGGAAATATGGGGTTACACATCGGCTTTCTACGGCTTATCACCCACAAACGAGTGGGCAAGTCGAGGTTTCAAACCGAGCGTTGAAGAGGATCTTGGAGAGATCCGTTGGGGAAAACCGACAATCTTGGTCGGATAAGTAGGACGATGCTTTATGGGCCTTTAGGACCGCTCATAAGATGCCCATTGGGTGCACTCCTTATAAGCTTGTGTATGGGAAGAATTTCCACTTGCCTATTGAATTGGAACACAAGGCTTATTGGGCCCTTAAGCATTGTAATGATGACATGGAGACCACGGGAAAACACCGGAAAATGCAATTAAATGAATTGGATGAATTAAGGGATATTGCTTATGAAAATTCATTGATTTATAAAGAAAATACTAAAAAGTTACATGATTCTAAAATTAAAAACCGGGTTTTTAACATTGGGGATCAAGTTTTGCTTTTTAATTCTCGTTTGAAAATCTTTTCTGGTAAGTTGAAATCCCGTTGGTCCGGTCCATTCACCGTGACTCAAGTTTTTCAATATGGGACCATCGAGCTAGCTCAAAATGATGGCCCCAATTTCAAGGTGAATGGACATAGGTTGAAGCGCTACTTTGGCGGGGAAGTCCCATCCTTGAACTACCTCGACCAAATCACCTTCCCCAATGATAATTAGTATTGAGGGGATCGAGTCGAGCTCATGACTCGGTAATAAAAAACGAGGTGCCTCGTGGGGGAGTCCCATGCTTATCCTATGTACATATTATCTATTTCTAATGTAGTAACGTGTGGGGATTTGTGCCCTTCCAACCTTTGTTCCGTGGTTGTTTGTGAATTATGGATTTTAGATGATCATGATCTTCACGATTGGAGCCTCTCGTGTTCATTTTATGGGAGCACTCGATCGTTTTCTTTGAAGACTTTCTAAATATCCATGATATATCCTTTGATGTTCTAACCTTAGGTTTATAGCACACTTCATAAACGGCTTTAAATTTAACGGTTACACCCTTTTCATGCTAGATTAGGCATTCGACTACGTATCTAGTATGGGGGTGATTGCACCCATAAACTCGAAACATTGAGGATAATGTTTAACTTTAGTATGGGGGGTGAATAGATACTTGCCTTGCTAAACCTTCACACTTTCCAAAGTTTATCTTTTTGTTTATCGTTTTGTTGCAAAATAAGGCTAAAAATGGCCAAAAATTTAAATTTTTTCTCATGTTTTATAAGTTTTTGAAGACACAAATGTAGGTTTTCCGATGGCGAGAATAAGAGTAATTTTTGACTCGACCGTGCGTGTTGAGCACTTAGCTTTGATTCCTTAACTTCACAATAGGCTAAGTCTCTTAAATGAGGACGAGAAATGATCGGGTTAATTATAAGTTACTATGCTAACGTAGAGTACTCGTATTCTTTCAAAAACTCATCTGTTCTCGTTGTTTGCTTATTCTTCCTTCGCATGTAAATATTTTTTGCTTAATTAATATTGACTTAGCGGTTTAGTGTTGATTGTTGGGTTTCTAGTCTTTTCTAGTAGCTTCCGTGTAATTAAATTGGAAAGACATTAAGGTATCGCTAGCGTCATAGTTTTGAAGTATTGGCACCCGAATAATCAAAAGCTTCACCCGATAATAAGATTTCAAGTGCTCACCTAAATCAAGCAAAAAATTTGAAGCCCCACAAGGCCGAAAAATCTATGCAAAATTGAAAGTGAATCAAGCCTTAATCTTTGAAGCTTTAAAGATCCAAAATTCGCCTTAGCGTGAGGATATACGTCTTTGGCTAATAAAACTACCGATGAGGTGGATAATAAAAGGCAAGGCAAGACCGAAGTCATAATAAAAGCTTTATGGAGAAGTTGAATAAAAGATGGAGGTAAACCAAAGATAATAAGGCCCTTCCGTTAGGGGGCGTATAAAAGTCTTGGTAATAAGTCTCATGTTCAAAACCGTTATAAAATCGTGTTTATCGATCCTTCTTGTTGACTTTATTTTTTGACATCTTTGTCTATTAGGAGGGGTTATTGATTTGATGGTCTTGGTTACACCGTTAGGACTCTATTTTTAGACCTAAATCTCTATTATCGCATAAGTCAAACAATGTATCCTCGTGAAACATTCAAGACATAATAAAATATAAGAGATACAACTTAGGAAATTGGGAGGATAAGTAAGTGATTAGGGCATATGAGTAGTGTTAGCATTACTAACTTATAATGACAATGATCTCGTTGCATGCTTATCATGGAATTGGGGTGAAAATCGAGGAGGATGAAATTATTTCTAACGAAGCATTCACGTGTTCTTATTCTATGAACCTAAACGTCCCATTTTGTGATGAAAATCATACATTATGTCTAAAATGCAAGTAGTAGTATCAATAGTAGTAGTGTAGCTAGTTTATCATTCAATAAAGTGAATAAAAATGAATTTTGGAGATGCTACGATACTTTATTCTAGCATTACGTGAGGGCACGACAATCGTTTAGTATGGGGGAGAGATGAGACTGCTTTTATACATAGTCTCATCGTCCAAAAAGGGCTTAAAATGCATTAATTATCATGAAAATACCCATATATATTCTTGTGTTTATTGCTTGTGTATTTTAGGTACGGATATTGAGAAAATGACAAAAGATCACAAGAATCATGCAAAAACGAACACGGGAAACGAAGCCGCACAATGAACCAAGCCCTAATGAAAAATTTTCCCAAGAAAACCCTTGAAGATTTGAAGATTTATGAATAAGGGTCCTCCAATATAGAAGAATTGACACTTTATACCATTGTATCTTCATAATTACAAGACTGGTCCCTAAAATTTGTCAATATTGCAAAAAGGGCCCTCTACTTTGAAGAATTGGCAATTTTAGTCCCTCAACAAAGCTAAATTGTCAACCACTATCATCCTCAAAGTCAAATATATCATGAAGTCCTTCAAAGAACAAGAAAAGACAAGTTTTGTCCTTGAAATATGTTAATTTGCAAAAAGGACCCTTGACTTTGAAGATTTGGCTAAAATGGTCCCTCATCAAACATGATTTGGCAATTTCAGTCCTCCAAAATGTCAATCATACAAGTTTAGACTATTACCCTTGAAGAAAATACCAAATCAGTCCTTCAAAAACCACAAATTGGCAAGAAATACCCTTGAAATCATTTTACAAAACTTTTTGGGGCAAAAGTGTGAAAAAGGAAAAGTTGTTATTAAGGATTTGGGCGTTGAAAAGTTTTTAAACTGAAATGACAAAGAGAAGAGAGTAAAGGGGTGTAACCTGGCAAACACAATTCTTACCTAGACTAGTAGTGGGGTGACACGTGCCCCACTACCACTCTACAACCAATCAAAACCACCAATGTTCCACATCACCCTCCACTCACCCGGATATTAATTAATTAACTTTTCAAATGTTAATTAATTAATAAAAACATGTGCTAAACATGTTTTAAACTTAAAACAAAGATCAAAAACTTGTTCTTGAAGTTCATAATCCAAATTGGGATTTCTTTATTTACTATGAATTAAAGGTTAATCTGCTGCAGAATGATGATTAACCATCCCTTAATCACATCCCAACACCAAAAACACATGCTACATCACCAAGGAGCCCCAAATGAGATTCCCCTGCTACAAGCTTATGCATACTGCCAAAATTGTGACAGCCATCCAACGTTTGAGAATTCAGCTTACATCCTAAGCTTGTTACAAGCCCTTTGATCAAGTTTTCACATGCCAGCTATCACAAGACAACAAATTCAGTCACATGATCTTCAAAAGATGCCAAAGCTAACAAGGGCATTTCAGGGATTCTATAACATTAGGGTTACGTTTTTTTATTGATTTCCTAGTTCATTTGTAGCCTATAAAAGGCAATAGGATCATTAGTTTAGCTTTGGCTCTTGAATTTTCAGTTGTTCATTTTTCTGTAAATCTCATATTCATATCAATGAAATGTGTTGGAAATTGTTGAAGAAAGCTCAAGTTCCACTCTTATAATCTGTTTGTTATTGTTATTTGTTCATTATTATTTAATCAAAACCTGTTTTCAAAAGGAGTGTGCAAAAGTTTGCACATTTTCCACTTTTCTTGATATTTTGCTAAGTTCATGTTCAAACCTTAGAATTCTTGGGCTATAGGGCTGATCATAGCATCCTGATATTGTGTTATCAAGGTGTGGTGAAGCTTATAACTTGGGGATAATCAAGTGTGGGGTAACAAGGTTGCATTAATCAAGGATTTTTACTTTTTCTGATTTTCATATTGTGCTCTTAACCTTGTTGATTCTTAGCAGGGTTGTTTAAGGAAGCTTGTCCTTGTTCTTGCTAGTTCATAAGCTCAAAATTTGTGGGTGTGGATGTACATCCATGAGGTACACACCCTTAATCTCAAAATCTGATAAAATATTGGATATTTGTGATATTTGAGTGTTGCTTGTGTTCTTGTGAATTTTGTGGCTTAATATTGTTTGAATCTGCTTATCTTATCTGTTATTGTGTTAATCTGGGCTTGGGTGGTCTTAAAACTCACTTTTGATTTGAAAATTTTGATTTTGAAAAGTTAAAGGGGTGTTTGGGATTATCTGTTTGAAACCATAACTTGGTATTGTGTTGTTAAGAGTTTGTGTTTGTGCTTGTTATCTGTCATACACTTGTTTGAGAGCTATTGGCTGCAAGTTTTTGGACTTAAACCTTGAAATCAAACAATCTGCTTTAAAATTTTTGTTATTGACTGTTTTGACCTAGGATCTTGGGAACACTTAGGGTGTATGCATGCTTAAGGCTAAAAGTGGTTTAAACAAAGTTATTGTAACCTGTTTGTGAGATTTGAATGGTTGAATCTGGCTTGTTGGTCAATTGCATCAGCAAAGTGAAATCTGCTTGTGTTTAGTGTTCATCAGTAACCTTCATCGGTTTGAATTTTGATTTAGGCTTAAAGCCATTGCTTGAAACCTATTTAAACTTATTTATATAAGTTTATTATAGCTTGTGTATGCTTTTGGTGCAATTTGGTTGGCTGAATATTGCTAAAACAACTTATAAGTGCTCAACTGCTTATGTGTTCATGTCTGGTGCATATCTGGTGAAAGATTGAATTAACTGTATCATTTGGCTGTTGTTGATTGTGATTTTTTGATTGTTATTGACTCCTCTTGATCCACTGATCAATTGGGTGCCTTTGTGAAACTTGAATCTCCAAAAAAGTCACTAAAGACAAAAAAGTCAACAAGTCAAGCAGTGGAAAAAGTTTCCACTGCTCAACACCCAAAACTATCCCCTGCTAGTGTTAATTTGCTTTCAGCTTATCAATAAGCCATTTTGGCTTATCCAGACCTGCAACAACTTATTTTTTGTAGATCTTCATTATTTGACCCATTTGATTGAACTGGAGCTTATTAGACATTGACTTTGACTTTTTGCTAGAAAACCAACTTATTAGACTTTTTCATAAGTGCTTATTTGCTTTTTCCAGCTTATTGAGTCAGCTTATTTGAAAACTTTTTGTTGATTTAGCTTATTTAAGTCATTTAAAAGCTTTTGCAATTTGAATCAGCTCTTGGGATAGCCTAGAACTCAAAAACGACTATTTTGTCGTTTTCTGTAGATTGCTTTTTGCATTTTGTTGTTCCCATTCAATCCATAACACAAGATTTAGAGAGAGAAATAGTAGAAAAGTAGAAAGAGAAAGTAAAGAGAGAAGTGGAAGGTTTACACTAAAACTAGGTGTTTTATGAAATGAACCAACACCCTCTTCCACACATGGAAGAGGGTATATATACCCTTGGCTTATGGGCCGTGGGTTTAAGTGACTTGGGCCGGGCTTGTCTTTGTTTTGGGCTTACGCCCCTAACTTATACAATATTAGCTTAAAGTCCAAGCCCGGTTTTCCCGACTAACCTATTACAATACAAGACCTTTAACGACTAAGATGACCTATTACATTCTTGTTCGACTATATAAAATATAGGGCTAACAATCTCCCCCAATGTATCAGTCATCTTAAAAAGCTTAAAAAGCCTAAGATGGTTGAGTGAATACATTCTTGTAGAGGAGATCTTCCTGCTTTGGTCTTGTATCTTGATCTTGATCTTGTTTGTAACAGCTTTGTTCCTTCATGCTTTCGTGATCTTTATCTTGAGCCTTTGTCATTTGACTTTGAGTGCTTGAGATCTTCATCTGTGCTCCTTGTAACTAAGATGACCTATTACATTCTTACATTCTTAGGTATCTTGATTATCGCCATCTTGTGCTCTTGTGACTTCTGAATCGACATTGGTTGCACAGCTACGCCACCTTCTTGATATGCAACAACATATATAGACACGGATAAAATGGCTTCGAACATTTCATCTTAACTCGGTAGCGTTTTACCTCCGGTCGGTGAAGACCGTTAAACGGTATTAAATACCGTACCTGTGATCAGGTAGATTCGATTAAGAACCTCCTTAACAGGGTTTCCTGGCGGTAGTAGCCGGTTCTCTTTACTCGACCGTCTCAAAGCAGACTGCGAACGTAAAGAGTGAATCATAAGGATAAATTATCCGTCTGATTAGAGTCGTCAATTCATATTTCCTGGAACAAGTTTGATTCTAAAAGGAATCGCACCATTGTTGCTTTCCAGTTTGTCACAAGCTTGATTCATAGAGAATCTTGCGAGTTACCTACCGCAGTGCTGTTTGATGTTGACACTGGAAGGATTTCCATTCGTCACTGTGAACACTAATGAGTGTCACTCTGAATGTTCTGGCAAGATCACATGGATTTTGCGAAGAAACCTGGAATCAAGTTTGAATCAATTAAGAATCGAAACTTAGTTGCTTTCCAGTTCTCACAAGTTTGATTTGTGTAGAATCGCACAAGTTACCTACCATGAGCTTGTTTAATGCTGGCTCAAGCAGGATTTCCATCTTCATTGTGAATCGTATCACTCAGATGTTCTGGAAATATTACAAGGATAATGCGTAGGACTCAATTGTGTCCTAATGAGATGATAGATAGATCTCGATTGGCTTTAGACTCAATAAGTGAATTTTGGTAATCAGAGGCTGGAGCAGACTGCCACCTTTTCAATATTAACTGACTCGGAGTGAGAAAGTCAATAGATACGTGTTGATCTCCGTGACAATTGAGACAAGTTTCTTTTGAGAGAAACTCGAATGGCTGGGGAAGGGTTGTGCATCGCATCACTGGGTCAATGACACTTGTCTTCAAAAGATGTGTTAACCCGGTTTCTACCTAAGTTGCATAGAATATTTAACTCCTTCAATGCTTACCAATACGTCATCATTAGCACCTTGTTGTGGTTGTTCCAGTGCTAACTTAAGTACTTGGTCCGCATTCAGCTTCATTCCACTCCATCTTTCCTAAGGACAACTATTTCTAGCTATGGAATGTCCTTGGGTAGATCCCTCCGGTTCTGGTTGGATCATAGGACTTAGTTTCCTATCCTAAACCACCTTTTGACTCCATCGTTCCGTCGTGGATAGTAGGTTGTTTTGGGTAAAGATCGTAACCATAAAACCATTGAAAACAATTCAAAGTACTTGATAAAAATCAAAACTTTTTAACACTTTGAAAGTTTTACATTTCCGAAAAGCTCCCCCTACACACATGCATCGATATACGAAATAGTTTGGCATGTGAAGGAAAGAGTTGCACTTGAGTCTTTAAGATCACCAATTGATTAAAATATGACATTTTCCGAAAAATCGACGGGAGAGAAACATGTGTGCACTCATGAATCATGGAACATTTTCAGTCGGGTCGCTCCCCCTCAACAATATATGTGTGTCTTGAGACAAAATTTGACAAAATTTTAGAAAAACAACACCACAAAATATGTTGAGGTACGGAGTTGAGATGCCTTTTCCGATATGATATATTACATTTGACAATTTCATATCATTCTCGGAATGTGTTGGATACATAAAATATGACAATTTTAGAGATGTACCCAACAACATTAAAAGGCTTGATTTTAAAACACTCCCCCTCAAAAATTGATCAAAATAACATATGACAATTTTGAGATATAAAAACCACTTATGAGGAAGGGAGTGTTGAACACACAATTTTGAAAGATTTAGAAAAACCTTTTGAGAAATTCTTGAAAAATTGTGTTCAACGGTTTTAAAATAATCAGGATAGAAGACTTCTCTTCTATTGATTAGGGAAAGCGCACTAAAACGTACACTCCCCTTTCGGGCCCGTTTTTCATGAGCTCAAAACTTTGATTGTTTTGTGACTAGCTCATGACCGAGAAAAATAAATTTTCCGTTGTGAAGGATAAGTTATCATCCGTGATAAACTTTCCTTAAGTTGAAGTTCGAGTTCTAAGCTGACATTTACTTAGAAATCGTTTTTCATGAACTTAAAAACTTTGAATGTTTTTATGAGAAGCTCATGACCGAGAAATATGAATTTCTCGTTGAGAAGGATAAGTTATCGTCCGAGATAAACTTTCCTTAGTTGAGGTCCGAGTTCGAAGTTGTGATGCGCCTAGAAGTCATTATGAGAGAATATCAAGCAGCTTCATTTGCCAAAACCTCCAAGTCTTCTGGAGTCATATACTTCATACCAAGACGGCCAACGAGATACGCAAACCTATCTTTCGATAGAGCTTTTGTAAACAAGTCTGCCAGCTGGTACTCAGTTCTGACAAAGTATAATTCCACGATGCCGCATTCCACTTGTTCCTTGATGAAGTGATATCTGACATCGATGTGCTTGGTGCGGGAGTGCTGAACCGGATTGCAAGATATGGCTATGGCCGACTTTGAGTCACAATACATAGGTATTTTATCAAAGTGGAAGCCATAATCCGTGAGTTGAGTTCTCATCCAGAGGACTTAAGCACAACACGCGGATAGAGCCACATATTCTGCTTTAGCTGATGAGAGCGAAGTGCAATCCTGCTTCTTTGACGACCAGCTGACAAGCTTGTCTTCCCCTAGAAATTGTATGCTACCAGAAGTGCTTTTACGACTATCAAGACAACCTGCGTGATCAGAATCTGAAAAAGCCGTTAGATGAAAACCGGTTTCCCTCGGATACCAGAGTCCCATGTGAATGGTATTCTTAAGGTACCGAAAGATCCGTTTAACCTCTTTGAGGTGCTTTTGAGTAGGTCTGGCTTGATATCATGCACAATAGCATGTGGCATGATGAATATCAGGCCTGCTGGCTGTAAGGTACATAAGTGACCCGATCATACTGCGATATCGCGTTTGATCTACGGGATATAAGTACAAGTCAGCGTCTAGGGATGTGGTCGACAATGGTGTACCAACGCGAGCACATGAGGTCATACCATGATTTTTAAGTATCTCTTGAGCATACTTAGCTTGGTTAATGAAGATACCACGTGGGGATTGATGAATCTGGAGGCCTAAAAAGAATTTTAGCTCCCCCATCATTGACATTCCAAATCTGCTGTGCATTAATTTTTCAAAACGTTTTGAAAGTTTTGGGTTCGTAGAACCAAAAATAATGTCATCAACATAAACTTGCACCAGCATTATGTCATCCCCATATTTATTAGTAAAGAGAGTAGTATCAATAGAACCTTTGGAGAATCCTTTGGACACCAAGAAGTTTGAAAGTTCTTCGTACCATGCCCTTGGAGCTTGTTTAAGTCCATATACAGCCTTCTTGAGACGATAGACTTTGTCAGGATGATGAGGATCGATGAATCCTTCTGGCTGATTCACATACTCTTCTTCCTTCAAATGACCGTTGAGAAAAGTAGTTTTAACGTCAATCTGAAAAACCGTGAAGCCCTTATGTGCAACATAAGCAAGGAATATCCTGACAGCTTCCAAACGAGCAACTGGAGCGAATGATTCATCGAAATCTATGCCTTCTTGTTGACGGTATCCCTTAACCACAAGACGAGATTTGTTTTTGATGATGGTTTGTTCTTCATCCAGTTTGTTTTTCCAGATCCATTTGAAATCTGAAATTGACATTCCATAGGGTCGGTCAACAAGTTCCCAAACATTTAGGCGTTCAAACTGATGAATTTCGTCTTGCATTGATTCAATCCACGCATGATCAGTCATGTCTTGTTTGATGTTTGTAGGTACAGTTGAACTCACGGTGAGTGCATACATACACACATCGCCATCGGTTTCGAGTTGTCTACGTGTTCGAACCGGTTGTGAAGGATTTCCAATGACTTGCTCCAATGGATGATCACGTGTCCAATGATGAGTGGATGGGTATGGTTGGTAGAATGTATGCATGTTGGACGGATCAACATGTTGAGTAGAAGACTCTCCGACTTCGTGTTCCGATGTACTGAATGGATTGATAAATTCTTCATCGTCAGGTTGTGCATCGACTGCTTGATTGTTGTTTTCTCCTTCAGCATTGACGGTTGGTGATGTTGGTTGTATGACAGTTTTTTGAGTTTGTTGAGTATCCACTGGAATTGTCTCTTGAGCAACGGTTGCTGAAGTAGATGCAGTTGTGTCTTTTTGACTTTGTTCGGGTGCATCAGTAGTGGTGACAGCGGAAGGCTTTGACACAACTTGATTGTTTCCATGGTAATATTCATCAAACATTGGATCATATAAATCAACCAACTCATTCATATGTGTCGTATCCGTCGAGTCTGCTGTAGGAGTACTTTGTTGACATTCTTGCACGGGACGTACACTGTTTTGTGTAGGTGCCATTGCTGGACATTGAGGTGCGGGACTTGAGCTGTTGTGATCAAGTACCATTTGTGGCAATTCGTCAAAGTTCACATGAATTGTTTCGACAATGATCTTTGTTCTCTTGTTATAGACCCGATATCCTTTCGACAATGTAGCATACCCCACAAAAATACATGCATCACCTTTTTCTTTCATCTTGTCGAGATTCTCACCGTCTTTAAGGATGTAGCATAAAGATCCAAATACGTGAAAGAATTTTACAGTAGGTTTCCTGCCATTGATGATGTGGTAAGGTGTCTTTTCATGTCTAGGGATGACGAGAGAACGATTTTGAGTATAACAGGCAGTTGTAATTGCTTCAGCCCAAAAGAATAGCGGTAATTTTGAAGCAGAAAGCATTGTTCGAGCAGCCTCAACCAAAGTACGGTTCCGTCTTTCGACAACGCCGTTTTGTTCAGGAGTTCGAGCAATAGACGTTTGATATTCGATGCCTTCTTCTTGAAAGTAAGATTGCAAGTTCTTGTTCAAAAATTCAGTACCCCTATCCGTTCTTACGGTTAAGACTTGAGCTTGAAGATTGCGTTGTATCATCTTGAGAAAGTTTTTGAGAGCCTCTGGTGTTTCATCTTTGGACCTTAAGAAGAAAGTCCATGTGTATCTAGAGTAATCATCAACAATCACTAGAATATACTTTTTCCCGTTAATACTCTCTACACGCATGGGACCACATAAATCCATGTGTAGAAGTTCCAATCGTCCTTTTGAGCTAGGGGTAGTCTTTGTTTTGAAAGACTTCCGTTTTGCTTTCCCCAACTCACAAGAAGAACAAATATGGTCTTTGACGAATTTCAACTTAGGAAGACCGGTCACAATATCATTCTTCGAAAGCAAGTTGATGGTGTCAAAGTTGAGATGTGACAATCGTTGACGCCATAACCATGCTTGAGATGATGAAGCTTTAGCCATTAAGCAAATTGGATTTGTTGAAGATGTGTCTTGAAGAGTTACTGTGTAGAGATCAGAACCACGAGAACCTGTAAGAAGGTCATTCCCATCGTAGTCTCTAACATAGCAAGTAGATTTCCGAAAAGCCACTTCCAAATCCGCATCACAAAATTGACCAACCGAGAATAAATTGTGATTCAGTCCCTCGACGTAATAAACCCGTTTTATAGTGATATACCCTTGAACCAAGTTTCCATATCCGAGTATCGGTGCAAATTGATCATTTCCAAACCGTACCGCACCCAAAAACTTCTCCACAAAGTTAATGAGAAGCTTGAGATTGCCCGTCATGTGCTTTGTGCACCCGGAGTCCATTATGAATAGGATGAGTTCGACGAGCTGCAGAAGAATTAGAAGACAATGTAGCATTTGAAAAATGGGATCCCTTGATAGAGACGGGTTCCAAAATAGTAGTGGGCCTAGATGCAAAGTCTACAGGAAAGCTGATATTCCTAGACCCAATCACTAAAGTGGTGAATTTAGGTACCCATTTGTATGCGGGTGGTGTAAGTCTCGAATACCCCCGTGTACATGTCCTAATCATGTTCTCATATAGCTTCCTTAATCTGTTTTGTTTACGCAGAGTAGTGGAGTCTAATGCACTTAGTTTCTTAAGTGGTTGATCAGTGGATTGGTTCAAAGTTCTTGTGGGTTCTCTAGTATTAGTGGGCACAAGAATAGGCTTCCTAGTTCTAGCATTCACGCCATTATGATTAAGAGCACAAGCATCATGATTGAAAGTACGAACACATTTTCCACATTCAACACAAACACCTTCAACATTCGAGGTCTTAGCATTTAAACTGTCATTACAAGCAGTTACAGACGTTTTATTCTTAGAAAACTTAAAATTCCTACGGTGATCTTCTACTTCCAACTTCTTTCCTTGACTATTGTTAGGCATGACCTTATCTTGAATTCTATTGCTCTTAAGCTGTGGTCCGCTAACGCTAGTAGTGGGGATTACTCCTGTAGAAGAAGACACACGTTGATTAGTTTTCTTAATATTCTGAGGTAACCACGATATTCCAGTTTGAGTGGGCTTAGTGTTCATCTTATACATTCCAGGTGCTATCACATTGGTACTCTTATCATTTCCTATCTTAGGCAAAGTCTGTGGGTATTGTCCCAAAATAGATGATTTAGGGCATTTAACCGCATTCGGTTGACGAACGGCGGATGGTTTACCCAAAACAGACTCTCCTTTGATTTTCTCAATGAGTTTCTGTAACTCACTTATGGCTATGTCCCTTTCTTTTAGCTGAGCTTTCAAATCATTTATTTCGAAATCTTTTTCATTCAGTAGACGAAACGAAGAAGCTGACATTTCTTGACACTTTTTATGATTATGAGATTTTTCACCTTTTTGTAAAGCAAGTTCAAGAGAAATGGAGTGTTTCTCAAGTTGAGAAAAACTTTTCGAAAGTTTGTTATATGACTGAATTTGTTTCGAAAGCTCTACTTCAAGATTGCGACATTTCGCGTCCGATTCTGACACTAGACATGCTACATGACAATATTGATCAAGATCTGTATACACACCAAGTATAGCATTCATATGGTCAACATAAAAGTATTCCTTAAAAAGTCGATCAATTTCGTTAGAAAGTTGGTGTTCTTGTGTCTTTAATTTAGTTTGAAGAAAATCAACTTCATTTTCAAGAGATTTAACATAACTTAAATCAGTTAACATTTCCTCAGTGAGAGCTGTATAAAACATTTCCACATTTTTTGAAAGATCATCAATGGTTGGAACAATACATTGTTGAATGACGACTTCTACTTGTGGGTTAGGTTTAATATTCCAAATGGTATCCCTAGAAACTTTTTCATAGTCGACGACACCTTTGTACAAATTTAAAACCCCTTGTTTTATAAACTCAAATTGCTGAACACTTTTGTTTTTCTCATCCCATTTACGTTTTTCATCCAAAATTCGCTTTTCTAACAAAATTGATTGCTTTTTGAAACTCCTTTTTAAAGAAACTTTCTTTTGGGGTTCATCACTTGGTGGTGGAACACTATTGTACATCTTTTGTTCTTTGGAAAGTTCTTTTTGAGGAACAAACTTAATATAATTATCAGAATCAGAAAGGTTTATTAAATCACTTAAGTTTGATCGACTTTCTTCTTGTTGACGAATGATTTCGTCGTAGTCTGGGAAAAGCATAAGAGCAAGATTATCAACATAACAACCGATATCATAAAGACCAGGCTTGGTACTTTGAGCTTTCTTGAGATATTCAGGCTTGACAAAACTCGTTTTCATATTTCTATTGAGCATATTCATAGTTTGAATAGACTGACCCGTTTTGTAAACAATGTTGTTTAACGTGTCGACTCTCTTTTCCAAAGCAAGATTTTTTTCAATATCCTTTTCTTCACGAGTTTTATAAAGCTCAGTTTGTTCTTTGTTAACCGACTCTAATTCAGTAATTTGGAGTTTATGTAGCAGCAGTTGTTCTTCAAGTTCTGATATCTTCTGTTTTGACATATGAATTTCATGTGTTACTTTAGAACAATATTGTTCGTTGATCACCTTACGTTCATATACCAAACTATTAGCTATTGCAACCCGTCGATCAGCTTCTTTTACATAATCACACTCTTTAAGCCTGTCTATCTCCTCGGCTAAGGATGTGTTTGCTTGCTTCAAACGTTTATTAGCCTCTTTGTTTTCCTCAATTTCATGTTTTAGAGAATCAATAATAGATGAAAGCAAATCACGGTCCTCATCCGAGTCAGTATCCTGAACAGCTTTTCCGTCATCATTACACATATGCTGTGAATCTGTAGAGATATTTCTATCCTCCGTGTCCATTACATATGTGTCAATGATGCTTTCGGGTTGCTCAGGATGCCGTCGTTCATTAGCAAACACATTATAGTTATCATGTGATGGTACCTTTTCAAGTGGCTCAGAATCATAGATGGGTCCAGAAGTATCATCAGTCTCTGGGATCACTTCTTGAATCTTTGCCATGTACACATAATGTGCCTCTAACTCTTGATCATCGGCTTCATCATCAGTGTCATCACGCCAGTCAACTTCATCTGCTGTGAGTGGAATTCCTTCTTCTTCTTTCTTACACAGCAACATCTTTTCCTTGTGATACCCTGAGTCCTTAACCCGTTTTGGCTTCTTGCATTCCCTAGCCATGTGCCCAAAACCCTTGCAGTTGAAGCATTGAATCCCAGTCTTCTGCACAACCGGAGCGCCTACAGTATCTCTAGCCCCAACTTGATTCAACATCCTCTGATTATCATACCTAGCATCACGATCATACCTAGGTGCATGATCAACTTCCTTATATCTAGCATTGGATGATGATATGAGGTTGTTGTTGGTAGGTTTGTAGATCTTCTTATAAGTTGTGGTGAGTAAAGACATGAGTTCTTCAATCTTCTTGTCCCTTGAAGTTTGTTCATCATCACTGTCTCCATCTGACTCGGTGTCATACTTTGGAGGTGGAGTGGGGACAATTGCTTTTGCTTTGTGTTTAGTAGCAGCTAGAGGTTTGGTGGATGAGCTTGATGACTTTGAGGAATGAGTAGTTGGTGATTAAAATGTAATATATCGCAACAAGTGATCTTAAAGACTCAAGTGCAACTCTTTCCTTCACATGCCAATGTTCAGTTTCTACTTCAACTCAAACCGGAAGGGCAAAGGTTTGTGACTTTGGTTAAACAAAGGGAAGATATCAAGACCATCTCCTATCACAAACTTTATGATATCTTAGAACAACATTTGGTATCAGAGCCTATAGTGGATAGGTGATTGAAGATTCGTGTGTGGTGTTCTTGATTTTTCGTGGCTTTTTTGATCCATATCTCACGTCCCGTTTTTCTTCTTGTGTTTTCATAGTCTTTTCTTGATACAAATCATCTACATACTAGTAGTAGTGATTTAGGTATCTTGGTTTTGGCTAAAACACAAATTTTTTGGATCAAAAGTTGCGAACTTTCTTGTTTTTCTTCATTCCGAAATTCAAGCAAGTGTTACCATCGGAAAGTACAAGTGTGTGGGATTTGATCGCAATAATCTAAGGATTCTGCTTTGCAATCACTGTATTGCGATACCTTATTCCGATCTGGATATTCCGATCGTGCATTGCGATCTGGGATTCCGACGGGTTTAAGGGTGTTTGTTAGTCGTTGCTCTGATACCAAATGTTGTTCCCATTCAATCCATAACACAAGATTTAGAGAGAGAAATAGTAGAAAAGTAGAAAGAGAAAGTAGAGAGAGAAGTGGAAGGTTTACACTAAAACTAGGTGTTTTATGAAATGAACCAACACCCTCTTCCACACATGGAAGAGGGTATATATACCCTTGGCTTATGGGTCGTGGGTTTAAGTGACTTGGGCCGAGCTTGTCTTTGTTTTGGGCTTACGCCCCTAACTTATACAATATTAGCTTAAAGTCCAAGCCCGGTTTTCCTGACTAACCTATTACAGTACAAGACCTTTAACGACTAAGATGACCTATTACATTCTTGTTCGACTATATAAAATAGAGGGCTAACACATTTTTAGGCTTATTCCTTTGGCTTATTTCAAATTTCTTTTTACAGAAGTCTTAGTTAGCTCAAAAGAAGCTTGTGTGTCTAATTTGAGCTTATGGCATTAGATTATAGCTTAATGGGCCAAAAAGCCCATTAAGAATAAGTTGTTTGGTATAAGCTTGCTTATTTCACATTTTCAGCTTTTAGGCCTTTGGAAAAAGTTTTTCAGAATCAAATTTTGAGTCAAGTAGTGCTTTTTGGGCTTATTTGGGCCACTTTTTCATTTTGGGCTCAATTTAGCCCATTAAGGTGATGTTTTGGGTTTAGCCCATTTTCTAGGCCCATTAAGGGTATTTAGGTAATTTCAAGTTCATTCCAGAGTTATTTAGGTTAAAATTAGCTAAATTGCAACTTTTTAGAATTTTTTAGGATTTTCAGATTTTTATTAATATTTTAATATTATTTTATTATTAAAAATTAAAAGTCTGATTTTCTAAGTTCTTATATTTTTCCTAGATTCTAGACACTTAATTAGGAATTTTACAACTTTCTAAATATTTTTAGGGTCTTTCAATTAATTTAAGTTTTTATAGCTTTTAATAGTTTTTAATTGTTTAAAAATAGTTTTTAGTGGTTTTAAAATTTTGAAAAATACTTTTTAGCTTAATTAGGTTATTTTAAAGGTTTACAAACTTTAAGATCTTGATTTGGACTTTTTATTAGTTAATATTGATTTTTAGGGCTTTAATTAGCATTAAAAAGTTAATATTTAATTAATTAAAAGGTTTTAGCAAGTTTGGATTTTTTGTAAACCCTTAGAATATTTTAGTGGATTCTTAGTGATTTTTAGGAATTTTTAGGATAAATTTTTAATTTTGGTGCTTTTTACGGTTTTACGTATATGACCTTTTCGTCTTAGTGTAATACGTCATCGTAACCGTCATTCTCTTCTTACCCCCTTTCTATTATTCTCCTAATCATATAATTACATCACTAATCATTTCATTACACACACACCAAGCCTCCTTGGGAACGATTCCCACTAAGGGTCATAACTTGTGATTTCCCTAAGTCACTTGTTAACGCTTGCCCTAATTGCCTTGTTTTCCTAAACAAGTGATAATTTACAACTATCATTTTTGATATATATGGGTATTTTGATGATACTAAAGTTAAACATTGTCCTCAATATTTCGAGTCTAAGGGTTGGAAAACTCCCATACTAGAGACGTAGTCGAATGCTTAATCTAGCATGGAAAGGGAACCGTTAAATTTAAAGCCGTTTATAAATTGTGCTAAAAACCTAAGGTTAGAACATTAAAGGATATATCATGGATATTGAGAAAGTCTTCAAAGCAAACGATCGAGTGCTCCTATAAAACGAACATGAGAGGCACCAATCGTGAAGATAATGATCATCTAAAATCCACAATTCACAAACAACCACGGAACAAAGGTTGGAAGGGCACAAATCCCCACACGTTACTACATTAGAAAGCGATAATATATACATAGGATAAGCATGGGACTCCCCCACGAGGCATCTCGTTTTTGATTACCGAGTCATGAGCTCGACCCGATCCCCTCAATACTAATTATCATTGAGGAAGGTGATTTGGTCGAGGTAGTTCAAGGATGGAACTTCCCCGCCAAAGTAGTGTTTCAACCTACATTTACCTTGAAATTGGGGCCATCATTTTGAGCTAGCTCGATGGTCCCATATGGAAAAACTTGAGTCACGGTGGATGGACCGGACCAACGGGATTTCAACTTATCGGAAAATATTTTTAAACGAGAGTTAAAAAGCAACACTTGATCTCCAATGTTAAAAACCCGGTTTTTTAATTTTTGAATCATGAAACTTTTTAGTATTTTCTTTATAAATCAATAATTTTTCATAAGCAATGTCCCTTAATTCATCCAATTCATTTAATTGCATTTTCCGGTGTTTTCCCGCGGTCTCCATATCATCATTACAATGCTTAAGGGCCCAATAAGCTTTATGTTCAAGTTCAATTGGCAAGTGACAATTCTTCCATACACAAGCTTATAAGGAGTGCACCCGATGGGCGTCTTATGAGTGGTCCTAAAGGCCCATAAAGCATCGTCCAACTTATGCGACCAAGATTGTCGGTTTTCCCCAATCGATCTCTCCAAGATCCTCTTCAAAGCTCGGTTTGAAACCTCGAATTGGCCACTCGTTTGTGGGTGATAAGCCGTAGAAAGACGATGTGTAACCCCATATTTCCTTAGGACCCTTTCGAATTGGTCGTTACAAAAATGGGTTCCACGATCGCTTATGATCGCACGAGGGGTTCCAAACCGAGAAAACAAGCTTTTCAAAAACTTGACTACCATACGAGCTTCGTTGGTTGATGAGACTGCAATTATACATAGTCTCATCGTCCAAATCGGGCTCAAAACGCCTAAAATATCATCAAAATACCCCTATATATGCTTGTGTTTGTTCCATGTGTATTTTAGGTACGAATATTGAGAAAATGACAAAAGATCACAAGAATCAAGCAAAAACGAACACGGGAAACGAAGCCGCACAATGAACCGGACCCGAATGATGAATTTCCAAAAATACCCTTGAAGAATTGAAGATTGTCAAGTTTGGTCCTCCAAGTTTGAAGACTTGTCATTTTATACCCTTGTAAAACTAAAAGGTTACATTGTGGTCCCTAAAATATCAAGAGTTCACATATTTGGTCCTTAAAGAATCAAGTCGTACAAGAAGCCGAAGCCGGATTGCACTTAACGGAAGAAAAACGGTTATTTTCAGATCGACTTGACAAAGTTTGAAGATTTTATATGAAGTCAAAGTCAACCCGAGACCCGACAATGAAGTGGGCATGAAAGATCGATCTCGTGACTAAAATTATTATTTAACGGACCAACCCGCACCCATTTAAGGGGTCGGGTCAGCCCGTGATAATAATAATATATCTAACCATAAGCCTTTTTCTCCTTTTAACCAATCATAGCCCAAATACCATCTCAAGACCATTTATTCTTTTTGTATCGTTGGAACAACATATACGTAGTAAATAAAAAAATAGCCCATCATATTATTGTCTGTTACTACATATTCTCAAAGTTGGGCCTTTTTAGCCCGATAAAAAAAAACAAATGGAAGGAGTTATATCACTAGATATGTGTTTCACGTGATACATATTTAGGGTTTTATCTCTTTAACCTCAGCCACCATTGATAACCACCATCTCAAATCATAATCAAAACCTTATTCCTAAATCCATCACTATCCCATCTTAACCCCACATCACATCAGTCCAAAAACACAGGTAAGAAACTCACGTGATGCTGCTAAGAATCAAGACCAAAGACCAAGTTCAAAATCAGAATATGATTCAAGAATATCCATGGGCAATTCGGGTAATTTATAGATTAGGGTTTATTGTTTTCTAGAACAATCTGTGACCCTATATATAAAGGGCATTAGGATTTTTTTTTCTTGGTTCCGGATTTTCTATTTATGTAAATCCCTTTTTTATTAATGAAAGAGTTGGTGTTTGATTAAATCGGAGTTTCATTGTTCTTTAAATTCAAAGTATTTTAATTTGGTTACAGTTTATTTATCCGAAGTTTTTTTTTATTGGTAGTTCTTACTGTTGATTTTTGTTTCTACCGTTTGATTTGAGAAAAAAAAACGAGGAGGGGAAACATTTGGTGTTCATTGTTTTTGTTACTGTTTTGAAAGAAAAAAAAAGATTCGTGAAAAAAAAGAAAGAAAGAGGATATTGTGTTGTTGTTACTATCAGTTCACGAAAAAAAAGAGACAATATTAAACGAGGGTTGTGAGTTTTTGTGTTGCCGAAACACGAAGAAGAAAAAAGATTGTTGCGTTGGTTCAAGAAGAAGGAAAAATAGATTTGGGTTTGTTTGTTTGTAATATTCGGATTACAAAAAAAAGAAGGGACGATTAATAGATTGTGAGGATTATCGATATACTTTATGATTCAGGTTTGTTTAATTCGTTCCTTTGTCGGGCTAAGATAGTAAGTTCTTAATTTATTTTCTTTCGCAATATTGAATCGGCCATTTTTTATAGTCTAAATATTTTTTTTATGATAAATATATGTAAGGTTATTAATCTGTGGTTGTATGTTGCTATTATTATTATGAGTTTTGCTAGAATCACAAAAGATTCACAAAACAATATCTACAAAAAGAGGTGTCAAATGAATATTGGAGATTGAAATAAAAAAAAGAAAATATAATGAAATGTGATTGGTACAACATGCATGCCACCTCATTTTGTGGATATTTTTTTGTAAACCTTTTGTGGTTCTAGCATACCTCTATTATTATTATGTTGTTGGTGGCCTTGATGTTTTGAGCATAGAAAATAGATATTGTTTGATGCTTAATGTGTTGTTGCTTTGGTTGTTATTATCTGTCAATGCTTTTAAGCTCATTGATTTCACAAAATGGGGTAGTGATAGTTAGAACTCAAAAAGGTTTGAAATAGTTGGTAAAAAAGGGAAATGTGTTTTGTTTATTTAAAATGTTGTTAGTGTGGCTGTTTGTTATCTCTACTGAGTATGTTATGGGTTGTGTACTCAAACAGTAGACTACCAAAAGCAAAGTAAAAAAACGTTTTTAAAAAAATGTCAGTTGTTTGATTCGAACACATGACCTTTCAGTTCTTTCCCACACCTCAGAATAGACAACAGCAAACCATCTGCTCCAACACTTGTTTTGATAATTGTTTGTAAATAAATTTGTTTAAACCTATTTTAAGTTTTTAGCTTATAGTTTACTTGGATCCGTCACAGCTTATTTTAGCAGCTTATTGGTAGTTTTCTTTTAGGCCTTTCATTTTTCCTAGACTAAGATTAGTATCTAATATTTTTTGTAAATTTTTGGATTTTTGAAAAATCGTTTAATATTTTTAAAGCATTTAATTATATTAAATCGTATTTAATTCATAAAAAAAAATATAAAAGTAAAAATAATGTAATTTTTTTTTCTAAAATTTTATTTTGTCATGTAGTACTTAGGAAAATTAGCTTTTTGCTTTGTAGGTTTTAGATTTGTTTATTTTTCTTTTAAGTCGCGTTTTTACGTTTTATCGTTAACTAGTTTTGCCTTTGCTTTGTCCCCGTAGACGCTTTAAGTTTTTCAATGCCCTTTTATGCTTTCCCGTAGCTTAGGTTTCATTTATCGCTATTTTTATTACTAAAAAAAAAGATTAACTAAATTTAGTCGATTTTTACGATTCGCGCGTAACACGTATTCATTGTTTTTAATTTTTAGTGTAATCCGTCTTACGTTTTCTTTTCTTTCCTTCTTTCTAAAAGCGTAATAACTCAAATTAAATAACGTCTATAATATTTTTGGCTAAACACCATACCTCCTCGAGAACGAACTCGATTGTCGGTATTTGCGTTTTTTACAAAACGTAATTACTAATACTTACTACGACTTTGGTTTTTGCTTTCTTTTTCCTAAAAGATAGTAAACGACTAAAGCCTACTACATCATTGGTGGGCAAAGCCTTAGCTTCCACCCACTTAGATATGTAGTCAACGGCGACAAGGATTTACTTATTACCACGAGATGATGGGAACGGCCCCATAAAGTCAATGCCCCAAACGTCAAATATCTCACACACTTGGATGATATTTTGTGGCATTTCGTCGTTTTGTGAGGCTTTTCCTTGTCGTTGGCATGAGTCGTATGACTTCACAAGTGCATGTACATCTCGGTAAATAGCATGCCAAAAGAAACCGGCATCAAAGGCCTTCTTAGCCGTGAGATTAGCACCATGGTGACCACCCGTGGGTCCCTTGTGACAAGCTCTAAGGATGTTAGAAGCTTCGGTACCAAAGACACAACGTCGAATGATTTGATCCGCACAAGTTCGAAACAAGTAAGGAGCGTTCCAAAAATAGAACTTGACGTCACGAAATAATTTTCGTTTTTCTTGAGTCGTCATACCCTTGATGATGAAGTTCCCCGCATGGTAATTTGCGATGTCCGCAAACCATGGGGTAGAAGAATCAAGCTTAGAATTCACTACACCAAGTGTCTCGAGCGGAAATGTTTCGGTGATTTCCTTTGGCTCGTAAACACTTTGGTGAGGATCTTCCAAACGAGAAAGATGATCGGCCGCTAGATTCTCGGCTCCTTTTTTGTCAACGATTTTGTGATCAAATTCTTGAAGGAGGAGAATCCAACGAAGTAATCTCGGCTTTGCATCTTGTTTAGCCATAAGATACTTGATAGCCGAATGATCCGTATACACTATGCATTTAGTCAAGACAAGATAAGGTCGGAATTTCTCAAATGCATACACCACGGAAAGGAACTCCTTCTACGTTGTAGTGTATTTTAGTTGAGCCTCGGTCATCGTCTTGCTAGCATAGTGAATAGGCAAGAAGTGCTTAACATGACGTTGCCCTAATACGGACCCAATAGCGTAGTCACTAGCATCACACATGAGCTCAAAGGGGAGGTTCCAATTGGGAGCAACAAGAATGGGAGCTTCGGTAAGTTTCCTCTTAAGGATTTCAAAGGCTCGTACACAATCTTCGTCAAAGACAAAACGTGCATCTTTTTCTAGGAGATGTGTAATAGGTCGAGAGATCTTTGAAAAATCCTTGATGAATCGACGATAAAAGCCCGCGTGGCCTAGGAAACTCCTAACTCCCTTAACGGTTTTGGGATGAGGTAATTTGGCGATGAAGTCTACCTTAGCTTGATCTACCTAAATCCCCGCTTTCGAAACCTTGTGCCCTAAGACGATTCCACTTTTTTACCATAAAATGACATTTTTCCCAATTAAGCACAAGGTTAATTTCCTCACGACGTTTTAGCATTCTCTCAAGATTCGACAAACACGAAGTGAACGAACTACCAAACACGGAAAAGTTATCCATGAAGACTTCCATCGTCTTCTCGATTATATCATGAAAAATAGCCATGATGCACCTTTGAAAGGTTCCCGGTGCATTGCTAAGTCCGAATGGCATTCTACGATAGGCAAACGTTCCATATGGACACGTAAACGTAGTTTTTTCTTGATCACGAGGATCGATGGGGATTTGGAAGTAACCGGAAAAACCATCTAAAAAGCAATAGAAATCGTTTCCCGCAAGACGCTCCAACATTTGGTCCATGAAGGGCAAGGTAAAATGGTCTTTTCGAGTGGTGTCATTCAACTTACGATAGTCAATGCACACTCTCCATCCGGTCACGAGTCTAGTTGGAATTAACTCGTCGGCATCGTTTGGCAGAACGGTCATTCCTCCCTTTTTAGAGACATAATGAATAGGACTCACCTAAGGGCTATCAGAAATAGGGTAAATCATTCCCGCGTCAAGGAGTTTTAGGACTTCCTTTTTGATGACGTCGTGAATTTTGGGGTTCACCCTCCTTTGACATTGGATTGCGCGTTTGTAATCCTCCTCCATTAAGATTTAGTGGGTACAAAATTTGGGATCGATCCCCTTAATGTCGGATAACTTCCACGCAATTGCCCCTTTGTGATCCTTTAGAACATTGACAAGTGCAGTTTTTTCATCATCCGAAAGATCTTTCGCAATAATAACCGGCAACTTGTCGTCCTCCTCAAAAAATACATATTCATGGTGGGGAGGTGTGACAATCCGTCATTTTATGATTGATATTTTATTCTCAAGTATTATTTAAAAACATTATATTAATGTTATATTATAAACTCACTCATTTGTGGGAAGAAATTTGGATTTACGTCTTGAAGTAGCATCGACTACGTCTAAACCGGAGGATTCTACGTTACGTGCTTACGTTTACATACACCGTTTTGGTGACAGTCCGACATTTCAGAAAATAAATTCATCCGTGAATATTATTTTGAGATTTTAAATTTGTGGTGGTTCATAAACTCACAAATTTACGAGAAGAGATTAGGGCTTACGTGAATAATTTAACGTCCTTTACGACTAAACAAGAAACCTTAGGATTACGTATTTACGTTTTTGAACTCCGTTTTTGATGAGACAGTTTTTATTAGATTTGTTTTGTGTCATTGATTCATAATTTATAAAAACGTTTTTCGTAAAACGACCCGAGGGCACGCAAATCGAGGAAACTAGAATCGAGGAATACCCGTAAATTAGTGAGATGAGACAAAACAATTTTTGCCCCACCCCACTCAATATGGGACGTTTTAACTAAGCTAACAACACATTTGATATGTGTCAAAGCTTACAAAGTAAGCTAGGACACTTGTCCTAACCACTTTGTAAACAAGCTACCACATCAAAACCATTCCTCCCTAAACCACTTCCTCATTTCCATCACATGCAAACCACCAAAAACACACTCTTTCTCTCTACCATTTTCGTCCACTCTCTCTCTAAAATACCCATTTTGATCAATTTTTGATTAAATCTAGCCATAAACTTGGTGTTGTATGCACATATGATGATGTCCTTTTGAAGATATGAAGATTGGAGGTGATCTTAACTTATGAAAAGGAGTTTTCATTAGGTTAAAGGGCTGATTTCATGGAGTTTTTCATCCATCCAAAGGACCCAAGAAGTTTCCTTGCTAAAGTTGAAGATTTGATAACAAGAACCAAGTCTTGTTCATCAAAAACCTCATACTTTCATCACTATTGGTGGTATAGAGATTGTTCTTCCTATCCTCTTGTTATTTTGATCATTTAATCTTATATTTTCCTTCCTATTCTATATTTATATTATGAATATATGATGATAAAAATGTTATGTGGGGATTTGGTGTTGATAAACATGGGTAAAAAGATGGAAAACCACATGTAAAATGGTTAAAATCTTGCTTAATATGATGGCTGTATAAAAACAGTAAGTAACCAAATGCCAAACTGATAAAATTGCATGGTGGAATCAATTTACAGTAAGTATAATATGTCATACACATGTGAGAGTTGGTCATGCAATGGAATCATAAAAATGAGTGAGATATGATCAAAACAAAATTTGTATACCAATCTGAATAGTCTGTTTTGTAGGGACTGTTAAGAATACTTAGACATGGATTTAGCAGTAGCTATAACTAACTTATTTGTAGAACATAATATGAAGTTTATGTCATCCAAAAATGAGCTTCTATCTCCTTATAGAACTCAAGATATGATAAAAATGGTGAAAGTGAAACTAAAAATCAGATTTTGTGAAATTAAAGTTTAATAGTATTATATAAGCACTCAAAATAATATATTATAAAATGTGAAATTAAAACCCACTAACTTATATTACATTTATATAAATATGTATAAGGATAAATAAATGGACATTTTATAAAAATGGTAGTTTGATAAGTTTTATAAGTTATAAAACTATAAACATGATTTTTACGTCTTTTCGGCTAATACCGTAAAATTAACGTTTTTCGTCAGTTAAAACTTAGACGGTCGGACCCGTCTAATGTTGTGATACTAGTGAAAGTGCCGTATGATGCTAAGTTATTGTCTCAAGAGTTGTTCAGTATGAGCATCTCTCTTAATTTGTGGCTCACTTGAGGATGTGATATCCCGAGCCCAACGTCAATTATTTAATCCTATTTTACGAATATTTTTGAAATTTTTAAGAAATTTCGTTTGCTCTATATTTGACGGTTTAAGTTGAAACCAACGTTTAAGGTCGTAATTTTAACATTTGACGATTTAAGACGAACCGATGACGACTACGATATCGACGGATGCCCAAAATTTACCTTTTATTATTGATTGATCGATATTTGAGTTTTTCGAGATTTTATTTTTATTACGTGTTAATTCGTGTCGAAACCATATGTATATTCGTTTTGTGTGCGTTTGAACCATTTAAAAGTATTTTCGAGTGTTCGGGGCGACCCCCGACTCCCATAAATTTTCAAAATTAACTAGTAAGTCGTTTCCGCTATTAAGTAGTGTCGTTTAAAAATAAGGCCAAAAGAAAATCAAAATGACCAAACAAGCCCCTCTCATTTTTTTTATACACAAACACATAAACACACACACAAACACACACTCAAAAATCAAACCCCCTCCCCCTCTCTCTCTTTGACACCGACGGCCAAACATCACCCTACCACCATCACCATCATTTTCTTGGGTTTTTAGACAAATTAAACAAAGACCCATCCTTCTTTTACCTTTGTAAGTGTTCCTAAACAATCAATTTCAACATGCCTTAACACAAATTTTTCAAGAATCAATGATTTTTCAAAAACATGTTTTGATGTAATTAAACTAGTAGGATGTCTAATTAGTGATTGGATAATGGATAATCATCCACAAAATTTGTGAAAAACAGCATGTGTTGGGTGTTTTGAAAACAAACACCCCACGGCTAATGGGGGGTGTTTAGGTGTTCATGGTGTTTGATGAAATGTGTTGTGGGTATGTATGTAGGATTGTGTTTTAGGTATTTTTGAATGGGTTAAACACATTGGATGTATGTTTTGGTAAATGGGTTTTTGAGTGTATTTGATGTTCTTAGTGATAATGACTGATTAAGGTGATTAGGAATGATTACAAGTGGTTAATCTAGGTTTAGATGATGTTTGGATGGATTGGAAACAAGTGGTGTAATGATTTTGAAGTATGAAATTTAGGCAGATTGTTCAAGTATGTTTTCGTGGGTTTAACTTTGTAAACAGGTCATAAACATAGGATAGAGTTGTAGATCTTTTTCTTAGCTTCGTTTTGGTATAAGGTAGAGCTTACGACTCCAAACGAATCAAAAGTTCGGGAGATGAGAACCAACACAATCCGAATTTGTGTTTGGTTTTGGGTCAAATCCCGGGGACCATAGATAGAGTTTGGTAAATGATTGAAAGTTTATTTTTTATTTCAAACCTGCATTTGTGAGTCTATTTTTAGACTTAGGTGTTGGATTGGTCAATGGTGTATTTTAAATGGGTCAAACAAGTCCAACATAGTCAAAGTGCAAAATCAGTCCTAAATGTGTACGTCTAGTAATGTGATGTGTAACGAATCATAGAAGTGAAAAATTTTCATGGGATTAAATATGGGTTTTATACAGATCATGAGGCATTTTTGTGAATTTTCTTGAAATTTATATAGGTGCTCAAGTCATAGCAAACATCCCGTACTTTTGGTAAGTACCTGCAAATCTATAAAATGGGAATCAACTTTAACTACGTAGGTAAATGGTATAAGTCTAGTAACAACTACTTGTTTGGTTTTGGCGTGAGTTTTCATAAGCATTAAGTGTTTAGATTTGCGTGTGTTTAGTACAATAATGTACACGGATTATTGATTTGGTTTACGTACCTTGATTTTTAGGTCAAGTGTTAGATTTTCCCGGGCATCCACGTCGTCGGTGACATTTTTCATTACGTCTTCGCTAGAACCACTACTACTACGCCAGGTGAGTCTATAGCCTCGCTCTTTACTTATTTCAAACGCTTTTACCCGCGAGGGGGATGCATGCTATTTAAAGGAAAATGAACATAAGTCATGAATGATTGTTGGACCCGAATGTTGCCTTGAATTGTGTTGAGTACCTAGTTGTAAAAGTCCCTAAATTCGTGAACTATTAACTATTGTCTTGCCCTTGTGTGGGTTGGAGATAGCCGCTTATACAATTGATAGTACTATGGGGTTGACGACCCTATCCGAGACGAGAGCTAGTACGTTGAGTACCCTCTGCGGACGGATAACTTGTGATAAGAAATAAGGTATAATTACAACTAATGCCTTTAGAAGGGGCACTGGTTTCACTTAAATCATGCCGGTAATGTACGCGGGTGATTGAGTTAACGGATTAGTGTCACGAGCTTAAACACAATTATTAGCTATTGCTAAAGATAATATCCTTGAATAATAGATTGTGAGTACGACAATGCTATTGAATGGTCATGATTGGTTTTAATACTTATGTTCAACTTATGATTTGATAAACCTATAGATTCGCTCAACCTTTGTGTTGACAGTTTTAAGCATGTGTTTCAGGTAACCAAGATTGATAGAAGCGGAGCATGCGAGGATGGAAGTTGTTGTGTCTTGGCGGTCTACTTTGTTTTTCCTCCCTTTTAGCACTTAGATATTTTATATTATGTCGTGTGAACGAAAATGTACTTTTGGGTTGAGATTCAATGGGGACCAAAACGCGACTCTGTTTGTATTATCTTTGGGGTTTGGAAAACAGTAGACTTTGTTGTTTTAAACGATCTTTATTTTATGTTTAAATTTCTACGTCTCTTTGAGTCGTTCGAAATGGCTTATGTGTGATGATAACTACATAACACCCAAATGTTGTAGTTCCGCTGCGCATATGATTTGGGGGTGTTATAGATTGGTATCAGAGCCATGAGTTATAGAGAACTAGGTCATTTTGAAAAATCCTAAACTATAACTTTTGTTGTCATAAGAAATTGTCCAAGCACACAACTATCCTGAATGGCTCCGGTAAGATTTCTTTAGCATTGCTTTATATTTTAGATGTATCCCTCAAAAATGATATGAATTTCCTAGTATTTAGTAAGTAAATACTATGATATATATTAAGATATATTGTTGTGTACGTTGAGTACTTATTATCGTAATTTATAAATTCTCGTAAGATTATCTTATATGTTGCATGTATTTGGCATAACGGGCTACATTGCATTACATGGCAACACTGCGTTGTAATCCTACGTGTATGTAGGAATGATTGTATGTATAGGTATATATATATATATATATATAATATGGTATTTGGAGGCATTGCACGCAAAGCAATGGTCCTTGGGTGATTATCGTACATTTAAAATGCGGTTTTGTTGAGAATTCGGCCTTACCGCTAATTATCGATCTTGATAATTATTTTATTGCTCGAATAACCGAGGGTGAACCTCGTTTGATATTCTAGATACGTAAATAATGCTTTGTAACATATTGTATATCGACTAGATTGATCCCGATTGTCGTTATCGCACCGTGATGTGTCGTTCTAGGACACCTTCTTTTTGGAAGTATAATCGACGATGCGTACACCGTAGCGGCGAATCATATGTGTTTATTGTAAACTGTGGTTGAGGCGTATCGCCATTTAATCCTTTTTATCATTCTACTCGAATTTAAAGATGCGTTTTAAGGATAGACTAGCGTTGTGATCAAGCGTGATAGCTTGAAGTTTGGATGTTTTGTGTTAATTTTATTTGAGTACGATTTCGAGACTCGTCCGAGGCCGATAACAACACTTAGTTGACATACGTATTCTCATTTCGTTTATTGCATTCGTCTTGTTGTCTTATTATTTTAAATTTGATAGTATATATGACGAGGTCCGGCATTTGTGTGAGTTAAGTAAGCATTAAATTTTGTTGATTGATTGATCTAAACATAAAGTGTTTTACATATTAAATAAATGGCGAATGAAAGTTTTTGATAAAAATGACCGATGATATGTCTTGTAACAAGTAAAAATCTTATAGAGAGTAAAGTGATAATGTGAAATTATTTTTCTTTTAACCTTGGTTTGTAGATCATAATAAGTAATTTATATTACTCGTAAGAATCCTTGTTTTCATATATTAATAATTTGATAATAAAAGCTTGTGATGGAACTGTCAAAATTTGCTAAATTTAATTTGAAAAGGGAGTTATTAATAAAATTAACGATATGACTATTGAGTAGCATTGGGCTTGGTATGAATTAATTTTTGGGTCAATATAGCAAACTTTTGGCATATTTTTATAATATAGAACATAGTAGAAGAATTGGTCATGTATTTTGGAGCTAGAGGCTTTATAAAACTGGTTTTATTTTAAACATAAGGTCATGTTATATGCATTGGTATAAACTTGAACTCATAACTCGTTGTAGTAAATAAATTGGGACAAAATCGGAATGTACACTTTAAAGTGAGAAATTATAATGCTTAAATTAATAAAAGTTGATGGAACATCATTTTATTCTGCTAAGAGATGTGTTAATTTTAAAATCGTTTGAAAATGGGCTAAGGATTTAAAAGTTGAACTTTCTATATTTTAGAATTATTTGAAATAAGCATATTGATTATTTATTTTATTATTATTATTATCGAGACTCAAGTGTCGACTAAAATCAGTAATTTATCCGAAATAATACTACGTGAAACTTCTTTAGCATTTGAGTCGAATCGCGTGAATATGATTTAACAAATCAGTTTTAAGAAAGACATGTGTATAATAAAAAGTCAAAGGTTGATTTTATGAGTTAATTGGACTAGTTTGAGTCATGATGGATATTTGTATATACGTAATAAGATAAGTCGTAATAATAATAACGTGAAACTTTGAAAATTCTTACTATGTACATTTTTGGTACTTAAGATATGAACATTAACGAGATTTTGACACAAGTATGGAGATTTTCAAACCTAATGATTTGTCGATTATGATAACCGAGTCACCGCATCTACTAATGTTAATAACTTCCGAGAGATTGAATTTTTTTCCAGAAATGAAAACTTCGTAAAGATTGAAAAATGAAAGGTATAAATTCTTTAATGGTGTAACACAAATTAAAAATGTGTAAATGCTCGCTTTTACAAGGTACATGGTAACATTAATTAGAAAAATGAAAATGGATTACCCAACACACGCATACTTGTATTATTTTCTTAAGACGTAATATTTGGAGTCACGATGGTTCGATCGTACGACATCCCTTCTTTGATTTTGGGGGTCTGTATCTAAACTTGGATAGTCATGTGATTTTTCGTTTTAATATTGTCAATGGCATGAGACCATTATTTATTTTGAATTGCTACTTCACGATTACATGATAATAAGGGTATGTCACCTGGTGTATTCTTGTCATGTTCATGGACGTTGTAACTTTTCTCCTTTTGGTTAATGGAACCTAAATTTTTTGTATTTACTTGAATGATGCTATAAATCTTCATTAAAGTGGTTATTTATTTATAATTGAACAAAATCGAGGAGGCGAAGCCGCTTTACCGACTTGTAGAGGTGAAAGAACTCGATCTTCTTGGTGAAATTGTTTCTATTCAACCAAGTGATCCTTCTCCTCTCCCCGTATACCCTTGGTGGAATGTGTGTGCAACTCGAGCCGATGAGAATTATGATTGTTGTTCTATTTTTGTTGCTTGTGTTGATATTCAATTTTTTTTTACTCTATGTATTCGTAGATCGCTGTTGTTATCCCGAGACTTTTGTCATATATTTGAAGTATTTTCATTTCTAATGTAGTTAATTTTAGTTGGCAATTATATTACTCGTTTACCTCGTTTGATCTCATTGATTTTTTATTTTATTACTTGTTGTGCTTGCAATGATCTTTAATCCTGAACCACCTTACCATTGATTGGTGCGTAGTCTATTTTGAAAATATGTATGAGTGTGTGAAATGGTTCGTTCAACCAAATGCAAATGGTGTCGATTTATTTATTTATTTTCCTCAGAAAAAAGACAAAGTAAAAGCATATTTCCAAAGTGGATGAAAAATGTTTGATGTGTTTCTTAAAACGATAGTAAAAATATTTTCCCATTTCAAATTCCATTTCAAATGATTTAATTATTTTGAAGATTAGGTCGAAAACTTTCATAGTCATATTTGTTGTGTAATAATAATGTTTGTGTCGTCACTCGATCCTCAATTATGCACAGCTTAGCTAACTATGCATAATTCGGGAAGAGTCCTGTTTTGTTGGTTGTTGTTGCTTGATCCTTAAGTATGCATGATCTAGCTAATTATGCATAGATTAGGAAGCGCAATGTAGTTTCAAATCAATTGGTCATCTTTAAAACCGGTAGTGTTTTTTTATAAATGTTTGGATGAGAACGTTTTAAAAATGGTGGATCCTTATACAAGTAATCATATTCTCTTTGATTCCTAAAGAAAATTTTGAATTTTCTTGTATTCCTTGAAATCTCTTCTTTCGTTTGGCGTTGACTTGGCAAGTCACCTTGACCGAGTAATTTTGGAAAATGTTTTATGTGTTGAATGTAACATGCGAATTTCATCGGAATCACGAGGGTGTTGATGAAATACCAAAGGGGCTCATACCGACACTAAGAAGAAATTTTAACAAAAATAGAAGACTTCTGAAGTAGAGGAAATCCGAGTTTGAGTAACTCTGAGGGAAATGACGAAGACTTCTCCTACATCGAATATATCATACCTTAATTATTATCTTTTCTTGTTCTTTTGATATGTCAAACGACACGAGATAAACAGTTGAAGTTTACCAACTGTACATCGGTAGTTGGAAGACAATTCCATTTGCCATCTTCGTTTATCCAAGTGAGGAATCCTCTTTTCTTGACTCGACCATATTTGATCATCGATGGTTAAACGATGGATAAACATAGTCGATGTTTTTATGGTGAACCCTTGTCTTTTATGTGTTTATGTTGTATGTGATCTAGTCGAGTGATCGAAAGTTGTGAGAACTTGAGACGACATTGTCCAATGACGTCCGATCATGGAGAACACGTGCCATGTAATATTTTTTTTTGTTAGGAACGATGATGCTTATTGAGATTTTGACCACGGTTAGGACGAAAGTGAGATGGTGTTCTTGTAATATCTTTTGTGTATGAATCCATGGGTGAGCGCCCTGCGATGACACATGTAGGTATTTTACTTTTTTTTTATATGCATCCATAGCGGGCAAGCTCGTAAACCTTCTTTAACTTGCAATCTTCTTTTGACTGGACTCATCCGGTATCCTGTCAATATTTCTTATTTTATCATGGCTTGTCTATTAGCAAGCATGAGTTAACTTGATTAAACTGATCGGCTTGGCATGGTTTGGCTATGCTGCAAACATGTCGTAATGTGGTTGTTTGTGCCACATAAGGGCTTTTGTATTTGATTGGTTTGTGATGATTTCGAAGACTTATGTATACGCCGAATGATTTCCCGTATCGATGAATTTGTTCTTTTTGACGAAATAGGTTTGTATGTATGTAATATTGCAATAAGGTGATTTTGTACGACTAGTATTAATTACTTCGCATCGTATATTCTGAACGTTTTCGATGGGGTTATGTGTGACCCGTGCGATTTTATTTTGTGAGTAGTTGTTTTTATGAGATGATGGACTAAGTGAAAGGACGATTCGAATGTTGGAAGACGTGCTCTGAGCGTGTGTGATTGATTTTGATAGCTGTTGAGACCGACACTTGCCGTGGTGGTATCTTTGTACAACGACATTTACCATGGTAGCATTGAAGCTGCAGCCTTTCAGGAATTATGATGATGAAAATGTAGATCGCCAGTTGGATAGAATGAAGTAGGAAAAAGTCAATTGAATGGACTTGAGATGATTCGGGAGACTACGGAAGAGATGGTGCAGATTTAGAATCACTTGTTAACCGCGAGAAGCTGTGGTAAGAGATGTGTTGATACCCATAGGAAGAATTTGAGAACTTGAAGTGGAGATCAAGGATCGAGATGTTAAGAGATTGAAGCAAGGTATAATACTCATGGTGAAGGTGTGATGGAACCCGAAACGTGAACCGAAGTCCACATCGGAACTTGAAGACCCCTTTAGGAAAAAGTACCCTCATCTTTCTAGCAGTACAAAATGCGAGTATAAGAACCAGAGAGTGCTGGAACGTCGCTCCCTTAAGGAGGGGAGGATGTGATACTAGTGAAAGTGCCGTATGATGCTAAGTTATTGTCTCAAGAGTTGTTCAGTATGAGCATCTCTCTTAAGTTGTGGCTCACTTGAGGATGTGATATCCCGAGCCCAACGTCAATTATTTAATCCTATTTTACGAATATTTTTGAAATTTTTAAGAAATTTCGTTTGCTATATATTTGACGGTTTAAGTTGAAACCAACGTTTAAGGTCGTAATTTTAACATTTTACGATTTAAGAAGAACCGATGACGACTACGATACCGACGGATGCCCAAAATTTACCTTTTATTATTGATTGATCGATATTTGAGTTTTTCGAGATTTTATTTTTATTACGTGTTAAGTCGTGTCGAAACCATATGTATATTCGTTTTGTGTGCGTTTGAACCATTTAAAAGTATTTTCGAGTGTTCGGGGCGACCCCCGACTCCCGTAAATTTTCAAAATTAACTAGTAAGTCGTTTCCACTATTAAGTAGTGTCGTTTAAAAATGAGGCCAAAAGAAAATCAAAATGACCAAACAAGCCCCTCCCATTTTTTTTATACACAAACACATAAACACACACACACAAACACACACTCAAAAATCAAACCCCCCCTCCCCCTCTCTCTCTTTGAAACCGACGGCCAAACATCACCATACCACCATCACCATCATTTTCTTGGGTTTTTAGAAAAATTAAACAAAGACCCATCCTTCTTTTACCTTTGTAAGTGTTCCTAAACAATCAATTTCAACATGCATTAACACAAATTTTTCAAGAATCAATGATTTTTCAAAAACATGTTTTAATGTAATTAAACTAGTGGGATGTCTAATTAGTGATTGGATAATGGATAATCGTCCACAAAATTTGTTAAAAACAGCATGGGTTGGGTGTTTTGAACACAAACACCCCACGGCTAATGGGGGTGTTTAGGTGTTCAAGGTGTTTGATGAAATGTGTTGTGGGTATGTATGTAGGATTGTGTTTTAGGTATTTTTGAATGGGTTAAACACATTGCATGTATGTTTTGGTAAATGGGTTTTTGAGTGGATTTGATGTTCTTAGTGATAATGACTGATTAAGGTGATTAGGAATGATTACAAGTGGTTAATCTAGGTTTAAATGATGTTTGGATGGATTGGAAACAAGTGGTGTAATGATTTTGAAGTATGAAATTTAGGCAGATTGTTCAAGTATGTTTTCGTGGGTTTAACTTTGTAAACAGGTCATAAACATAGGATAGAGTTGTAGATCTTTGTCTTAGCTTCGTTTTGGTATAAGGTAGAAGTTACGACTCCAAACGAGTCAAAAGTTATGCTATTTTGAAAATACATGTACCGGGAGATGAGAACCAACACAATCCGAATTTGTGTTTGGTTTTGTGTCAAATCCCGGGGACCATAGATAGAGTTTGGTAAATGATTGAAAGTTGATTTTTTGTTTTAAACCTGCATGTGTGAGTCTATTTTTAGACTTAGGTGTTTGATTGGTCAATGGTGTATTTTAAATGGGTCAAACAAGTCAAACATAGTCAAAGTGCAAAATCAGTCCTAAATGTGTACGTCTAGTAATGTGATGTGTAACGAATCATAGAAGTGAAAACTTTTCATGGGATTAAATATGGGTTTTATGCAGATCATGAGGCATTCTTGTGAATTTTCTTGAAATTTATATAGGTGCTCAAGTCATAGCAAACAGCCCGTACTTTTGGTAAGTACCGGCAAATCTATAAAATGGGAATCAACTTTAATTACGTAGGTAAATGGTATAAGTCTAGTAACAACTACTTGTTTGGTTTTGGCGTGTGTTTATTACAATAATGTACACGGAGTATTGATTTGGTTTACGTACCTTGATTTTTAGGTCAAGTGTTAGATTTTCCCGGGCATCCACGTCGTCGGTGACATTTCTCGTTACGTCTTCGCTAGAACCACTACTACTACGCCAGGTGAGTCTATAGCCTCGCTCATTACTTATTTCAAACGTTTTTACCCGCTAGGGGTAAGCATGTTATTTAAATGAAAATGAACATAAGTCATGAATGATTGTTGGACCCGAATGTTGCCTTGAATTGTGTTGAGTACCTAGTTGTAAAAGTCCCTAAATTCGTGAACTATTAACTATTGTCTTGCCCTTGTGTGGGTTAGATATAGCTGCTTATACAATGTATAGTACTATGGGGTTGACGACCCTATCTGAGACGAGAGCTAGTACGTTGAGTACCCTATGCGGACGGATAACTTGTGATAAGAAATAAGGTATAATTACAACTAATGCCTTTAGAAGGGGCACTTGTTTCACTTAAATCATGCTGGTAATGTACGCGTGTGATTGAGTTAACGGATTAGTGTCACGAGCTATTGCTAAAGATAATATCCTTGAATAATAGATTGTGAGTACGACAATGCTATTGAATGGTCATGATTGGTTTTAATACTTATGTTCAACTTATGATTTGATAAACCTATAGATTCGCTCAACCTTTGTGTTGACAGTTTTAAGCATGTGTTTCAGGTAACCAAGATTGATAGCAGCGGAGCATGCGAGGATGGAAGTTGTTGTGGCTTGGCGGTCTACTTTGTTTTTCCTCCCTTTTAGCACTTAGATATTTTATATTATGTCATGTGAACGAAAATGTACTTTTGGGTTGAGATTCAATGGGGACCAAAACGCGACTATGTTTTGTATTATCTTTGGGGTTTGGAAAACAGTAGACTTTGTTGTTTTAAACGATCTTTATTTTATGTTTAAATTTCTACGTCTCTTTGAGTCGCTCGAAATGGCTTATGTGTGATGATAACTGTATAACACCCAAATGTTGTAGTTCCGCTGCGCATATGATTTGGGGGTGTTATAAATGTAAACTTTTTAAAATTCATATACTGATATATAAGTACTTAATACAAGTAAAAAACCGATAAAACCCGAACTATATAACATATTGATATTAACGGGCTAAGTTAGCCTTATTGGACTATAAACCCCACTAATTGGTAAAACACTTACAAACTTACTTATTAGGCTTAACCCATTTGGGCCCAACATGTAAAGTACAATACTGATATTAAAAGTATAATTGGGCTAATGAAAAGTATTGGGCTTGTAATAGGCTTATTGGGCCTAAAACATGTAAATGAGTCAAACTAGTAAACTAGTATAAAAGTTACCAATACATAACACTAAAATAAGTAAATGAAAATGTATAAACCCACTTGATCATCATCATATATATAAAATCATCATACATATACATAGCTATTATTTTTATAAAGTCATTGGACAAAAGTCTAAGACGAGTATTATTTGTCTAGGTTTCCGTGATTGAAGCACGTACCGTACATCCGAATCGCCGATAACCGCCTTCCCACATCAACGTGAGTTCATAGCCTCGCACTCTTTTAAATGTTTTTATGAAATGTTTTATAAACCCGCGAGGGAGATAACATGTTAGTTTTACTAAAATAGGACACCACTTGTCCCGATTGTTTGTTTATTGATTTGGACCCGAATGATTGTATGACCCGATGAATGAATATATGACCCGATAAATGAAATGAAATGGATTATTAAAGTTAGGTTATGTCACTAAAAGTCCCATTAGCATGAATTGTGAACTACCGGGATTTGGTAGACGCTTATGCATATAATCGTACTATTTGGGGACGATCACCCCAGTTCGCGCCTTGACGGTTGATCCCCGTCGTGCCACATTGATTGGTAAGCGAATTTATGTATGAGAAGATTTACACAAGCGTGATTATCGTGACGACACGCTAATTTAGATGGGCAAATGAGTTTTGGGTTAGCTACCCGTTGTTTGTTGTAGTAAGGTAACAATGTCATGCGGCTTATAATAATCCAAATAACGAAATACTACTATACGCACTGAATTACAATGAATTGCCTGACTAGCAATACGGGGTCTGATTATTGATTTTATGTTCGTGTTTTGGTTTTACATAACCATATTCATATAACGGTTTTTATTTAACTTTATACAACGTTATAAAACGTATTGTATGATGTTTTTACGACTTTGGTTCGTATAATGATTTTGAAGGCAAGAGCCTATATTATGATTTTTGATAAGGATTTGTATAAAATGACTTTGGCTATTTTATGGCCTATTACAATGATTTGTACAAAAATGATTTTAGGTGATAATTATATACCGATGATATATTAATGGTTTTATTAAACTCTATGAATTCACTCGGCGTTATCGCTGACCTTTTCTTTTAACATGTTTTATCTCAAGTACTTGAAGGTAATTCTCGGGAAGACAAAAAGAATTCATGTCCCGCACTTAAATAATAATTTCCATTCAAATGCTTTGTAAAACCTGTATGAAATACAATGACTTGGGACCTATGTAAATTTAATATTTATGAATGGAAATGATTTTATTAATAAACGACGCGATTTTTATGCGTTGTCTATGATGTAAGTAATGTGCTATCCCGTAACACCAACGAGTCTTCCGCTATATTGAATTGTGTAAATTTGGGGGTGTTACAGTTTGGTACCAGAGCCCTCGTTGTAGAGAACGAAAATTTTTTAAAACTAAGGTTTTGAATAAAACATTTCAAAACATTTTAACTATAAACATTTTTCTAAAAATGTCTAAAAATCTTTTGACAATAACGGTGCCGAAGAATTCCTGAGTTACCGACAAGGCCAGACTAAGAAGTGTTATTTTAATATATATATATATATATAACATAGATTATATATATATATATATATATATATATATATATATATATATATATATATATATATATATATATATATATATATATATATATATATATATATATATATATATATATATATATATATATATATATATATATGTTGTAATTTGATTACATGATTGTTTGATGATTGTTTTAATATTCATACGAGGTATTTATACGACGTAGATTGTCACAAGAAACCCTAACTCCCCTAGTAAATCAATCGAAGCTATTCCAGTAGGAATTCTAGCTATCCTAGATCTAAACCAAGTTGTGGATGTTTAGGATCCCAACAAAATGGTTGATATTCGTAGGAATGTTGATAGTAGTTGATTATGATATTGAAGAAGAATTGGCGAGATTAAATCTGATATCGATGTCATGACGATCTTTCCTTATAGAGTGGAGTTCGACAAAACGTCACCACCTGGAAAGGTGTCATCTGATTCGTTGTCACCCAATTCTTAAAATTGAAATCGAAAGGGTGAAGTTGCACTTGAGGCTGTCATTGGAACCATTACCCAAAAGCCTCATGCCACTAGTACCTTTCCGAGAAGTCTAATTGAATGTGTGAGTCATTCAATACTAGTGAATCATTTGATAATTGTTGTTGTAAGAGCTATAGGATTGGAAATTAAGTGTTGATCATATCGAGCTTTTATTGCCCTATTAAAGTCTAAGAATAAAAATTGAAAGTATTGGAGAATGAGGTAGGATATCACATTGAGTATAGGTTGATTGAAACTTGAATGAAATAAAATTTAACTCGTATTGAATATGATATTGTTAAGAGGAAGTCGTTAAGTTCTGTGATTGAATTATAAGGTTTTAATTGATTGTTGATTCGTGTTAAGGGTTGTTCCTTAGGCCATTGTCTACTAATGAGGATGCCTAGTGTCCAAGAAATAAATTGAAGAAATCTTCTTCTGAATTGAGACCGATGGATCTTCTGGGACAGGTGTAACACCTAATGACCCTTGTAGATTAGTATTCATTGTGGTATCTTTTAAAAATAATCTCTAACTTAACTGAGACATCAGATGGTAGGATGAGTTCTTGGAATTGTATGACACAGTGACACGTAATGTGTTACGGTACAATTTTGACTTGTTTGGGATTAATGAAAAGACTACCTCTGATTACTAAATCCTACATGTATCGATGTTATCTATCTTTTATTACTTCATACTAATGTTAGCATTAGTGATGCAACCATTGAACAAGTACTCATCTTGAATTGAGTTACATTGTGGATTATTCTTTTTGAATGCCATCGAGATCATGAACCTCATGATTAATTGGCTAAGCTCATTTCCTATTATATTGTAGTTAGTTCTTGGTGAAAAACTTATTCATCACTCTTTTGCAGATCACTCATTGTTTTTATAAGATAAAACAGTATCCCCTGAGAAAAATTGAATTTTCATCACTATAAGGATTATTCAAAATGTGTTTTATAAATAATCGTTATCGAAATGAAGTTGTTTATGAAACATCTTGGAAAACTTAATTGTTTCCATGATAAAGAACATATCTGTAAATTCATTTTGAATTAGGGAGGAATATATATTTTAAACATGATGACAAAGTTTTGACGAACTGAGTATTGCATCGTTAATTTTGAAATTCTATATAGTTGCGCGCCTACATACAATTTGGAAGTGACCATGCAAGACTGATTAGGAGTCACCATGAAATTATTAATAAACACTAAATTTTCTTTGAAGTTATGAAAGATTAAAAATTTACGAGATCTGCAAAAAGTGAAAAATAGGGACATATTGTTAGGGACACCTACATATGTGCCCGTACTATTTATTCTTCTGAGTCGAATTTGCTCATCTATAGATATTGTCTTAATTGACAACTGATATTCCCTTCTTGTCCAATTCTCCCGTGGTGAGATTCTTAGGAAGAGTATCTGATTACCGAGTGTTGATACCCGACCAGATGTATCGACGTTCTTATCATTTCTTTTGATTAGATTTCATATTTGAATGACCTGGGTAACGATCCGAGGAGCTTTCGAATACGTACACAAATTATGAAAACATGGGATATATTCATATTCATTAAATGTTTTCGTCTGTATCTGATTTGAAATTCTCTCGCGTAGATTATGCGTTGACCTTACTCTTTTAATGGTAGTTGTGTCTCCATATATCCTTGAATTTGTGAAAGATCATGAGTTATTATTAGTCTTTTGAGAAGTTCATATCTAATCAACGGCAATGAAACTGGAAAGTTGATAGTACCAGTAGAATAGATTGATTGATTATGACATGACGACATTGTCTTAATTGATGGGAACTCGAGTAGAATTCCCCTAAATGATAAGATGTTGATTATCAAAAGTGATCTAAATACTTCTTGATGGATGACCATATCCTGCATTTAGACTTGAAATTATACCGTGAATGGTTATGAACTAGTCATAGATCTTGTAAGCTAGAAAGAACTTAAACTAAATTTATTAAAAGATGTTTATGTTATCTGAAACTTTAAGAGGTATTGCTGGTGAGTTACCTAGACTTTCACTATTAAGGAAAGTTGAATTGGTATTAATTTTATCCCTGGTGTTGCACATGTGGCTTGTGCACTGTACGTCAGCACCATCTGAATTAAAAGAATTACCGTACAACTGAGAGAGTTGTCGGAGAAAGCTTTTATTCTACCAAGCTCGTCTTTATGAAGAGCTATGGTGTTATCATTCCTTATATTTGTTTAATTACCGTGAACTAAATAAATTGACGATTAAAATCTATATCCACCACCCAAGATGATAGATTTGTTCGATCATTTATAAGGTTCTAGTGTATATTCAAAAATTTGATCTACAGCATGGTTATCATCAACATCGCGTCCGCGAAGAAGATTATCTATCCCAATCACTACATCCAGAACTTGTAATGAACATTATGAGTTTCACGTGATGTCGTTTGGATTGACTAATGCACATGTAGCATCCATAATTTTGGTGAGTCATGTGTGTAGACTGTAATTTGATAAACTCATGCTTGTGATCATTAATAACCATTTATTTGTTTATAAGTATAAGAAGGAGTTAATAATTATTTATAAACTGCCCGGAGTTGTCCGAGCAATGAAAAACCCGAACCTTGAGTATTTAACATGTGATTAAAGACTAAATCCTTTATATTATTTGATCGTGTGATTAATAGATAATGGAATCTATATTGACTCTTAAAAAATTAGAAGTCATTTAAGACTTTGGGTTTTACCAAAAAGAAAGTGGAAATATGTTTTGACAAATTATTTTTTCAAAGATATTTTTAAGGGATTATTTCCTTATGCCCAAATCATTTAACTAAACTCCTGTTTAGGGGTAAATGTTTGTGCATACCTCAAGACAACCTAAGCGGAATTGAGGAAAACATTTAAACCATGATTTGAAATTTGAAGCGACAATTTTTTCTTTTCAACTAAGAAAATTTTGATCAAAGTGTAACCAAAGATTTTTCGAACATTTACGAATCTTACTAATTATTTTCGGTAAATCAACAAAAATCGTGTTAATTAAATTCAAATTTATTCTTTTGAACATTTTCCTATAATTGGACGAACCGAGAAAATTTAAAACTTCTTACGTTTACGGTACATAAAATTAAATATTTATTATTTAATTACTAGTAATACTTATCGACGCTTTAAATGTCGGATTAAGTAAAACTGATAAAAATAATAGTGGAGACGAAACTAAAACTTAGAAAATATGAAGAAAGAAGTTCTGAGTGAATTTTTGGTTATGATAATTATTTCACCATGAAAGGTGAATATAGATACTGACACATTATAGAAAGGATAAAGAATCAATCAGGATGTATTTCTTAATAATGACTGTGCAAAATAAATTACCGGGCAATTTAAAATATAGTCGATGCTTGAAAAGAAGGATAATATAAATAATAAAAGGGGGGGGGGTTCGCGGCTAAGGTGAACCATTAGTAATAAGAGCCAATGGCGTTAAATGTTTTAAAGGCCGCTTGTGGTTGCCTAAATAAGGAGATTTAGAGATTTATTCATGTTGATATCTCATAAGATTAAGTGTTCTATTCATGCCATTTCTGATATCTTATCTGAAGAAGATGTACTGATGGCAAATTATGAAGGCAGGCATCGCCTCATACATTAGTAAATGTCTAACTATTGCAAAGGTCATCATCTGAATTTGATTCGATTTGGATCATCATCGACAGACTGACCAAAACTACTAATATCATTCCCGTTAATGATAGATTCTCGATGAAGAAATTGACTCGTTGTATTTAAAGGAGTTGTGTAAACATAGTGTGCTTGTATCGATCATCTCTATCAAGATCCTCGCTTCGCATCGAATTTCTAGAGATTTGCTTAGAAATCATTGGGAACGAACCTTGATGAGAGTACCGTTTACCACCCCAATCGAAGGGACGAGGTAAAGTAATGATACAAAACACTAGAAGTGTTGTTTTATGCTTGAATAATTGACCTTTGGTAATGAACCGTATAATCGCTTTCCTTTGGAGAGATTATCATTGATAATTATCATATTAGGATCGAGATCGAATCTTGTAAGGATATATATTAGAGCATCTGTAAGCAGGAGTTGGGATGAAGACACCCGACATACACCCATTGTGAGTTGGACATGTCTTTTAGGTTTAAGGTTGCCTATGATGACAAACCTAACCTTACAAAATACCCAACCCACGAGACCTGAAATAATTGTTGAAATTAGGATCTGATTATTGACTGCCATTAGTGGACAGGAGGTTATGTGAATATGAAATGTAGATCTTGAAGTGCCGGATGGGTAGCGAAGTTATGACAAAAAAATTTTACTTTGGAAAAACGAATAGATGATCTAAAAGATCATGGGAAATAAGTCCCCGTAGTATGGAACCATAGAGATGATGTAAAAGTTGGTTTGAAAGTCATATAAGCTGGATCTACCCTAGGACTTCAAGGGCTGCGTAAATTATGATTCGTATATCTAACTTGATAAAATGTATATTAAGTGAAAATCCGATTTCTTCTTGATGAGATCTAGATCGGCGAAAATTTGCATTCATCAAAAACCCATGAACATCATGGATAGAGAAAGTAAGTCAACATTAAGCCTGATCATATTCCCGTAGTCATGTTTGATGAAACTCGCGTATTGTAATGAATTACACTTGTGAGAAAAGACCGAATGTGGAGGAAATACCCACATGACTCTAACTCTATAAGAAGCGAGTAGTAAGATAAATTGATCTTTGAGGACAAAGATCCTGTTTAAGGGTAAATGCTGTGACAATCCGTCAATTTATGATTGATATTTTACTCTCAAGTATTATTTAAAAACATTATTTTAATGTTATATTATAAACTCACTCATTTGTGGGAAGAAATTTGGATTTACGTCTTGAAGTTGCATCGACTACGTCTAAACCGGAGGATTCTACGTTACGTGCTTACGTTTACATACACCATTGTTAACTTAGATTCACTAACAAGACGGGTAAAGGATCCGGAGGTCGGGGAGGATAGAAGTGTTGTTTAGCCATGGTAGAGAGAGAAACAAGAGATGCTAGAAAAGTGTGTTTATTTCTAGTGAGAGAAAGGAAAAGAAAAGAAATGAAAAGCCTCACCCCTCCATGGAAGTATGGAGGGGTTTATATAGCCCGGGACTTGGACTTTACATATGACAATATTAGTCCCTGCAAGTCCCGGCTATGAAACTAATGTAATTCCGTTAGTCGCACACATTTTAAGGCTAACAATCTTCCCCCAATGTGGTGACATACGGAATTACTTACAATGTTCCTAACAAATGCAAATACAACAAAAATATGACAGTATTAAGTTTGCTTGTTGTCTTCAAGTCTTCTAGAAAAACTTATACCCCAGTTTGAATCCTCTTTGTCTTTGCTTGTTGAGGAACCATTGTATCATGTATGAACTGGATTAACTTCCCCCCAATTCATACCACATGTCTTGAAAAGCTTTCTTCATAGACTTCTTTTTGACGAAGCTTCTGAATCAGCTTCCCCCCAAACCAATATCCCTGTCTTGAGCAGAACCTGTAGCTTGAGCAATCTTCTTTCTTTGACATTTAAAGTGCACAGCGGAATTTTGTAGAAGAAGAAGCAAACCACACAAAGTAACTACTATCTTGACATTTTTGGTCTTCATGATTATGAGTTTGGGGGAACATGTAAGAAATCAGCAACAAATCTTCTCACGCTTGTAGAATACTTCCCCCTGGAAGTTGAACTAAGTACCCAAAAGTACACGTTCTTCCCCCATGATGGTTACGAACTCTCGGAAGCATCATCTGACGTGTACGGTCAAAATCGCGAGATGTTCTTGTCGAAAGTATGATGGTGACGAACACTCAGAAGCATCATCTGACGTGTACGCTCAGAATCGCGAGATGTTCTTATCAGGAGTAAGAAGGTTAAGAACACTCGAAAGCATCATCTGTCGTGTACGCACAGAATCGTGAGATGTCCTTATCAAAAGTATGGTGGTTAAGAACACTCGGGAGCATCATCTGACAAGTACAATCAGAATCGCGAGATGTTCGTATCTGAAGTAGAAATCGTTGTGGACATTTTGTAGCTCAAGTTGCTCGTGAGAATTGTTTGCTGATCACATCTCTACACTTGTACTCTCTGGCTAAACTTACCAACCTCGTATTCTTTCGGCTATCTGTAGTGACTACTGGTGAAGTAAACCTGATATTCCAAACTTGAAACTGAAGTACAATCTCCCAAATTTGTTACTTACGCTTAGCACTGTTGTTGATTGACGAACGGTGCAGAGAAACGTCTCTTAGTACCTTATACATAAAAGAAGAGAGAAGTATAAGATGTAAAACACCTCTTGAATTACCCACAACTACAGATGAGTGTGACACTGAGCACTACAACGTAACTCCTTAAGTGATAGTTGTCCATGTCGTCGACCATCCACCCCTTGACAGTGGAAACTAGATAAATCAAGTCTCAATCATAAATGCTGAAGCGAATCATCAATCGATAGAGGGGGTGAAAAGGCTCGATGATGAATTGAGTAGACGCCTTCGTGATATTCCACTTCAACTTCAAATAATAAATATCAAATCCACTTCGTAATCACTTGACATTACTTTGCCCGAATACTAGCCGTTTTTGACATTTTCAGTGAATCTTAAAGGATCGTTTTGGTGTTTGTTTGTTTTTGTCGTGAGTGTTTGTCGTGTTTGTTGTGTTTGAGTGAATGTCGTTTAACTAGGGAACCAACGATGACTAGAGGATGAGAAGTCGTCAACGTCGTCTAGCTAACTTAACTTTGAAGCCCAAAATCAATCATACACCCAACTGATGAGAAGTCGTCAACGTCGAAATTTTTTTTAGAGAGATTAGGGTTTCAAAACGAGGTTTTTCTTTAACCGGAATAAACCCATAATCACCATACCCCATAATCCGCACATCCATCATACCCGGCCAAATAGGAAATAATATAGAGCACAACATAATACTATATCTGACCCACTCCATATATATCCAACGAGTATAAAGTTAAAGTTGGGCCCAACTCAGTATGCCATCACATGCTATGGGCGTAACATGTAAATTATACCAAGATCCCATCATTGCTTTATTTATACCCTCGTGACCCAAAAGTGGTAAATATATCCAACATTGAACAATTTTTGGCATACAAAGAATAAAAGTCTATTCCAGCCAACATCTTATCAAATACTATCGCCAGCACACATACAACATACGCCAGCTCAAATATTTTGCATACTCCAACACACGTGTACCCAGCCCACTTGAAGTAATATCAAATATTCAAATCCCTATCTGGTCCACTATCATTTAATGGGAAGTATAAATTACGACAATTTTAGAGATGTACCCAACAACATTAAAAGGCTTGATTTTAAAACGCTCCCCCTCAAAAATTGATCAAAATAATATATGACATTTTTAGATATAAAAACCTATTATGAGGAAGGGAGTGTTGAACACACAATTTTGAAAGATTTAGAAAAACCTTTTGAGAAATTCTTGAAAAATTGTGTTCAACGGTTTTAAAATAATCAGGATAGAAGACTTCTCTTCTATTGATTAGGGAAAGCGCACTGAAACGTACACTCCCTTTTCGGGTCCGTTTTTCATGAGCTCAAAACTTTGATTGTTTTGTGACTAGCTCATGACCGAGAAAAATAAATTTCCCGTTGTGAAGGATAAGTTATCATCCGTGATAAACTTTCCTTAAGTTGAAGTTCGAGTTCTAAGCTGACATTTACTTAGAAATCGTTTTCATGAACTTAAAAACTTTGAATGTTTTTATGAGAAGCTCATGATCGAGAAAGATGAATTTCTCGTTGAGAAGGATAAGTTATCGTCCGAGATAAAATTTCCTTAGTTGAGGTCCGAGTTCTAAGCTGTGATGTGCCTAGAAGTCATTTACACGAGCTTAAAACTTTCGAATAGTTTTAATGTAAGCTTGTGTCCGAGAAAAATCGAATTTCTCGTTTTGAGGATAAGTCATACTCGGGATGAACTTTCCTGTCTTGTGAGCGCGGGTTATAGTCTGTAATATGACTACAAGCCTTGTACACGAGCTAAAAACTTTTGAATAGTTTTAAGAGAAGCTCGTGTCCGAGAAATATTAATTTCTCGTTTTGAGGGTAACTAATCGTTGAAGAGATAAAGTTCCCTTTCTTTGACGTTCGAGTTACAGCCTAAAATGTGACTGTAAGTCATTGTAGAAGCTTAGTTTTGAAGCCCCTGAGACGCTTGTTTCTCTGATATCTGCTTCTTCAGCAACCAAACTCTGAGAGTGTCTTTTGTTGAGCGGTATGAATATGGAAAACCTTTGTGTTCTTGTTGAACCTTTACTTTATTACCTGCACTTTCATTAGTAGTTTGTATGCTTGCATGTGGGTTAGCGATATCTTGATGAGAACCATGTGGGGGTTCACCTTGAACCTTTGTCGAGCTAGAGGAAAATATGTTTCCAGTAGGAACCCACCTAAGACCTATTGTTTTGAAGGTTCTACCCGTTGGTATCCACCTAAGACAAGGTCGAGGAGACATAGTTTTCTCATGCACAGCGGAAGACTTAGTTGGAGAAAACCTATTTCCTTTAGGGTTCCGTCTTTGAGGTGCTCTAGCTTTTTGGTTCACCTTGTTCAGGACTTTAGTGATACAATCATCATGAATGGCATTAAACACACATTTATTACATTTCGTGCAAACAAAGTGCTTAGCATCTGAGAAGGCTCTAGAGTTCCTAGGGTTGGCAGAATTGTGCACATCATAGAAGGGTCTAGAATTCCTAGATGTGTGAACAACGCTCCTAGGTTGTGGTTTGGTCCTATCTCGTGCTTGTGTCTTGTTTTTAGCATCCTCTAGATAGTTTTTGTGACCCGCGTCATTTGAACTATGGCTAGGCATGTTCTTGGAGCTATTTCTAGAGTTGGTTGAAGCATTCATGTGATCGGGCTTTGCAGAAGCGGATTTTCTAAAGGAGGGTCTAGATTGTGGAGTGACTTGTTTAGGAAAATTTCTTCGCACGTCAACTTGGGATGCAAACCTCAGATTCGACGTTTTGAGTCGTTCAGATTTAAACGCATTCGGTTGTCTAGCAACTGAGCGATTTCTGACTGGTTGAGAAGGAGGTTTCCCCAAGACTGACTGTTTTGCTAACTTAGTATCCACACTATTTCCTTTTAGTTTCCTTAATTCATTTTTTACCGCTGTCAATGCAAAAACCTTTTCCTGAATCTGAGCCTTTAAATGCTCATTTTGTAGAAGTAATTGAGCGACACGTTGTTCTAACTTAATGTTCATATTATAAAATATGGCGTTATCCGCATTCGCATCATTACTATCTACAATGTCGATGGGTTGCACAGATAATTCAGTTAATGAAGCAGGCGGAGGACTTGCATTTTGAGAAGCCAACTTTGATTCTAACAAATTTATTTGTTTCACAAAATGTTCTTTTTCCACGTTAAAATCTTGAATCTTACGATCCAATTTTTGTTCAAGACCAGCATTTGCTTTTTCAAGTTTTTCAAAGTAAGCTTCAAATTTGTTATTTTTCTTTGAAAAATCGAGTTTGGCATCCTCAAAATCTTTAGTCTTCTGAGCTAACAGAATTTCAAGCTCGTGAATCTTAGAATCAACATCCTGAGAAGTCTCTCCTCCATTAGTACTCGTATCTGATGAATCAGGTGTGGTATTGCTATCAACCGTTTCCACTAGATACGTGTCAAGAATGGGTTCAGATTGCTCAGTATGTTGAGGAACATCGTATTCAGCATTTAAATGTACCATAGCCATAGGCTGATCATCATAAATGGGTCTGATATCCGCATCATTGGTTGTTTGATCATTTCCTGAGCTGGTACTGGTATGCTGCGTTTCTGATTCTGTCGCGCTACTCTCTGTATCAACCGATGAAGCATCCAATGCTTGATCTTTATCGACGTTGCTGTCTATCAGTCTTTGATTCACCCTTCGTTCAAATTGCCTTTGATGGCGTATTCTATCAGCAATTGACTTCTTTAGAGTACTCAAATGTTGACGAAGTGTCTCTTTAAACGTTTGAGGATCTACGAGAGTATATTTGGTAAAGTATGTATTTGTGAACTCTCGATCGTTGTTGGATAAGCCACTTGAGTCAATGAATTGCTGGAATTGAATGTTGAGAGATAAAAGGATGTCCATTGATAGAGTCTCGTGAAGATCATCTTCGTTAAGTTCAAGTTGAAGATGGTCCATATTAAATAGCATCGTCTTGATGAATGTCTCAACATCTTGACCAAATAGTAGAACGAATACCCGTTTGAATCCAATTTCAATACGAGTGCCTTTTTGGTCTTTTCTTGAAAGAACCTGAAGGTGTGACTGAAGCAACTTTATGTGTTCCATGCATCTTTCTTTTGCTTTCGACATCTTGTATTTGATTGCATGAACGGTTTTGGTTGTAGAATCCTTGTTAGTAGGTTTACTGATTGGAGTCTCAATGTTTGTCTGAACCTTTGGATTCTGCATCTTCTCTTTATTCATCTCAGTCATGGACGTTGTTGGTGTTGAATCCACGAAGATGTCCATTGAACGGATGTCACGAAGAGGATATGATGTGTATGGATTACGGATCTTAGTGGATGTGTTGTGATTTGATTGTGGTTGAAATTCCGAAAATTCAAAATTTTTTTCAGTCCGACAATAAATTCCTCAGTCCGACAAAACGGTAAGCCGAAAAAATTTTGAGTCACCAAATTTTGAAATCGGGTTAGAAATAGCCAAAAACTAGTAGGGAAAAAATTTGAAAAGTGAAAATTTTTGACAAAAATAAAACCTAAAATTGGCCTAAAAATTTGAATTTTGGTCCGAAAATTCGAATTTTTGGTCGAAAAATTTTTCGCTTCGCCAAAATTTGAAATTGAAGCTTAAATGGCCTAAAAATGGTCTAGGAAAAAATAAATTTTTCTTGAGTTTTCCCGCCAATGTTCTGTCGCAATGTCCAGATCGCAATATCTAAAAATTACTCAAACAAAATATCCATCAGAATGTCCATCGGAATGTTCAGATCGGAATATTCTATCGCAATGTTCTGTCGCAATGTCCAGATCGCAATATGCTGTCGGAATGTTCAGATCGCAATATGCTGTCGGAATGTTCAGATCGCAATATGCTGTCGCAATGTCAGATCGGAATGTGGCTGAGACAATTTGGATAGAGTAACGACTTAAAAAAACTTCCTTATACCTGTCGGAATCCCAGATCGCAAAGTACGATCGGAATGTCCAGATCGGAATAAGTAATGAAATCCACGTATCGCAATGTAGAACCAAAACCCTTTCCGATGGTGATGGTTATTGCGATGGAAGCCCACTTTTCACTTGTACTTTCCGATGGTAACAGTTGCTTGAATTTCGGAATGAAGAAAAAGAAGAAATTTCGCAACTTTTGATCCAAAAGATTTGTGTTTTAGCCAAAACCAAGATACCCAAATCACTAATACTAGTATGTAGATGATTTGTATCAAGAAAAGACTATAAAAAACACAAAAAAGAAGTTTTGGACGTGAGATGAAGATCAAAAAAAGCCACGAAAAATCAAGAACACCACACACGAATCTTCAATCACCTATCCACTATAGGCTCTGATACCAAATTGTTAACTTAGATTCACTAACAAGACGGGTAAAGGATCCGGAGGTCGGGGAGGATAGAAGTGTTGTTTAGCCATGGTAGAGAGAGAAACAAGAGATGCTAGAAAAGTGTGTTTATTTCTAGTGAGAGAAAGGAAAAGAAAAGAAATGAAAAGCCTCACCCCTCCATGGAAGTATGGAGGGGTTTATATAGCCCGGGACTTGGACTTTACATATGACAATATTAGTCCCTGCAAGTCCCAGCTATGAAACTAATGTAATTTCGTTAGTCGCACACATTTTAAGGCTAACAACCATTTTGGTGATAGTCCGACATTTCAGAAAATAAATTCATACGTGAATATTATTTTGAGATTTTAAATTTGTGGTGGTTCATAAACATACAATTTTACGAGAAGAGATTAGGGCTTACGTGAATAATTTAACGTCCTTTACGACTAAACAAGAAACCTTAGGATTACGTATTTACGTTTTTGAACTCCGTTTTTGATGAGACAATTTTTATTAGATTTGTTTTGTGTCATTGATTCATAATTTATAAAAACGTTTTTCGTAAAACGACCCGAGGGTACGCAAATCGAGGAAACTAGAATCGAGGAATACCCGTAAATTAGTGGGATGAGACAAAACAATTTTTGCCCCACCCCACTCAATATGGGACGTTTTAACTAAGCTAACAACACATTTGATATGTGTAAAAGCTTACAAAGTAAGCTAGGACACTTGTCCTAGCCACTTTGTAAACAAGCTACCACATCAAAACCATTCCTCCCTAAACCACTTCCTTATTTCCATCACATGCAAACCACCAAAAACACACTCTTTCTCTCTACCATTTTCGTCCACTCTCTCTCTAAAATACCCATTTTGATCAATTTTTGATTAAATCTAGCCATAAACTTGGTGTTGTATGCACGTATGATGATGTCCTTTTGAAGATATGAAGATTGGAGGTGATCTTAACTTATGAAAAGGAGTTTTCATTAGGTTAAAGGGCTGATTTCATGGAGGTGTTCATCCATCCAAAGGACCCAAGAAGTTTCCTTGCTAAAGTTTAAGATTTGATAACAAGAACCAAGTCTTGTTCATCAAAAACCTCATATTTTCATCACTATTGGTGGTAAAGAGATTGTTCTTCCTATCCTCTTGTTATATTGATTATGTAATCTTATATTTTCCTTCCTATTCTATATGTATATTATGAATATATGATGATTAAAATGTTATGTGGGGATTTGGTGTTGATAAACATGGGTAAAAAGATAGAAAACCACATGTAAAATGGTTAAAATCTTGCTTAATATGATTACTGTATAAAAACAGTAAGTAACAAAATGCCAAACTGATAAAATTGCATGGTGGAATCAATTTACAGTAAGTATAATATGTCATACACATGTGAGAGTTGGTCATGCAATGGAATCATAAAAATGAGTGAGATATGATCAAAACAAAATTTGAATACCAATATGAATAGTCTGTTTTGTAGGGACTGTTAAGGATACTTAGACATGGATTGAGCAGTAGCTATAGCTAACTTATTTTTAGAAAATAATATGAAGTTTATGTCAACCCAAAATGAGCTTCTATCTCCTTATAGAACTCAAGATATGATAAATATGGTGAAAGTGAAACTAAAATCAGATTTTGTGAAATTAAAGTTTAATAGTATTATATAAGCACTCAAAATAATATAGTATAAAATGTGAAATTAAAACCCAATAACTTATATATTAGATTTATATAAATATGTATAAGGATAAATAAATGGAAATTTTATAAAAATGGTAGTTTGATAAGTTTTATAAGTTATAAAACTATAAACATGATTTTTACGTATTTTCAGCTAATACCGTAAAATTAACGTTTTTCATCAATTAAAACTTAGACGGTCGGACCCGTCTAATGTAAACTTTTTAAAAGTCATATACTGATATATAAGTACTTAATACAAGTAAAAAACCGATAAAACCCGAACTATATAACATATGGATAGTAACGGGCTAAGTTAGCCTTATTGGACTATAAACCCCACTAATTGGTAAAACACTTATAAACTTACTTATTGGGCTTAACCCATTTGGTCCCAACATGTAAAGTAAAATACTGATATTAAAAGTATAATTGGGCTAATGAAAAGTATTGGGCTTGTAATAGGCTTATTGGGCCTAAAACATATAAATGAGTAAAACTAGTAAACTAGTATAAAAGTTACCAATACATAACAATAAATTAAGTAAATGAAAATGTATAAACCCACTTGATCATCATCATATATATAAAATCATCATACATATACATAGCTATTATTTTTATAAATTCATTGGACAAAAGTCTAAGACGAGTATTATTTGTCTAGGTTTCTGTGATTGAAGCACGTACCGTACATCCGAATCACCGATAACCGCCTTCCCACATCAACGTGAGTTCATAGCCTCGCACTCTTTTAAATGTTTTTATGAAATGTTTTATAAACCCGCGAGGGAGATAACATGTTAGTTTTACTAAAATAGGACACCACTTGTCCCGATTGTTTGTTTATTGATTTGGACCCGAATGATTGTATGACCCGATGAATGAATATATGACCCGATAAATGAAATGAAATGGATTATTAAAGTTAGGTTATGTCACTAAAAGTCCCATTAGCATGAATTCTGAACTACCGGGATTTGGTAGACGCTTATGCATATAATAGTACTATTTGGGGACGATCACCCCAGTTCGCGCCTTGACGGTTGATCCCCGTCGTGCCACATTGATTGGTAAGCGAATTTATGTATGAGAAGATTTACACAAGCGTGATTATTGTGACGACACGCTAATTTAGATGGGCAAATGAGTTTCGGGTTAGCTAACCGTTGTTTGTTGTAGTAAGGTAACAATGTCATGCGGCTTATAATAATCCAAATAACGAAATACTGCTATACGCACTGAATTACAATGAATTGCCTGACTAGCAATACGGGGTCTGATTATTGATTTTATGTTCGTGTTTTTGTTTTACATAACCATATTCATATAACGGTTTTTATTTAACTTTATACACCGTTATAAAACGTATTGTATGATGTTTTTACGACTTTGGTTCGTATAATGATTTTGAAGGCAAGAGCCTATATTATGATTTTTGATAAGGATTTGTATAAAATGACTTTGGCTATTTTATGGCCTATTACAATGATTTGTACAAAAATGATTTTCGGTGATAATTATATACCGATGATATATTAATGGTTTTATTAAATTCTATGAATTCACTCGGCGTTATCGCTGACCTTTTCTTTTAACATGTTTTATCTTAGGTACTTGAAGGTAATTCTCAGGAAGACAACAAGAATTCATGGCCCGCACTTAAATAATTATTTCCATTCAAATGCTTTGTAAAACCTGTATGAAATACAATGACTTGCGACCTATGTAAATTTGATATTTATGAATGGAAATGCTTTTATTATTAAACGACGCGATTTTTATGCGTTGTCTATGATGTGAGTAATGTTCTATCCCGTAACACCAACGAGTCTTCCGCTGTATTGAATTGTGTAAATTTGGGTGTGTTATAGGAGGTAAATCTTTCAACTCGAGGATAGGTGGCTTCTCAGTTGAAGATTTGGGCTCGATACTCATAACCTCCTCGGGTAGAGGAAATGGGAAATCGTTAAGAAAATTCTTGATAATCGAGAAGTCCTCATCATTATCGAGGTCTTCGTCACAAGTACGTGGAACATCGAATTCTTCCAACGTAAAACCACCACCTTCAAATGGAGTGAAGGTTGGTGTCGAGTTATCAAGAATGGGATCTAACATAGTGGGATTGCCACTATTTTCATCATCACCAAAACTTAGAACTTCTTGTGAAAATTCCTCGCAAACAACATCGATCATATCAACGAGGTTTATGGTTGCAACGAAATAAATATGAGAAATTGGAGAATTTTGATTTGCGTTTATGACAAGTTCCTCGTCGTTAAAACGTAAGGTGATTTTTTTAGCATGCACATCAATTAAAGCCATAGACGTATCTAAAAAAGAACGACCTAAAATGAGAAGAACTTGAGGATCCGTGGGAATATCGACAACGATAAAGTCTAATGGATAATAGAACTTTCCCACTTTCACAAAAACGTCTTCCGCCAATCCACATGCGGGAATCGTGGAATGGTCGGCCAACTCGATAGACATTAGTGAAGGAGTAAGATTAGGAAGATTGAGTGACTTGAAGATTGCAAGTGGCATCAAGTTAATACTAGCACCAAGATCAGCCAAGGCATAACATTCTTCCATATCTTGGATTGTACAAGGAATCAAGAATTTACCGGGATCACCGACTTTTTGAGGTATGCGGTTAAGATAAACCGATGAACAACTAGACAATTGTTGCAATTTCTATTTGTGTTTAACATACTCTTCAAGTTAGCGGCAAATTGAGGCATCATGACCAAAGCATCGACAAAACTCACATTAAAATCAACGTCACGAAACATTTTCATAAAAAGCTCAAATTGATAATTGTCGCGCTCTTGACGTTTTTCCTTTTTAAGTCTCGATGGATAGGGCAAAGGTGGTGTGGGTTGAGGCGTTGGCATAGCCTTTGGAATCTCGGGTTCCAATTGTGGTAATGGGGCAACCGTAGGTGTGGCATGAGCGGTACTTCGTGGGATTGGGATATGCTCCTTTTCGACCACAACCTCGGGTTCTTCCTCAATTGCATCCTCCGTAGGAGCAATTGGTTGAGGAGTCGGTTCCTTAAGTGTCTTACCACTTCGGGTGGTAATCACTTTCATCTCTCCCTTAGGGTTCGATATGGTGTTACTAGGAAGACTACTCGAAGACGGTTTGCACATTATAGCCTCAAACATAGATGAAATTTTATCCTCAAACATGGATTGTCTCTTCTCGGCCTTAATCATCTCTTGTTTTATTTCATGTTGCCCTTGTTCCATTTTTTGTTGGTTTTGTTGTAACCTAGTTACATTCCCTTCCATTTTGTTTGTATGGATTTTAAGCTCATTTGCTAACTCGTTTTTCAACTCCTTCTTCAAGTCGTTCTTAAACTCGGATCTTAGGCTAAGGATTTCTATTTGAATGTTGTCAAACCTAGCATCATTTCCATTAGCGTATTCAATAAATTCATTTGGAAGATCTTTCCAAGTTTGCAAACCCTTGTTGTTGTTTTGAAAATCATTGTTTTGGTTTTTGTTTGAAACTTAATTGTTATTAGCCCCTTGATTCCCATAGTTTCCTTTGTAATTGTTTTTAAAACCAACTTGATTGTTTCGATAGTTGTTGTTATCATTTTGATTGTGAGCAAAACCCGGTGGAGTCAATTGATTGGAGCGGGTAACTTGACCGTTTAGGTTGTAAGTTCCCGTGGCCGCGTAGGCACTCGAAGTGTTACCACCGTTGGTAATGCACTCAGAGAAATCATGACCTCCACCACAATACATACATGAAACCTCAAACGCTTTAGCCGTAGCGGGAGCACTTTGTTCTCCAACTTTGAATTCAATTAAAAGTCCTTTAAGCTTATCAAAGATTTTGTTTTCCAAGATCGCCTCAATTTGGCAAGCATCGATGGTATTGGACAAAGAAGGTGAAGCCGAAGACGAAGCCTTAGGAACACTCGATGTGTTACGAGGACTATACACCTTAGATCTATTCTCAATTATCAACAACGCTTCCTCAACCGTTTTACACAAAAAATTACCACCCGCGATGGCATTTAGATAATCCCTTTCATGATCATTTAATCCATTGTAAAACGTGTCAATTTGATGCAAGTCGGAAAAACCGTGATGAGGACATTCATGTAACATTTCCTTAAACCTATTCCAAGCCGTTGAAAAACTATCATTAAATTCTTGTGAAAATTTTGAAATCTCGTTTTTCAAATGCGTAGTCTTAGAGGGCTGGAAAAATTGGTTCACAAACTTAGAAACAAGATCCTTCCATGTCGATATATAATTGGGTGGCTCTTTCTCTAACCAAATTTTAGCGGGCCCCGCTAAGGAATACGGAAAAAGCATCATCTTAATCGAATCATTAGCAACAACCTTAAATTTGCAAGTGGTGGTAAGACGATTGAATTGGCGGATATGGTTGTGCGGGTTATCCTTTTCATCACCACGGAATTTGTTGTTTTGAATCATCGACAACAAACCCGTTTTCACTTCAAAATTCTCCGCAAGGATAGCGGGAATTACAATAACCTCTCCATAACCCTCAGTGGGTGCTTGAAGTAACTCCATCATAGTTTGATTCCCCATGGTTGGTTCTTCTTCTACGATAGGTTCGTCAATAGGAGACTCCTCACTAGAAAGATTAGGAGTAGGTGTTGACGCCTTCCGGTTTTTTCTTTTACGTGCACGTCTTTCTTGATTACGAGTAAGCATAAACGTTACGTACAATGTGGGGATGAGCAAAGAAGATTCTTTTTGGTGTTTTTAATTTTCCAATTTTTTTGTGGTTTTTGATTGTTTTTACTTTTTTGGATTTTTTTGATTGTATTATGTTGGAAATTCACTTTATGTGACGACATTTAAGAATTACCATTAGTTATCATAGTCACATACGCTTAGACTAGACTAGGAAACAATGTATAGTTAAGTGTGGTGTGTGACTATATATACCCCTCCAAGGCTTCCAAGGAGGGATGTTGATTGTGTTTTTCTCACTTTTCATTTTATTAAAGATTTGCTTTCTTTCTCTTTACACACACAACCCTCTATCTCTCTCTAGCATGGCTGCCACCACCTTCCACCACCCACCAAGACAACCGGATCTTAAATAGCAAACCTACAAATGGTATTAGAGCCTCGGTTCAATCCTTGGATCGTGCTTTTGTTTTCGATTTGGTGGTCTAAAATTTTTTTGGTCTCATTTGTCTAAAATATTATCACGGTGGTTTTGTCTGTTGTCCATACATTCATAAATTTTTTTGTCACGTCTTGTTTTTTTTATCTGTCCCGTTTCACATCTGGTCTAGTTTTTTTGGTTTCCTGGTTTCATTAGTTTCACATCTGGTCCTATTTTTTGTTTCTTTTTCATTACCAGTCAGAATGTAGTCATTTTTGGGTTTTGTGCCAAACATATTATTCTTCGGATCTTTATGGCCTTAAAAATAGTTTAGAAATTTTGTTTCTGTCATGTGTTCCTGGGTTTCTGATATTTTTTGAAGATGAAGATAAGATTGTACCCAAAAAAAACTTAGATCCAGAAAAAACGGCACAAGTACATTCGTATAAGGTCTGAGCTTCTTACTATGATCGCATTGATTGCGATGGATGAGTGCGATGAGTCGCTGCGATGGGTTTTAAAGGACCATTGCGATGGCACTTATGTTACGATGGGTGTTTTAGACTGCGATGGGTTTAAAAAACTCGCTGCAATGGACTCACATTGCGATGGGACTGCGATGGTGTCCATCAGGTTACGATAGAACCATCGAGTTGGTATGCAATATGACTGCGATGGCAACATGTATCCGATGCAGTTTTGACAAAAATGAGACCATGTACTTTCAAATCATACCGAGACTGACTTGACCAGACCAATCCATACCATTGCCTTTTATCTCCTCAACACCACTCAATCTAACCTACTCCCATCAACACCTAACCCTCTAAAAATCTGATCAAGACTCAAACCAAATCAGTTGATCTCAGATTTTGTTTCGGTTCCATCTTATAAAGATGTGTCAAGATCTTAATTGATCTATTCAAATCGAAACAGTTTCATCATAGATCTATGTCGAGGAATAACCCCCTAATTAAATTTCGAATTTAAAGAGAGACCCATAACAATTATGTTATGATTTCCCTCGATTCGCTTAAATCAGACACATGCATAAACAATTGAATCAAGTAAAAACCCTACCCGAGACCATACATTGATCTTGATGACGCGTTCATCTTGTCTTTATATGGTTAGAAAGATTCACATGCATAAAGATCACACGGTTCATATGATTTGTGTTTAAATCGAAATGAATACAAGATTGGAATTTGATGGAGAGATTAGAGTTGACTGGTTATATTTGGTGGGTTAATTTCTTTAATTGATTTTGTGGCGATTCATATGATTGTTTGATGATCAGTGTGTTTGTTTAGGGTTTCAAGGTTTGATCAGTTTGGTAGGATGGATTAGATTTGATCGATTTTGGTGTAACTGATTAGGAGAAAATTTTGAGATTGGTTGGAGTAATTCTTGAGAAAGGGACGAAGTAAGTTTTTGGAGATGGTAAGAAATCAGACGGAGCTTTCTATGGAATTGGTGGGGCTGTTAATTTGAGATGGAAAGATTAAGAGGCGGAGGAAACTATGTTTTAAGATTAGGTTATAGAAACTATGAGAATTTAGGGCAACTAATCTACATCTTATATCTATTCTCTAGACCGGGTATTGTTACTGGTATGGTGACCCGGGTTGTGCAAGGTTTATGGGCTGATGGTTATGTGTGACAGACTGAGGATGAATCCCAGCTTCTATTTTTTTGTGCCAAGTGATTTATTTAACAAAATTGGTCATTTCTTTGGCTTAAAATTTGATGATGTGATTATTTATTTTTTACACAAGTTTTTTATAAACTTTGTGTTAAAGAATTAATTTAAACAAATTTTGCAATAATAAGTCATATTGGATATAATTGAACACCATTGGGACAAAAAGACGAGACAATGTGACAAAAACTTTTTTTTTGAGACGAGACCAAGAAAGAAAAAATTGGAGATTTTTTTTAGTGGCTACGGATTTGTTTGATCGGGTATTAATAATTTGGAGTTGAAGACGGATTTTTCGAAGGCGTGAACTTATTTTATATTTAAAGATAACTTGCTCATGCTTAATCATAGAATGAAGACTTATTTATCTAGTTTTCAGGTTCGGGGTGGTTGGTTGATGACTCGAATAACTATCACTTAAAGGGGTTACATTGTTGTACTCAGTGTCACGCGCTTAGTCGACGTGGATAATTTCAAGAGGTGTTGTGCTTATATACTTCTTCAGTGATGTATTGGGTACTTAGAGATTTCTCCAACGTTCCTCATTCAACAATTGTGCAAGCTTAAGTCACAAGATCGAGGGATTCTTATTCAGTTTCACGTTTGATGTATCTGGTTCATTCTATCAGTGGTCACTTCAAATTGCTTATAAGTGGGTTGGTAAATATAGCCATGGAGAGTTTATGAGTAGAGAATTTCGATCAACAACTAATTCTCGCCAAATATGTAATTCATCTTATTTATTATTCTCACGAGATTTCAGGTACATGTGCGTATGATTTATTACTGGTTCCGAGGTTTCAAAACCATCAAGGGGGAAGAAGAAGACACATTAAACGCACAACGAGTACACGTGATGAACTTCATACCTTCTTTTGATTTGAAGACATTCCGGGAAGACATTTGTCATAACCGCAGAGAAAATTAGTGTTTTAACTCGTGGCGTTATCAATCTCTAAACGGTACACTACTGATTCGATGTTTATTTTTTTTGATGTTTCAGTTATTCATCATCATTATCCTATATGGAGAGATATGCACTTCCGGGACTTAATTGACTCTGGTGCATCTCCGGAAGAAGATATGTGCATTTCCGGGACTTAATTGACTCTGGTGTTACGATGTCAACTGCATGAATGGGATAAAGTGTCTACTTCAGTATTTGAGCTTCATACTTGGGATTGGTTTATTTTCTTCAACTATGTGGGGGAAGAAATGTCTTGATTCTTTCTAGTATGCATAACTTGAACTCTCAGGGGGAATAAAAATTCAGAAGAATTATTTAAGCGTGAGAAGAGACGTTGTTGATCTACTTGGTGTGCCCCTTACGTTCAATCCCTCATAGCAACATTATCATGTTATATGATGGGGTTTGCTTTTTAAATTCCGTTGTGCGCTTAATCATTCTAAGCTTTATTGAAAGCTTTGAAGTTGCTTATGAGGATTGTCGGTTTAGGGGGAAGCTATTTAAAAGCTTCTACATCAAGTTTATGTGGCATGAATTAGGGGGAAGTTAATTCAGAAGCTTCTCCTTAACCAGAAGTATACGGATTACTTAGCTCGTTCCGTTACAGTATTTCTACTACAAGTTACTTTGAAGATGAGTCGTTTTGAAGTGAAGACTTGAAGTCAAAGGCCTCAGAAGACATCATCAACATTGGACGCTTCATGAAAGCTTTTGTTCTTAATCATTATGTGCTTGTTAGGAAAAACATTCTAAGGAATTCTACACGTCGTCCCATGGGGGAAGTTGTTGGAAATTTACTTTATGTGACAAAATTTTAAGAATTCCATTAGTTATCATAGTCACACACGCTTAGACTAGACTAGGAAACAATGTATAGTTAAGTGTGGTGTGTGACTATATATACCCCTCCAAGGCTTCCAAGGAGGGGTGTTGATTGTGTTTTTCTCACTTTTCATTTTATTAAACATTTGTTTTCTTTCTCTTTACACACATAACCCTCTATCTCTCTCTACCATGGCTGCCACCACCTTCCCCCACCCACCAAGACCACCGGATCTTAAATAGAAAACCTACATATTAAGTAGACAAAAGTATACAAATCTCCTCCTTAATCAAATCTCTTGATTAAAGAAGCCTCAAGGAATGAAAACGATCACGTGAAGTGAACGCCTTCGATGACTTTAGAACGTTGGTGGAACACAAAACGTTCAAGAGGGTTTAATCAAATGAAACCAAGAAAATATATATGATACTTAGATAATACTTTGGTTGGCAAACCCTCGATTAGCCCTTTTTATCTAAACACTCACAAGAAAGCAGGGAAACGAGGCGGCGCGAAGCACTTAAGAGCCTTTTTCCTTAGGGTATATTTTATAATACACGCCTTATACCCACCTTATAGTTTGTGTTTTTCAAAATTAAGTTTCACGAAAGTATTTATCTATTTTGCCTTTGTTTCTTGTTTGAGATTCGAATACAATGATTGAGTAATGATCACCCAATCAAGGTTGTGTTTTCACACTTTTGGAGTACTTGTGAATTTATTGTTCTACGTATACAATATAGTAATAATATTCACACAAAAAACAAAAACCGATAATACGTATTAGTAGAGTGCTACTAATACAATTACTATTTATGGTTAGTATAAAAACAACAATTGTCTAAATCAAAACACAACACGCCTCCCCGGCAGCGGCGCCAAAATGATGTAGTGTTTTTACTACTCTTTAGGAAAAGAGAGCAAACGTGGCAAGTATTAAGTGTCGGTTTAGGAAAACCAAGCACTAATGACCAATGAAGTTCAAGTTCGTTCCCCAAGGAGGCAAGTGCGTTGTGTTAAGAGATGATTAATGGTTTGTGATTATATTGATGAGAAATAAAAAGAAGAAAAGAGGTTAGAAGAGAATGACGGTTACGACTATGGATTAAACTAAGACGAATAGTTGTGCACGTAAAACCGTAAAAGGTGAGAAAATTAAAAATTTACCCTAAAAATTCCTAGAAAATTGCAATAAATCCTAAAAAAATGTAATTAGAGTTTACAAAAAATAATAATTGTTTAATGCTAATTAAAGCCCAAAAAATGAATTTAATTAACAAAAAGCCCAAAATGAGATTTTTTAACTTGTAAACCTCTAAAATACCTTAACTAAATTTATAAATATTTTTGAAAATTTTAAAATTAATTAAAACTATTTAAAAACCATTAAAACTATTAAAACTTAAAATAATTCTAAAAATTAATCTAATGACTATAAAAAGATTCTAAAAATTGTAAAATTCCTAACTTAATGTATTTGAACAAAGTAAAATGAAAAACCTTGAAAAACATAAATTTTAATTATTAATAATAAAAGAATGATAAAATATTAATAAAAATCCAAAATTTATAAAAAATTCTAAAAAGTTGCAAACCTAGTTATTTTAACCTAAATAATACAGAAATGAAGTTGAAATTACAAAATACGCCTATTAGGCCCTGAAATGGGATAAAAGTCCAAACAGTCCCTTAATGGGCCCAAATTGGCCCTATAAGAAAAATGTTGTCCAAATAAGCCCAAAATCTCCTATCTGACTTAAAACTTGATTTTAAGAACAAAATTCTGAAGGCCCAAAAGTTGAAAATGTGTTTAAGCTAGCTTATTTCAAAGCAGCTTATTCTTAATGGGCTTTTTGGCCCATTAAGCTATAAGTTGATGCCATAAGCTCAAAATTGACACACAAGCTTCTTTTGAGTTACTTAAGAGATCTGTAAAAAGAAAATTGGAAAAAGCACAAGAAATAAGCCTGAAATAAGCCAAGACTCTCTTCACAAAATGACAAAATAGTAGTTTTTGAGTTCTAGACCACCTCAAGTGCTGATTCAACTTTCAAAAGCTTTTAAATGACTTAATTAAGCTAAATAATCAAAAAGTTTTCAAATAAGCACAAGCAATAAGCCAGAATAAGCAGATAAGCACTTGTTTAAAAGTCAACTTAATGAGTTTTCTAGTAAAAAGTCAAAGTCGAAGTCTAATAAGCTCCAGATCAAATAAATGGGTCAAATGAGGAAGATCTATCACAAAAAATAAGTTGTTGCAAGTCTGGATAAGCCAAATTGGCTTATAAATAAGCTGAATGATGTTTTACACTAACAGGGGCTAGTTTTGGAGGTTGAGAAGTGGGAACTTTTCCCCCTGCTTGAACTTTTTGACTTTTTGTTTTATATGACTTTTTGTTGGATTCAAGTTACAAACAAGGCACCCTTGTAATCAGTGGATCACAAGGAGTCAAGAACAACAAAAATATCACACTTCCAATCAGCCAATCAGTGCAGTTAATTCAATTTATCACCAGATTAGCAACATATATGAACATAAGCAGTTATGAACTCAATAAGCAGTTTTAGCAAAAATCAGCCAACCAAATTGCACCAAAAGCATACAAAAGCTATAATAAATTCAAATGAACAAATTTAAACATGTTTCATGCAATGGTTCAAGGTCCAGATCAAGATTCAAGGACAAAATGTTTACTGATGAACAAGAACAAACAGACTTTTTACTTTGCTGATATACTTGACCACCAAGCCAATTTTAAACACTCAAATCTTCAAATTAGGTTACATAAACTTTGATTTAACACCTTTTAGCCCTAAACATGCATACACTCTAAGTGTTTCCAAATTCTTAGGTAAAAAACAGTCAACTCAAGTGAGATATAGCACAATCTTTAAATTGATGTTTCAAAGCTAAAAACTTGCAGGTTTTAGCATACAACCAAGTGTTAAACAGATTCCAACTCAAATAATCAACAAACACACACTCAAATCCAACTTGTGCACTTAAACAGGTAATCCTAAACACCCCTTATCTTTTACAAATCAAAATTTAAACAATTATAAGTGTATTCCAATGTTACCCAACCCCAATCAAACACAATAACAGATGTATTATGCAGTATCAAGCAAGATCAAGCCACAAATTCAACAAGAACACAAGCAATGCACCAAATCACCAAAAATCAAGTATTAAAGCAGATTTTGGGTAAAAGGGTTCAAACCTCATGAATGTACATCCACACCCACGAATGTTTGAGCTGATGTGCTAGCAAGAACAAGCACAAGCTTCCAACAACTACCCTGCTAAGATTCAACAAGGTTAGCACAATAAAATCAAAAATAGAAAGGTGATAACTTGGAAAATAAACTTGATTAATGCAACCTTGTTCCCACACATGATTATCCCCAAGTTATAATCCTCACAACACCTTGATAACACAATATCAGGATGCTATGATCCACTTATAGCCCAAGAATTCCAAGGTTTAAACCAAGACTTAGCAAAATATCAAATTTGATCCTTTGTGCAATTTCTTGCACAAGGTTTAAAAACACGTTTTGAGATTCAAGATTAGTTAACATATAACATAAACAAACAGAATAAAAGGTTGGCACTTGGTTTTTCTTCACAAAATTCAAACTATATTTCATAACTTGAAAGTAGGATTTACAGAAATGTGAACTAGGAAAAATCAAGAGCAGGGCTCAATGTATGAGGCCCTATGCCTTTTATAGGCTACTATGGTTAACTAAGAACATAAAATACGTAACCCTAATACTTGGTGAAGTCCCCAATTTGCCCTTGCAGATTTGAACTTTGCTTGAACATGTGATGAAGTATTGGCAGTTTGTATGAGTTGGCATGGTTGAAATTGCATCCAAGGGTCCATATTGATGCTTAGGAACAAAGCTAAACAAGGTGTGTAGATTCCCTGGCAAAATTTGGCAGTATCCTCAAAAACGTGTGCATGGCATAGAGCATGTGAACTCTAGGGTGATGTGGCATGTGTTTTTAAAGTTGGGTTATGATTATGATTATGTTAATCATAAATCTGGAGATGATGGAGGTTTAATTGTTGCTTAAACAAGAATACCCAATTCTTGTTCATGTGTGAATAGTAGCATGTTTAATCTGTTTTTGGGTTTTAAAAAGTGTTAAGCGCCAAAAAATTAACTAATCACAGATTAGTTAAAAATGTTGGGAGTGGAATGGTGATGTGGAGGAAGGATGGACTCTGATTGATTGAAATAGGTTAGTGGGACACTTGGCACAATTTGGTTGGCCTATGTATCTATTGTGTCTTGGCAAAACAAACCCCCAGCCTTCTATACTCTTTCCATTTGTGATTAAATAGGCCAAATCCGGATTCCCTTTGTTATGGAAGTTTTTATTTTCACACTTTTTCCCCAAATACTTTTCCAAAGTATTTTCAAGGGTATTTCTTGCCAATTGTTGATTCTTGAAGGGTTGTTTTGGCATTTTCTTTAAAGGTAATGGTTTTGACTTGTATGGCTGACTTCTTGGAGGACTAAAATTGACAAGTCTTCATTGTTGAGGGACCATTCTTGCAAATTCTTCAAAGTGGAGGGCCCTTTTTGTAAATTTGACAAACTTTAAGGACCAAACTTGTAATTATGAATATACAAGGGTTTAAAGTGTCAATTCTTCAATATTGGAGGACCCTCCTTGCATAATCTTCAAAACTTCAAGGGTTTTTCATGGAAAATCTTCATTAGGGCTTGGTTCATTGTGTGGCTTCGTTTCCCGTGTTCGTTTTTGCATGTTTCTTGTGATCTTTTGTCATTTTCTTAATATCCGTACCTAAAATACACAAGTAACAAACACAAGCATATATTTGGCGTTTTTGATGATATTTAATGCATTTAAATCCTGTTTTAGACGATGAGACTACATATAAAAGCAGTCTCATCACTAACCTTTTTTGCTACGACAAAGGGGGAGAAATGATAGTGATAAACTCGTTAATAATTTGATATTTTGTGTTTCTACGTAAATGAGTCTATAGTTTGTCGTAATCAAAAAGGGGGAGATTGTTAATGCAAGTGATGCCTAAAAACATTATTAGTGTTAACTAATCTTTCTTAGTTTTGATCACAACAAACTATAAAACACATTTAGTGTAAAACACAAAACGAATTATTTAACTAACACTATCATCAAGGTAATAATCATATCACTAACTTTTCTTAATCATACTTAGTGATCATAAAAGTGATTATCCTTAAAACTCACTTTTGTTAATATGACAAAAGATTTTTTAATAAACTTTCTTTTTAAGAAAATGTTTTATTAAAATGGAAAATGTAAATTTGAAAATGGCATATTCCATATGCCATAGAAATATCCTTTGAAGGTTTAAAAAACCTCAGATATTCCTACCCCACTAAAAGACAAAATCGGAGCGTAGTTTACTGGGCGGTCCTTTAAATAGCTAGGCGGTTCTCTAGCGATAAGGAACCGTTGGGCTAGATAAGGAACCGCGCCCAGCTAGCCGTAGCACTTTGTCTCCTATAAATAGTGGATCAAATCTCATTTTCCAACAACCCTTTTTGGACGTTTTTCTCAGCCCCCTTTCTCTTTTCTATAGCATAATCATTAGTAAATGATCACTTAATGTGTTAAGTATGTTTACATATGATTATCCTCTTGATCCCCTCCTTTACCTTGTCCAAAGAGAAGATCACTCACTCACTAGTATTGTAATAAAGACGAATCCATAAATTAGTCATGTTCATCATGTTAGCCTTTTTGTTTTATGTTATTCCATTGTATTTATGAATACTTGGACTAGTTGTGTTTATCCAAGCTATTTGTGAATACTTGGATTTGTTGTGTACATCCATTGCATATGTGTTTGCTTGGATTTATGTTGTGTAGATCCAAGCTACATGTGTGTACTTGGATATGTCTAGTTGAGCTGTAATAGATTGTGTAGTAGTTCTCACTAAACTATAAAGTGATTTGTGTCACAACCGTGAATTTAAGACCTATTTAAATTATGTGAAACGCGTTAATTCGGGTTAGACTTGCGTGTCTATTGATGTCCCGATTTGGTTACGCGAATTTTTGTACGAATTTGAATCTTTTTATGACAATCAAAATTTTAGTGAACGTCTATTATTTATGTCGATCCTTGCTAAAATCTTTATTTTAAGAAGACGACATTTAATTCTCCTTATCGTAATAATATTTAAATAGTCGCGACACAAAACAAATAATCATTTTGTTACGTTTATATTTCGACACACTTAAGAAAGTTTACATTTGGCAAAACTTCTTTTATTACCACTACTCCAAACAAATTATCTACTACATACAATTATACAAAGTATATAATAACAAATAAAAAGAAAAACAAAAGTTTTTCTTTCCTTATACTTGCAAAAATCGGATCCTTTTTCCCACTTGCATCCCACACACGTTTTTCTTCCTGTATCACTTCACAATTTCAAAAACCTTTCCTTGTAGATCACCTTCCCATTAAATGGGGAGTACTTTTTGTCTCCCTCTTTTCCTTCAACCCACTAGTTATACGATGGATACAAGCTATTAGTCAAATGAAGGTACAAGCCCTCTTCCCCATGGCTGCATACCGAGACCCCAAACTGTTTTCTCTCTTCCCCAACAATGAACTAATTCCCATACTTAGTTACTATCTAACTATATCCCTAACAAACCCTAACTAAGGCATAACTAGTTACTTAACCCTAACTATCCCACTCCTTTCCTATAAATACAACCTACTTCCTCACTTAAGCTCACACACTCAAAACTCAAACTCTTAAGAAAAACTCTCAACCTCTTTGAGAGTTGCTCACGGCAGTAATCAATAACCAGGGCCACATAATCATTTTTAGTAAGCAAGCTAGGAACATTAAAGCTTGGTTTGGACGCGAGTATTGGTTCGGGTTAAGATCTCTAGTCCTTATTCAACATCTTCATCAAATACATAGGACCCTTGTAAGTACAAGTACTTTACTCATTTTAACAATGGTTGATGATTATACTTGCTAAGAAATCATTACAAACTTGATGTAACCAAGTCACGGTTCGGGTGTGGGTGGTAACGTAGGCCTTGTGAACAAACAAAACGATCTTAGTTGTGATACTAATGGTCACGTTTAGGGTTTTTTGAGGTGATAGAAACTTTGATGACCAAAGACTACTCAAACAATGTCTTGGTTTAATAAACTTACGTATGGAAACATGCTCAAAATACTAGACCCGATAATCTCAAAATGATATGAACACATGAAACCCTAATTCTATGAATGATACATGAACACTTAGAACTTATATGTGGACTTTGCTAATGTATGCATGACTTACTGTGAACCCTTGCATGAAAAATGGTGTGATCCATGCGACATGTGTATATGTATGAACAAGCACTGTGTTATTATGAGGACTTTAACCGCTAGATGTATGCATGTTTAGGTAAGTAGGCATGAAAGATTTGTGTTATGTGTATGTTGTACAAGCTTTAGAAACCAAAAGTAAACCCATGATTTTATGTGGATTCTTACCAATGTATACTGTGAACTTGGACATGAAATATAGATGGCATGTGTGTGTGTTCCGTGTGGTATGCCCAAACAAACAGGAACTGAACCAACGAATCAAATATGTGTTTCCATATATGTATGCTAAGCCTTAAGGCCAATTTGCATAAGGTATACTTTCCTACTTGTTTATATTATGCCATGCATAGGACTAAGAGGATGATTATGCAAGCTACTGTGAAGTGTACTATGTGTGTAAGAAATGATGTCAGGAGAAACCAAGTAAACATAGACATATATCATGAGGTATATAAGTTGCGTGGGGGTGTTTTCTGAAAAGGACATGAACAAGTAAACCAATCTTGCTAAATGTGTCCTTGAGCCAGTTATGTTCGTGTAGGGTTCCACACCAAAAATAGAATCAAAAACAAGTAATGTAAGTGTATATATGCATGCATGCAGGTAACTAAGTTCCAAGTTGTGACTATTATGGGAATGTGTATGCTTATGAACATGGCATGTATAAGTGTGTGCACTAAACAGGAAGTCTATGTGAATAGCAAGAATAGATAGATAGGTGTATGGTTCCTGCGAGAAAACAGTGGCTCGGACAAACAGTGGGTACAAGAAAGGCATATGACTTAAAACTCAGTTTATGTACTCTGCGTGAACAATGGGAATAGTAGGAGCATGATTACTTGTATGGATGTATGCTAGTTAATACCCACTTGTAGGTTTATACTCACATACGCAGCAAATAAAACTAGCCCCCTCCCTTGCGTGAAAGTTATATTGTGAAGAGGACGTACTCGTGCATGTTAACAGTAAGGGCATGTTCCAAATTGTTTAGTTGTCATTGTATGCTCATGGGTGGATATATAAAGCAAGTAAAGTCATGGGGACCATCCCCTTTTCTTTCTTGACAGCCTGCGTTTGAGCAGGAAGCCAAATGTGGCAACAGCCACTTGCTTTCCTTTTAGACTTGTTATGTAAATTGCCATATATGTATGTAGCTGTATATGTCAAGTGGGAATAAAAGAAAGCTATAAGGGTGCGTGTAAGGGGGGGGGGGCATAAGACAGAATATAGGGACCCAAAAAGTTGTCATCATCTTTTTTTTTCAATTTGTAAATCAAAGGTAAGATATATTAGTAGACGTAAAGTGTGGCCGAGTCCACCACTTTACGCCCATTTTTAGTCGATCAAATGACTTTCGCCCAAAGATCTAAAAATACCTTGTGAATCTCGACACGGCCTAGTTTTCAAAACAACTTTCGGTTTGTCATAAAGTCGAGTAACGAGATCACAATGAATTTCCAAAGTTGGTCGATTTCCACTTGTATAAAATTGAACTTTACTTGTTACGACTTATGCGTGAGTGCACTACTTTACGTAATTAATTACTAGACTTAGAGCCTTCATAAAAATATGATATTTATCAAATATCGACGACCTCACGGCCTAGTTTTTATAATGAGAGTCCGTTTATTTTTCGGACTATTATTCAATGAGTTATCGAGACCCGAACTTGACCCCGTGACTAAATTTGTTGAACAAAAAAATGTATGAAAACATTTTATTAAACAAGAGCAAGTATAAATCATCAACCAAGTGCTTGTACGTTATTATTATTTGTGTTTAGCCTAAGTACGGATATTTTACTTAGGTTGCGAGTAGATTGTTTGCGCATTGGTTTGCGTGCCTTGATTTATCGAGCTATCTTTCTTGATCATATTTGCTACCTCATCAAGGTGAGTTTCATAGCCCCCACTTTTAAATTGTTTAACTATTTTGGGGTGAGAACATTGCTTGTTTTAACGGATGAACATAAGTGCCTTAAAAATTCATACGTTTGCCTACATGATGTCTAAGTCCCGCCATCCTATGTTGCTTTTAGCCCACTATCATGAACCGTTAATTACTTTGTGTAAGCGCGAATGTTATGGATAGATCTATTGGGATTAACCTCCCTATCTAATTTGGTTGTGTGACCAAAGTTAGATACACTTACATTTGAGTTGTTACAAATGCTAAAGGATGGGCATTTGCTTGGGCTCTTGTTATATCTTGTTGGTTTAGGTTAACGCTTCGGTGTCATGAGCTTAGGCGTAGGTTATGAAAACGTATACTTTTGATTATAATCTTGTATTTGTTATAAGATTATATGCCGGTTGCCTTGAAAATCTTATGGTTCATCACACTATTTAATCTTAAACCTATGAACTCACCGACCTTTGTGTTGACGTTTTAGCAATGTTTTTCTCAGGTATCAAGACGGAGGAGTGACGTGGTTATGCTTGGGAGATTTAAATAAAATGGTCGTGACTTGTATTTTGGATGTCCAAAACAATGTTAAAGTCTTTGAAAACTATGCTTTATTTGATCTTGTGTAATACGCTTCCGAACAAGTTTATGTTTTAATTAAATGAAAACGACTTTTAAATAGTCGTTCTTTGTACCTACATCTTGTGATAGTCATGACCGTCGCACCCCATTGCGTTATATTACTCTGATAAATTGGGGGTGTGACAGATTGGTATCAGAGCTGTAGTTATAGAGAACTAGGTTATCTTTTTACAAAATGAATTTTATAAACTTGAGTCAAAAATCTAACTTTGGAAAAATAATTCTAGACTATAACTAACTCGAAAATCTCCAAGAACCACTTCACTCCGCGTCTTCGATACAAGTAAGTTGCAAGTTAGTTTAATTTATTGGCTATGCTATTTGATATGAATTATTTGTGATCTAATATATTTTTGCACGTCGATATACAAAAATTTTGATATCCTTTAGAGATATGCGCTAGAACGACAATTAATACGATGTATGTACGTAACATCCAAATTTGGAGTGCTAATAACTTATCGCAATGGAAAACTAATATTGAAACACGACATGATTATTTGAAAAATTTTATACGAGAGAGAGTTTTGGGATATATTTATTTTTACAAGTATTTACGAATTTAAAAGATATTATTTTCGATCTAATACTAATACATGCCTTGTTTTGGCAGTGCTATGGCGACAACTAGTGACGAGACGATTTACATGGTGGAATCGCCCAACGGATTGAGACCAATGAGGATTGGAGAATCTCCGGAAAATTCACCTGTAAGAGAGCCACTCCCACTCCCACTCCCAAAGCCGATCATCTGCTATCAAAGACGAGGGAAGGCCAAGAAGACTGCTTCCCCTTGCTCATCATCTCTTGCACCGAAAGGGTCTCCTATGAAACGCACAGCCCGAATATCAGTGAAGCACACCTATGTGGGGAAAAAGCTTGCTTCTAGAGACAAGGATACGGCACCGGTTTGCTCCACCTACCTCTCCTTAGGACCTACCCCCCCAATGGAGGATGCTTCGATGTGGCCGAGGATGACACCCATTCCTCCACCCCCTGGAGCGGATATACCCGAGAGTTCTACGGCCGCAGGAGTCCGTAGGCACCCTCGTCATCCCTTTGCTAGACTTGAGTCACTACGAGAGGAGATGGCCTACATCCTCCGCAATATGAGCATGCTCCCTAATGACTTGATGTGTAGGCTTGAGGAGTGTAGTAGTGATATTCTCACCTATTTGGGGGTTGCCAATCCCCCTGAGCCAAATCGTGTGACCGTCCTATCAAGGAGGATTGATGACTTACGCTTCCAAGTCAATGGATTGCGCGACCTCCTCAATAGAGGATTGACTATGGTGACCGCTAGGATTGAGCGCATCGAGGGCCATTCCGACTAGTTGTCTTATTGTGTTTCTATTTCCTTTTCTTTTGTGTAATCTTTTGAAAACAATTCCCAAAACACTATGCTCTCTTTTTGTAAATCTTAATTCATGATGATGAATCGAATGTTTGGGTTATGTTTATCACTTGTGAAACTTATGATATTTGTTGTGATATCATGAACTATATATATATGCCATGCGAAAACGTGATCTTATGAATTGTTATTTCTAGCGCTCAATGTAATCTTTATTTAGATCAATGGCACCCGTTAGACGTAGAACAAGAGCGAATGCTAACGCAAACGCAAACCCCGCCGCTCCAATTGCTATCGACCCGACCGTTCTTAATCAAATGATAGCGGACGGTGTGGCCGCCGCCCTCGCCGCCGCCGAAAGTACTCAAGAAGGGAACAATACCACTAACACCATGGCAACAACTACTCGTACATGCACGTACAAGGAGTTTAAGTCTTGCTTCACCGGTTCTTTCAATGGAACCGAAGGGGCCGTAGGTCTTGCTAGGTGGATCGAACGATTGGAAGCTCAAATTAGTGTGAGCAATGTAGCGGAAGGCGACAAAGTGAAGTACGGATCTAGTACTTTGATTGATGGGGCGCTAACATGGTGGAATATCCATGTTCGTGCCGTTAGCTTGGAAGCCGCTAATGCAACACCTTGGGCGCATTTCAAGAACATGCTCTACAAAAAGTATTGTCCAAGGAACGAAATGCAAAGGTTGGAAACGGAATTGTGGAACCTTCGTGTGAATGGTACGAACTTGATGCCATATACTCAAAGGTTCCAAGAGCTTAGGTTGATGTGTCCTGAGATGCTTCCCACGGAGACTCGTGCCGTGGAAAGATATATGGTGGGATTGCCTTCGTCAATCCGTGGTGATGTCATCTCTTCGAAGCCAACCGATCTCAATGAAGCCATTGAAATGGCGAATGGCTTAATGGAAGATATTATCTTGGACTCAAGTGATCACAAGAGAAAGTGGGAAGGAAACCATGGCCCTAATCATGGTAACTACCCCAACAAGCGCCAAGATAATGTGGCCAAGGCTTTCAATCTCAATGGTGGCTCAAATTACCAAGGAAAGCAACCGTATTGTGCAAAGTGTGGTAAACATCATCCAGGAGCTTGTGGTAAAACTTGCCACAATTGTGGTAAAGCCGGCCATTTTGCCAAAGATTGCCGTAGTGCCCCAAGACCATTGAACCAAAGAGCCCCAACGGCTCCAAATGAGCGATATGCGGATGTTACTTGTTATGGTTGTGGAGAAAAGGGCCACTTTAAGAATAAGTGTCCTAAGGCTATCACCGTGGGTCGCGGAAATCAAATCCGTGGCAACAAAAACAACAACCAAGCTCGTAAGAATCCGAAACAAAACCAAGGAGCTTCGGGTAGTGGAACAAGGGGAAATGGGAATCAAGCGGGAGCGATTGGTCGCGTATATGCTTTGGGAGCCGAGGCGGCTATCCAAGACAACAACGTCGTCACCGGTACGTTCCTCCTCAATAATCTTTATGCTTCCGTATTATTTGATTCCGGTGCGGATAGGAGCTTTGTATCTACTACCTTTAGCGAACTACTTAATGTGAATCCCGTAGCCTTAGAAGTAAGATACGATGTGGAGTTAGCCGATGGCAAGTCCATCTCCACTAATACCGTCCTTAAGGATTGCATTTTGAATTTGCAAAATATCCCGTTTCTTATCGACCTCTTACCAATTGAACTTGGAAGCTTCGACGTTATTGTTGGTATGGATTGGTTGTCTAAATACCATGCGGAGTTGCTTTGTCACGAAAAACAAGTTCGCGTTCCATATGGAAGGCAAATTCTAACTATCTTTGGAGAAAGAAATGGCGCGAAAAGCCAAACTCAATTAGATGTCATCTCATGTACTAAAACCAAAAAGTACATCGAGGAAGGTCGTCCGATTTTTCTCATTCAAGTTACTAACAAGAAAGAAGCCGAGCCAAAAGAGAAGAAGATTGAAGATGTTCCGATTGTTAAAGACTTTCCCGATGTTTTCCCCGAAGAATTACCCGGATTGCCACCACTCCGTCAAGTAGAATTCCATATCGAGTTAACACCCGGAGCCGCACCCGTCGCAAGAGCACCTTATCGTTTAGCACCCGCCGAGATGAAGGAATTAGCCGACCAATTGAAGGAGCTTACCGACAAAGGATTTATTAGGCCGAGTTCCTCGCCTTGGGGAGCTCCTGTACTATTTGTAAAGAAGAAAGACGGAACTTTTCGAATGTGCATCGATTATCGCGAATTGAACAAACTTACCATCAAAAATCGTTATCCTCTCCCAAGGATCGACAATTTGTTTGATCAACTTCAAGGTTCGAGCATATATTCAAAAATTGACTTAAGATCGGGTTACCATCAACTTAGAGTTCGAGAAGAAGATATTTCCAAGACGGTGTTCCGAACTCGATACGGTCATTTTGAATTCCAAGTCATGCCTTTCGGTTTGACTAATGCACCCGCGGTTTTCATGGATCTTATGAACCGTGTATGTAAACCCTACTTGGACAAGTTTGTTATCGTGTTCATCGACGATATCCTTATTTACTCTCGTAGTAAGAAAGAACACGAGGAACACTTGAAAAAGATTTTGGAATTATTGAGGCAAGAGCATTTGTATGCTAAGTTCTCAAAGTGTGAATTTTGGATTCATACGGTTCAATTTCTTGGTCACGTGATTGATAGTAGTGGAATTCACGTTGATCCCGCCAAAATTGAAGCGGTCAAGGATTGGGCGACTCCTACTACTCCCACGGAGATTCGACAATTCCTTGGACTCGCCGGTTATTATAGAAGATTTATCGAAGGATTTTCGAAGATCGCAAAATCTATGACAACTTTGACTCAAAAGAACAAAAAGTTTGAATGGGGAGACGATCAAGAATTGTCTTTCCAAAATCGGGGGAGTCTGAAATAGAAGATGAGTGAGGATCCCAGGGTTTCTGACTGCTTTCCTGTTAAAGAAACCCTCAAACAAAAGCTTTGTGATGCACCTATTCTCGCACTACCCGAGGGTAGTGAAGACTTTGAAGTCTATTGTGACGCGTCAATTAAAGGCTTAGGCGCGGTTCTTATGCAAAGAAAGAAAGTTATCGCTTATGCCTCTCGACAATTGAAGCCGAACGAAGAAAACTATACTACTCACGATTTGGAATTAGGCGCGGTCGTTTTTGCTCTCAAGATTTGGAGACATTACCTTTACGGTACCAAATGTGTTGTGTTCACCGACCACAAAAGTTTACAACACATCTTGAATCAAAAAGAGCTTAACATGAGACAAAGACGATGGTTGGAATTGCTTGGTGATTACGATTGTGAAATTCGTTATACACCGGGAAAAGGGAATGTTGTAGCCGACGCTTTAAGTAGGAAACCTCGTGATAAACCTCTTAGAGTTCGAGCTTTAGTCATGACTATTGGTTTGAACATCCCCAAGAAGATCTTAGAAGCTCAACGTGAAGCTATTAAGGCGGATAACATTCATAAGGAAGATGCCGGAGGTATGATCACGAAGAAACTCGTTGCACGTACCGATGGAACGTTATGTCTTGAAGGTAGAAGTTGGCTACCACGATATGGAAACATGAGAAACATAATTATGCATGAGTCACATAAATCAAAATATTCGGTTCACCCCGGATCGGATAAAATGTACCATGACATGAAGATGTTTTATTGGTGGCCGAACATGAAAGCCGATATAGCTACTTATGTGGGAAAATGCTTAACTTGCGCGAAAGTTAAGGTCGAGCATCAAAAGCCATCCGGATTACTAGTCCAACCTAGAATCCCGCAGTGGAAATGGGAAAGAATTACTATGGACTTTATCACTAAATTACCCAAGACATCCGCCGGATATGACACGATTTGGGTCATTGTGGATCGTCTTACGAAGTCCGCACATTTTCTTCCTATGAAAGAAAAAGACCAAATGGATCATTTAGCACGAATATATGTGAAAGAAATCGTTACTAAGCATGGAGTGCCGATATCCATAATTTCGGATCGAGATGGTCGATATAGCTCAAGATTTTGGCAATCACTTCAAGAAGCTCTAGGAACACAACTAGATATGAGCACGGCTTACCATCCTCAAACGGATGGCCAAAGCGAAAGAACCATCCAAACTTTAGAAGACATGCTCCGAGCATGTGTGATCGATTTTGGAAATGGATGGGATCGTCATTTACCGCTCGTGGAGTTTTCGTACAACAATAGTTACCATACGAGTATTAAAGCGGCACCGTTTGAAGCACTTTATGGTCGAAAATGTCGTTCACCCGTTTGTTGGGCGGAAGTTGGTGATGCACAACTTACCGGCCCGGAAATAATTCATGAAACGACGGAGAAGATCGTTCAAATCAAGAGCCGTATGCAAGCGGCCCGTGATCGTCAAAAATGTTACGCCGACAAAAGACGTAAGCCATTGGAATTTCAAGTTGGAAACCTCGTCATGCTAAAAGTCGCACCGTGGAAAGGTGTCATTCGTTTTGGAAAATGAGGGAAGCTAAACCCACGATATATTGGACCGTTCAAGGTCACTCAATGAATTGGTGAAGTCGCTTACCGTTTGGATTTACCCCAAGAACTTAGTCGCGTGCATAATGTGTTCCACATTTGCAATTTGAAGAAATGTCTATCCGATGAGACGCTTGTTATACCATTAGAAGAAATTCAACTTGACGACAAGCTCGTATTTGTTGAAGAACCCGTTGAGATTGTAGACCGTGAAATTAAACGACTTAGACAAAGCCGTATACCGATTGTGAAAGTGCGTTGGAATGCACAACGAGGACCCGAGTTTACTTGGGAACGCGAAGATCAATTTAAGCTTAAGTATCCTCATCTATTTAATTAGATATGTTTTGTCAAGATATGAGCTTCGGGTCGAAGCTCAAAATTAAGGGTTGTCGGATGTCACAACCGTGAATTTAAGACCTATTTAAATTATGTGAAACGCGTTAATTCGGGTTAGACTTGCGTGTCTATTGATGTCCCGATTTGGTTACGCGAATTTTTGTACGAATTTGAATCTTTTTATGACAATCAAAATTCTAGTGAACGTCTATTATTTATGTCGATCCTTGCTAAAATCTTTATTTTAAGAAGACGACATTTAATTCTCCTTATCGTAATAATATTTAAATAGTCGCGACACAAAACAAATAATCATTTTGTTACGTTTATATTTCGACACACTTAAGAAAGTTTACATTTGGCAAAACTTCTTTTATTACCACTACTCCAAACAAATTATCTACTACATACAATTATACAAAGTATATAATAACAAATAAAAAGAAAAACAAAAGTTTTTCTTTCCTTATACTTGCAAAAATCGGATCCTTTTTCCCACTTGCATCCCACACACGTTTTTCTTCCTGTATCACTTCACAATTTCAAAAACATTTCCTTGTACATCACCTTCCCATTAAATGGGGAGTACTTTTTGTCTCCCTCTTTTCCTTCAACCCACTAGTTATACGATGGATACAAGCTATTAGTCAAATGAAGGTACAAGCCCTCTTCCCCATGGCTGCATACCGAGACCCCAAACTGTTTTCTCTCTTCCCCAACAATGAACTAATTCCCATACTTAGTTACTATCTAACTATATCCCTAACAAACCCTAACTAAGGCATAACTAGTTACTTAACCCTAACTATCCCACTCCTTTCCTATAAATACAACCTACTTCCTCACTTAAGCTCACACACTCAAAACTCAAACTCTTAAGAAAAACTCTCAACCTCTTTGAGAGTTGCTCACGGCAGTAATCAATAACCAGGGCCACATAATCATTTTTAGTAAGCAAGCTAGGAACATTAAAGCTTGGTTTGGACGCGAGTATTGGTTCGGGTTAAGATCTCTAGTCCTTATTCAACATCTTCATCAAATACATAGGACTCTTGTAAGTACAAGTACTTTACTCATTTTAACAATGGTTGATGATTATACTTGCTAAGAAATCATTACAAACTTGATGTAACCAAGTCACGGTTCGGGTGTGGGTGGTAACGTAGGCCTTGTGAACAAACAAAACGACCTTAGTTGTGATACTAATGGTCACGTTTAGGGTTTTTTGACGTGATAGAAACTTTGATGACCAAAGACTACTCAAACAATGTCTTGGTTTAATAAACTTACGTATGGAAACATGCTCAAAATACTAGACCCGATAATCTCAAAATGATATGAACACATGAAACCCTAATTCTATGAATGATACATGAACACTTAGAACTTATATGTGGACTTTGCTAATGTATGCATGACTTACTGTGAACCCTTGCATGAAAAATGGTGTGATCCATGCGACATGTGTATATGTATGAACAAGCACTGTGTTATTATGAGGACTTTAACCGCTAGATGTATGCATGTTTAGGTAAGTAGGCATGAAAGATTTGTGTTATGTGTATGTTGTACAAGCTTTAGAAACCAAAAGTAAACCCATGATTTTATGTGGATTCTTACCAATGTATACTGTGAACTTGGACATGAAATATAGATGGCATGTGTGTGTGTTCCGTGTGGTATGCCCAAACAAACAGGAACTGAACCAACGAATCAAATATGTGTTTCCATATATGTATGCTAAGCCTTAAGGCCAATTTGCATAAGGTATACTTTCCTACTTGTTTATATTATGCCATGCATAGGACTAAGAGGATGATTATGCAAGCTACTGTGAAGTGTACTATGTGTGTAAGAAATGATGTCAGGAGAAACCAAGTAAACATAGACATATATCATGAGGTATATAAGTTGCGTGGGGGTGTTTTCTGAAAAGGACAGGAACAAGTAAACCAATCTTGCTAAATGTGTCCTTGAGCCAGTTATGTTCGTGTAGGGTTCCACACCAAAAATAGAATCAAAAACAAGTAATGTAAGTGTATATATGCATGCATGCAGGTAACTAAGTTCCAAGTTGTGACTATTATGGGAATGTGTATGCTTATGAACATGGCATGTATAAGTGTGTGCACTAAACAGGAAGTCTATGTGAATAGCAAGAATAGATAGATAGGTGTATGGTTCTTGCGAGAAAACAGTGGCTCGGACAAACAGTGGGTACAAGAAAGGCATATGACTTAAAACTCAGTTTATGTACTCTGCGTGAACAATAGGAATAGTAGGAGCATGATTACTTGTATGGATGTATGCTAGTTAATACCCACTTGTAGGTTTATAATCACATACGCAGCAAATAAAACTAGCCCCCCTCCCTTGCGTGAAAGTTGTATTGTGAAGAGGACGTACTCGTGCATGTTAACAGTAAGGGCATGCTCCAAATTGTTTAGTTGTCATTGTATGCTCATGGGTGGATATATAAAGCAAGTAAAGTCATGGGGGTCCATCCCCTTTTCTTTCTTGACAGCCTGCGTTTGAGCAGGAAGCCAAATGTGGCAACAGCCACTTGCTTTCCTTTTAGACTTGTTATGTAAATTTCCATATATGTATGTAGCTGTATATGTCAAGTGGGAATAAAAGAAAGCTATAAGGGTGCGTGTAAGGGGGGGGGGGCATAAGACAGAATATAGGGACCCAAAAAGTTGTCATCATCTTTTTTTTTCAATTTGTAAATCAAAGGTAAGATATATTAGTAGACGTAAAGTGTGGCCGAGTCCACCACTTTACGCCCATTTTTAGTCGATCAAATGACTTTCGCCCAAAGATCTAAAAATACCTTGTGAATCTCGACACGGCCTAGTTTTCAAAACAACTTTCGGTTTGTCATAAAGTCGAGTAACGAGATCACAATGAATTTCCAAAGTTGGTCGATTTCCACTTGTATAAAATTGAACTTTACTTGTTACGACTTATGCGTGAGTGCACTACTTTACGTAATTAATTACTAGACTTAGAGCCTTCATAAAAATATGATATTTATCAAATATCGACGACCTCACGGCCTAGTTTTTATAATGAGAGTCCGTTTATTTTTCGGACTATTATTCAATGAGTTATCGAGACCCGAACTTGACCCCGTGACTAAATTTGTTGAACAAGAAAAATGTATGAAAACATTTTATTAAACAAGAGCAAGTATAAATCATCAACCAAGTGCTTGTACGTTATTATTATTTGTGTTTAGCCTAAGTACGGATATTTTACTTAGGTTGCGAGTAGATTGTTTGCGCATTGGTTTGCGTGCCTTGATTTATCGAGCTATCTTTCTTGATCATATTTGCTACCTCATCAAGGTGAGTTTCATAGCCCCCACTTTTAAATTGTTTAACTATTTTGGGGTGAGAACATTGCTTGTTTTAACGGATGAACATAAGTGCCTTAAAAATTCATACGTTTGCCTACATGATGTCTAAGTCCCGCCATCCTATGTTGCTTTTAGCCCACTATCATGAACCGTTAATTACTTTGTGTAAGCGCGAATGTTATGGATAGATCTATTGGGATTAACCTCCCTATCTAATTTGGTTGTGTGACCAAAGTTAGATACACTTACATTTGAGTTGTTACAAATGCTAAAGGATGGGCATTTGCTTGGGCTCTTGTTATATCTTGTTGGTTTAGGTTAACGCTTCGGTGTCATGAGCTTAGGCGTAGGTTATGAAAACGTATACTTTTGATTATAATCTTGTATTTGTTATAAGATTATATGCCGGTTGCCTTGAAAATCTTATGGTTCATCACACTATTTAATCTTAAACCTATGAACTCACCGACCTTTGTGTTGACGTTTTAGCAATGTTTTTCTCAGGTATCAAGACGGAGGAGTGACGTGGTTATGCTTGGGAGATTTAAATAAAATGGTCGTGACTTGTATTTTGGATGTCCAAAACAATGTTAAAGTCTTTGAAAACTATGCTTTATTTGATCTTGTGTAATACGCTTCCGAACAAGTTTATGTTTTAATTAAATGAAAACGACTTTTAAATAGTCGTTCTTTGTACCTACATCTTGTGATAGTCATGACCGTCGCACCCCATTGCGTTATATTACTCTGATAAATTGGGGGTGTGACAATTTGGTTGTGTCTTGTGAGTTCTCACTAAACTTGAAAGTGATTAGTAGTTATGTTGTGTGAAGTTCTCACTTAGCTTCAAAGTGAAGAGTTGTGAAGATTGGTTCTAGCTTTGGATTAGAACTCGACATCTAGCCTTGTGTCGTAAAATGGTGAAGTAGGCAACGTCGTGAAGATTGGTTCTACCTTGAGATTAGAACTCGACATCTAGCCTTGTGTCGTTAAATTGTGAAGTAGGCAACGTTGTGTAGATTGGTCCTAGCTAAAGATTAGGTCTCGACATTTAGCTTAATGTCGGAAAATAATGTAAGCGATGATGTAAGGTTTTCTCCGCCAAGAAGGGAGCTTGTGGATATAGTGGAAATCTCGAGTAGGTGTAATCGAGGAGTGGAGTAGAAACGAGGATATAGCCTCGTTGTTGAACCACTATAAATCATGGTGTCTTCTCATTAGGTTGTCTCTTTCCTTAATCTTTGCTTATTTCATTATCATTACACTTACCTATTACCATTGCTAATGCATTTGAATTGAACCTAATCATTATGCAACTTCGCTTCAAGTAAAAGATAGTTTTGATACAAACCTAATTGAAAGTAATTTTAATTAGGTGACTAATCAAAGAGAAACTATTCAACCCCCCCCCCCCCCCTTCTAGTTTCTACAAAATCATTCTCACCGGCAACACTTAAGGAGTTGGCAGAAGAATCTGTAGAATAGTGGTGGTAAACTATTCTTGAGTATCCTTTTATCGTGATCTTGTATATTATCATATATATATATAAACCACAAAAAGAAAAATACAAAAATATAAAACCTACAAAAACCATAAAAAATATAAAATCAAGAAAATCCAAAAATACTTTTCATTTTAATTCGGGCATGTCTTTTAGTACGGTAATATTTACGGCCTTATAAATGTCGATTAATATTGACACGGCGCCATATATAGAGTCTGTATGAAAGTTGTAAATATTTTAAAACATGCCCATATGGCTTGTAGTTATTTCTGACTGCAACCCGCTTTTCGCATTAAAGTCACGTATTTCTTTTGAAAACGTTGGCTCACAACGGGAATTAATTTTCTCGGGCAAGGTTTACTTTAAAACCTTGTAAGGGATCAAGTTTACTTTACAACTTGGTCTAACACAAATAAGTGTATGCTTCAGTGCACTTATTTTGTTAAAATAAGAGAAATCTTATTGCCACCAGAATCATTTCATCAAATCAATTAAACAGAAAAGGTCTTCATGGATATCTGTCTCTTTATATCAATGACTATAACTCTTTAAATAGAAAACGGGTCAGTATATAAGGGGGAGCAAATATCAAATCATTTTGGAATTGAATTGGTCTTCAAAAAGTATTTTCAGAAAAATGCAACACGATATATGTTTTTCTTTAGGTGCGATGTGTGCCAAATGAGGAAAATTGAATTAGCCTTAGGTTATATCACATGCTTTATGTCATAACGATAGAAAAGTTATTGGTGTGTTTATGTTAACAAATTAAGAGAATTCGGGGATACAGGTGTTGTTAACTTGTTTTCACAAGTTTTATATACACTTGTTAACCTAGGGGGACCAAATTGCAAATCTTGCAAAATTGGTTTGAGAAATTGACCAAAGTCAAATAACCCCCTTTCCCTGTTTTTCCCTTTCATCGCAACACACACACACAAGTATACTCCTTTGCCGCCATTGTTGAATTTCCCAACCTTTGTTTATTGTATCATCTGCCATAACATCTAGGTATTCATCTATCATTAGTGCTTTCCATGATCTTTTATTGCTTAAAACATTACAAAAGAGACCTATATCTCGATTACCTGTTTAGGGTTTTGATTTCGCTTGTGCTTAAAAAGTGTAATTGATAGAGGGGAAATGATTGTATTGCTATTATGAACATTGGTCTTGATCAGTTTGGCTTGAAACATCGTCTATGTCCCGTAATCGAAGGATCAAACGTTGCATCGTAATCTTCGTCCCAGATTGCGATGACTTTCCCGCCCTTATATTGTGATGACCATATTCCGATGATTTATTGCGATGACTCATTGCGATGAGTTATTGCGATGACTTATTGCGATGAGTTATTGCGATGACTTATTGCGATGAGTTATTGCGATGACTTTATTGCGATGAGTTATTGCGATGACTTATTGCGATAAGTTATTGCGATGACTTATTGCGATGGGTTATTGGGATGACTACATTGCGATGGGTTATTGCGATGACCTCATTACGATGACCATATTGCGATGACATTCCGATGACCACATTGCGATGATGACACTCTGATGACATAACTTAGTATTCCAATGGACTTTAATATTACGGTAGGTGGAACTTATAGACACATTGCTAGATTAAGTGTTGTGAAACATAAAAAATGCTAAGTGTAGTTTCTTCTTAATGTGTTACAAGAACAAATACAACACTTCGAATAAAATGTCTGTGGTATACTGTCATGCATTTAGGTATTAATCTGAATGTCTGACCGTATTTCCTATGAACTATGTCTGTAATATTGTAATATGTGGTGGCATTTGTTGTGATATTTTCATGGATTATGAAATATATATATATGTGTGTATATATCAATTATGTCTGTGCTTTCTAAAGCAGGAATATGTCGATCATCGAAGAACAACAACTACAACTTGATCTTACACTTGTTCCAGTTATTGCCCGGTTGCCACCTGCAGAGAACAATTATCGTCTGAAAGACGACTTTGATCCATCTCTTGCAGCCTTCAAAGTCACAATAGATATACTAGACATGTCACCGGTAAAGGATGCCTTACGAGCTACCGCATTAGTTCCTGAAGTTTATATGCACGAGTTTTGGTCAACTGCGACTATCTCACAAGACATACAACTCTCAAAGAAGAATATCACCTTTATGCTCAATAACAGGGAAATGATGCTTGAGTTAAGTCACTTTCGGCAATTAATCAAGTTTCCTAGGTTAGCAAGAGGAGAAAAGTATGTCCTTAACCCAGAGACAAATGAAGTGCTTAGAGTAATTAGAGCTCGGAACTATGAGGGTGAAATTGTTAATTTATCTTAATTTAACACCTCACACATCGGGAAACCATGGAAAGCAATTGTTACTATCATCGTCAAGTGCCTCACTTCAAAGGCTCATGGATCAGACGTAATGAGACCCCCTAAGGCTCATGTAATTTGGGGACTTTACACTAGAGCTAAAGTGGATTACGCACTATTACTTTGGGAAGAATTCTGCTATCAATTCATAGGCACCAAAAAGAAGTCTTCTCATCTTCCATTTACACGGTTCACAAAGCTCATAATCAATCATTTCATGAAGAGTGACCCAACCATTGATACTCGTGGGAATTTCTTCAACCATACCCAAGATAGAGACTATGTGCTGGATACTATGTCTGCTGATAATCATTCTACAAAGTACTCACTTCGTTCAGCTCTAGTGCCCGATGTACTAATGAATGAAGGGAAAGGACAGTGAACCATACAAAAGGATGCTCAGAGACATTAAAGTACAAATCAAAAGAGCAAACGCCGATCCTTCTGATAAGCAAACCGGTAAACGAAAGAAACGGGTTGCCAAGCGTCAAAAGACTTCTTCACCCAAAGTGAAAAGCAAAGGGAAAGAGCACCTCAATGATGAAGATGACGAAGAAATAGATGAGATGATCAGAACTGATGATGAAGAAGAAGAGCAACATCTGATAAGAAAGGCAAAGAAACCAAAGAAAAACAAAGGTAAAGAACAACATGTTGATGAAGATGAACCAGTTCAAGAAAATATCTCTCAAGACAAACAGCCGCGTCTCACACTTAGGCAGAGCAGAGAGGAGGTTTTCGCGAAATCAAAAGAGAGAGACGTCCTCGACACTCGGCCCCTCTTATACTCACATTTAATACTTCTAGAAGAAAAGAGAACTCTTTTCCTTATAGAAATCCTCATGCTTCCTTCACAAATTCAGATCCACTCCTAGAATTCTTGTATCTTCACAATATAATTCTTACTATGCTTCATTCTCTTAAGAACTCTTCACAATTATCTTTATGAAAAGCAACTTATCTTCAAGTTGAATTATTTCCTTGTTGTTCCCAAAACAAATTTCACCCTTCATAAAGACAATTTAAGCATAACCACGTTTCCCAATTTCAAACTCCATCGATTTCCTTTGATTGCCAACATAAATCTTCTGACAACTCCTTGTTACTAATAAACGATCCTTAACATACACAAGCTTATCAATATTTGCCAACATCGTTCTAGTTCAGTCATTTAATTACACCTATATTACTGCAATGCACCGAAAACCTAACTTAAATCCATAACTCACGATCTTTAAACTTTACAAGTTGAATTTCTTTACGGACCTTCAAACAGTACAACCTCATTACTAGCATGACAATCATTGTCGTATAATAATTCCAACAATTCCTAAGTCAACCACACACGCACACGTATATCGTTCAATGTTCGATTCGTCCTTTCACCCTGTCCATCATTCTCCATATATCACACATTACTCAACTCAACTTTTACATTTACTCAAACCAGAACGTATTGATTACTTGACTTGTGAGATTCCTTCATCACTAAGTCTTACTCTCTCAACTCACGTATGTTAGGTGTGATCAATATACAATGTCTCACTTGATTTTATAACAAAATCCTTTCCATAAGTTTGACAAAATGTTGTAATCACTTACCTTGACATATTTCTCAAATCAAACCACTAACTTAAAATTTCAATATCCTTTCCATCAAGTCCACACTTCTTGCCATCACCAAAACTCAAATCCTAGAAGCTTTTTCTTTTTTCTTCCTGATAAGTGCATCAACTACCACATTCAATTTTCCCGGATGGGAGCGAATTTCGTAGTTCTAATCACTCACACTCATAACCATCAACATACTCTAGTACTCGAAATATATATAACTGGTGATCCTCTACTCATTTCCTTTATCATCCCAAGAAATTATTTATGAAGCAAACTCTTATGATCCTTAATTACTACACACTTGATTCCATACCAGTAATATTCCTACAATCTCAAAGCAAACACCACAATTACATAACCCTTATGAAACACACCACACAAACGATAAACTACAAATACTTCGGGTCCTTACAACAATGACAACACACAATTTACCCTTCAATGTTCAAAATATAGCTTCCTTATCTGATAAGGATCAGATCTCGAAACTTACAATTTAGATGTATAAGTGGGACTCACACATCCAATTCTTCTTAGTCATCTTAATCAATGGTTCAACAATCAGTGAAAACCTTTCGATAAACCTCCGATTATTCCCAACTTAGACCAAGGAATTAACAGATTTCTGTCGGCGTCGTTGGTACCGACCAATCCTTAATCGTTTCAATCTTGGCAAGATCTTCACGAATACCTTTGTTGTCAATCAACTGCCTTAAAAAACGCAAATATTTCAACCAATATTCACACATAGGGAAATTTACATACAGTTTCTCTTTTTCCAACCATTCCAATATTATCCTCATATGCTACTTATGTTCCTCCTTCCTTCTTGGAATAAAATAGAATATCGTCAATAGATAAAATAACTAACTCATTCTAGTACAACTTTCACACATGATTCACCAAGTTCATGAATACGAAAGACGCGTTCGTCAATTCTAAAAACATCTCTTGAAACTTAAAGTAACCACATCAAGTACGTAAAACAACTATAGGAATATCTTCCCTGACTCTCAGTTACTGATAACCAGACCTCAAAGCGATCTTTGAGTACACACTGGACCCTTACAATTGATCAAATAACTCAATATGCCTAGGTTTGACGTCTTATTTGTTAAGCTCGCGATTGTCGATACACATCCGAAACAATCCATCCTTCTTGATAAGCAACACAGGCGATCACCATTGTAACGAAACTTAATCTAATACATCCTTTATTCATCTATTCTCGAAGTTGACCGGATAATTCATTCTACTCTGACAGTGCCAAATGATAAGGCATATGAATACTACTTAAGGAAACATAGAAGCACTACACTACGAAACGCAGGAGCACTACACCTATCGCTTACAACACTCAATCGACACGAACTCCAATTTATGAGACTGCAACAACTCTACAAAAGTTCAGGAAAATTTTAGAATACTCTCGAATCATTAACAGATCTCCCAACTTCTCCTCAACTACCCTATCACTAATTACCTGAGCTAGGAATACATCATACCCCTCTTCCACCTACTTCCTCATCTCCAAACAAGATACTTCTCAAACGAAAAGTTCACTTATCACCTTTCACAGTTAACACTCAGCTTCTCAGCATAATCTAAACCAACAGCTATAAATTTATGGTGAAGATTAGTCCAATCTCAAGAATAAGCACTACGCACCACTAACCAATTCGTACCAATAATATACATCCAAAGATCTTGACTCTTTGAGTATCAAGTCAATATTAAACACCTACTTTCCTAAATTCAAGGAACACACTCTTATTATAGAACTAATACTAGCAACCTTTCCATCGGTTAACTCCACATCATAGTTATTTGTCAATCTTACTAATTATCCATTAATAAAACGACTGAATCTTTACATTTCTACAGTTTCTATCTGATCTGAAATCAAACAACATACTATTATAAAGAACATAAAATAAGAATATACCATTTACAACATTCAGACCTTAAGGTTTATCAGAATCACTCAAAACATAAGCTGGAGCGGCAACATTCCTATCTTGTCAATTTCCTTTCATAGAAAAATTCCCTTGTCCGTGTCCTTCCCCACCATAGCGAAAACGTATCACAACTCCAGTGGTACTAATTACAGTGACTAATTCTCTTGTCCTACACTTAGCAACTTTATGACCAGGTTGTCCTAACTCAAGTTACAAATGTGAAAAATTACCTTCGTAGTATAAAGTACAACAAACACCCTTAAGATTTATCTTGTTACTTCCAGACACAGTGGCAGCACGAATTTCCTCATTCCTTCCATAGTTTAAATGCTGATTTCGGGTCAGTCTCTAGTTATTGTTATTACTGTATTCCCCACGATTCTAACCTTGATTCTGGTTGGACTGAGCAGATTCCCACTTTCTCTTATTGTTTTCAACAATACTATCTTTCCTATCTTGCACTTTCACGTCCATTAAATCATGCACCATCTAAACAACTTCATTGAAAGATTTAGGTTTTGAAGAAATAGTCTCACCCTTGATGTTACTAGACAATCCTTTAATGTAATGCTTCATTGCCTTACGGTCATTCACAAAAGTATCAGGACATAACAAACACAATTCAGAAAACTTCCTATTATAAGCAGTAATATCATCGTTTCTTAATACTAAGTGTCTCAATTCGTATACCAACTGTCCTAGTTCCTACCATTAGCCATAACCAATCTTGAAATGTAGCAGCAGCAAATTTCACCTTATTAGTTTCTGAACACCCAATAATCTCAAAAGTACTCTCTATCTTATCAATCCACCTATGCAATTCTAATGAACCACTAATACCACAAAACTGCGTAGAACCACACTTCTAAAAACTAACATAAGTACATTCTCTTGAACATGCAAAACAACAGCAACACTCCCAACTGGATCAACAACATCATCATTATTCTCAGCAGCATCATCATTATTATCAGCAACATCATTATTATTCTCAGCAGCATCATCATTATTCTTAGCAGCATCATCATTATTATCAGCAACATCATTATTATTCTCAGCAGCATCATCATTATTCTCAGCAACATCATTATTATTCTCAGCAGCATCATCATTATTCTCAGCAGCATCATTATCTCCAGTACAACTAACTCCAGCATCTTGATTCCTTGCAGCACGATCAGCTTGATGTGCTCTAACAATAACTTGTTCGATCATAGTGTTCATAGTAGAAGTTGTTAGTTTTGGCGACATATTTCAAGAAACTTAGTCACGTGAATCACCACTAATGACAGAATTATGATTCCCCTACTCCTTCCATCTTCACAGAAGAAAGAAACATGATAAGTATACATATCAAGATAAAAGAAGGATCTCTTTATCAGGACATCTCATGGATACTACATGCACGAATAACACAAACTACAATGGTTCATCAACCAAAACTCAATAGATTTAATAAAGGCATATCATATATCACGAGGGTAATTCAGATTGTGTTGAGGATACAACAAGACAGTGGTAATGTCTGTCACTACAATCATCTACCGAACAAACTTAAAGGATAATAAGTTCCATCACAATGCTACGACACAAGGATTAAATAAGTTCGATCACAAAAAGAAAATAAGATACAAAGAAATCCATTACGCGATTAGTTCCTTAGACACCAGCTCCTCATCCTCCTTAACATTGTTATCAGCTTCATCACACTCGTCTATTTCCCTTCGGACCCCAAAGTCAAATCATGACATGATGGTAGTTCATTCTCAAAATTCAAATACTCACTCATACACGGCAGATTAATAACAAGGCAAATCTAAGTACGACTTTCAACATTCCTAAACTTCCAAGCTTGACTCAGATTTGATCTTACATGAGACTCCCACTCACTCATCCTTTCAAACCTTACCTACTTCTCTTTAAACCTTTCAATACAAGCACACAAATTCATCACAATCGAACTAAGACTAGCAATCTCATCCATCTTCCAAGTCCTAACAAACTTAAATCTCCACATACCAAATACAACCTTTAAAACAACTTTTATTTCACATCAACCTTCTAATCACACCAATTTCAACCATATATCTATCATATATCAATTAATCAAACTTCCTCATACCCGATACAAGTTACAAGAAATCAGTTGTAAAATCGTTCAACATCTGGTCTACTGTCCTAGACCCTCGGCGGTATATAAGTTCATTATTTAAAATTATATACATATGCATTACATAAAGAAAATTACGACAACAAGTACTCAACGTACTTTCAAGAATATCAATACATCATCAATACATCATCATAGTATTTACTTAATAAATACTCTAAATATCATTTCAATTTTAAGGGATACATCTAACTATGAAACAATACAAAACAAATAATCTTACCGGAGCCTTGCGGAGAAGTTGCGTGCTTTTGTAAAATATTTTCGACACCAAAGTTATAGTTTAGGGCATTTTTCAAAAATCGACCTAATTCGCTATAACTAAAAAGCTCTGATTACCAATCTTTAACACCCTCAAATTACATTGCGTAGCAGAAATACACATTTGGGTGCTAAACACAAACATCGTTACACAAGACACTTTGAACAATCTCAAAATGATACATTTGAAATATAAAAGGATATAATTTAACCATTGTCTAAAACCTTCGATCCCAAGTAAAACAATTTTAGAAATATAAGAGTAACATTTAGGTCCCCCAAAGATACCAACCAATAAACAACCATTTTTACCAAAATAAATGACCATACATTCTAAATTTTATGACAAAAGGGAAAGAAATATGTTTTAGACCAATCACCACAAAAGCAACCCGCAATCCTTCTCCAGCAAGCTCCGCCAGCAATCAACTTCAATCACCTGAAATACATGCTTAAAATCAGCAACACTACGGTTGAGCGAGTCTATAGGTTTATCAAATCATCATTTGAACACAAGAAAAAAATCAATCATAATCATTTAATAGAATTGTTGATCATACAATCTATTATTCAGGCATTCTGGCTTATAGCAATAGTTATAGATTTGTATTAAGCTCATGACACCAACCCCTTAACTTAATCACCCACGCCTAAAGTCGGCATGACTAGATGAATTCCAGTGCCGCTACTAGGGTATCAATTGTAAGTATACCACATTCTCATTCTCGTAATTTATCCTTCCCAGAGGTTACTCAGCGTAAAGCCCTGGTCTCAGATAGGGTCGTCAGCCCAATAGTACTATCATTTGAATAAGCGGCTATTCCCAACTCACAACATCAAGTCAGAACATAGTTAACGGCTCATGAATTTAGGGACTTTTGCAATTTAGGTACTTATACAATTCAAGGCAACATCAGGCAACAACATGCAACATTCGGGTCCAAACAATCAATCATGACTTGTGTTTACTTTATTTTCAATTAGCATGTATCCCCCTCGAGGGTATTAAAACATTTAGTAGCTAGGAAGAAAAGCGAGGCCATAGACTCACCTTGAGTAATAGCAGTAGCAAGACGACCTTCGACGATTGTTGATGCCCTATAAACACAAAAACCATAACCTATCAAATAAGGCGCGTTCATTAATAATAGACTCGAATATAACCCATAGATAATAATATCAAACTCATGAAATCACGACAACCCAAAAGAAAACAATATAAGTGATACCATTACATCATTCTATATGTTTACTCTATTAGTCTATTCTTTCGATAAAAATCTGTCGGTACATACCAAATGTACGAGCTCATGTACCCCACTTAAATACGTCAAATATTTATGATACTACTAAGAGATATCACTTACTATCTATAGAAAATTCTCTTAAAAGCTCATCAAAAGATTCTACTTTTAAAGTTCCCTGCCCGACACATCTTTGAACTACATAAACCGGACAGTTTTACGTCACCGACTCATACAACCATTTTGACCATTCTAAACAATCCCGTTTAAAAATCCGACACTTGAGTTTGAAAATAGACTCATAACCCTAAGTTTAGAACCTAACATCAGTCCTTGACCATTTTACAACTCATTCTATAGTCCTTGAGATTCGATCCAAATATCGACAACAACTTCGGATTGTGTTGTCTGTGTGGCGGTGGGCTCAAACACCGTGGATTAGTCGACCAATGAGTCGGAAATCACGGTTACCAAAAAAAAAACTTCGGATTGTATCGATACTCGTCTCCCGGTACACGAATAATCAAAACATCATAACTTCTTGCTCGTTTGGAGCTAGAAGCTATACTTTATATCAAATTGAAGCTAACGAAATTCTCTACAACCGTATGCTATTAGTTTACCATTTTCAAACAGTAAGACACCCAAAAACTTAACTTTTTCCCACTGATCTAAAATACCTTTTTAAAAACCACACTAAATCAATTTTTCATCCTATTTTACTCAATCTCCTATGCCTAATATCATCCTACTATCAATATAAACAACTTATCTAACCTATAACACCCTTGAATGATCATCCAAAAATTACCCACTCAAAAATTCAAACATGCAATACTTAAAATCTGTATATAACAACACTAACAACAATTATATAACCAGAAAATAAATCAAACAACCTTGGATCATACCAAAAATTTTAAAGTTGTTGCATGTGTATAAAAATTACACCAAAATGATCCTAATCAAATATCCAAGATGGGATATTGATTAGTTTTTAAAGATTCAAGGTAAAATTTGAAGATCATAGGTGTTTTTATGTGTTAGGGGTGGCGGAAATTGATAGAGAGAAGAAGAGATGGAGAAAATTTTATTTACTATTTGTTTTTGAGTGGAAGTTGTTAGGTAGAGAGTTTATATATGCTGGGTGGAGGGACTTGTTTTGCCAATTTGTGCTAGTTTTGGTCCAAAATGCAATTAAATAGTTTAAAAGGTAGAAAATGTAAATTGTCAATTTTGAAAATATTTACGAGGCTCGGGTTTCGTAAAAATACTTTTCAAAAGTTAAAACGCACTCAAAATATGATAATAACATGATCCCGGTACGACTTAATACGCAATTAAAATAAAAACGTCAAATATATAAACATCGAAACAACAAATAATAAAACATGAAATCTGAGGCATCCGTCGATACGTGATTACTAATAATCCTCGCTATTAGTAAAAAGGTAAAAATAAGACTTCCGACGTCGGTTCTAAATAAAACCATCAACCGTCATATCATTCAAGCTCATTGAAAATTTCAAAATTATTCGTAAAATAATATTAAATAGTGACCTTGGGTTCGGGTTATCATACAACCCCTCCCAACCAATTTAAATATCTCTCAAAAGATATTTGTTTTAATGTCACGGAGCTCAACACATTATCTATTGGTTTATTCACTCCGAATAAATTGATATTGAAAAGGTGGCAATCCTCTCCAGCCTCCGATCACCAAAAAAAAATGCACTATTGAATCTTGAGCCACGAGATCAGTCTCATTAGGACACAATTTGAAAACAAGAAAGATTTTTATGAGTCCTACGCAGTATTCTTGTAATATTGCCAGAATATCTGAGTGATACGAAAGTATTACAATGAAGATGGAAATCCTGCTTGAGCCAACATCAAACAAGCTCATGGTAGGTGACACGTATGGTTCTTTAAGAATTAATCTTGTGATAACTCGAAAGAAACGATGGTTTAACTCTTAATTGAGATTAAACTTATTCCAGGGCCTCTACGCATTATCCAAGTGATCTTGTCAGAACACTCAGAGTGACACTCTTTAGTGTTCACAGTGAAGAGTGGAAATCCTTCCACTATCAACCTTATATAGCACTGTGGTAGGTGACAAGCAAGATTCTATCAGAATCAAGCTCGTGACAACTAGAAAGCAACGATGGTGAATATCTTAATTGAAATTCACTTGTTCCAGGATCATGAATTGACGGCTTCAATCATAAGGATATTTCTTATCCAAATGATTCACTCTTTATGTTCGCAGTCAGCTTTGGACGGTCGAATAAAGAGAACGGGTTTACCCGCGAAATCTTGTCAAGGAGATCTTCAATTAGAGCTACTTGTCGCAAGTACGGTATTTATTATCGTCCAACGATCTTTACCGACCGGAGGTAAAATGCTACCGAATCAGAATAAAATGTCAAAGCCATTTGATACGTGTGTTATTATGTTGCTGAATTTGAAGACGTTGGAGTTGCGATGTACCGGCTGAAGTCGTCCTCACATACTTATACCTTCTGCACCAAATATTTCAGCAAATTCAAGAAACTCTGACCTAAAAGTCTTCCGCTGTATCAACTCTGAAACTTTCAAGAATTAAACAAAGGATAGGTATGTGGGACATGAAGTCACGAAGAGGCAAACATCACAAGAAGGCGAAGATTGCACGTGATAGGCCAAAAGAACATGTTCTAAGCCAAAGCCTGATGATATTCAACACATATTCACAAAAATGAAGAAAAGTAAATGAAGAAAAGAGAAAGTGGACTACGAGCACGAGAACGAAGATCTAACATGCTAGATTAGGAATTTGTAATTTGGAGTGACCTCCCTTTGGTGGAGATTGTTGGAAATACGTTTTTCGTATTTAGAAAGTCTCGGTAACTCCAACAATATAGTTATAGGCTCGTAGTATAAGTTTAATTAAAGTTTATATTAGCCCGACCCGTGAGCATGTTCATGGGCCGGAGGCCCAATTCCACTAAGGGACTTGGGTATATAAACCCCTTTCCACCATGGAAAGGGGTGTTGGTTGTTTCATTTACTAAATAACACATATACATTTTCTCTCATCTCTCTCTCTCTACTTTCTCTCTCTAGAAACAACAACTCTCTTGATAAATCAAAGATTATCATACTTCTACATGTTGATTCCATGTCCTTGCAATCTTTAGCAGCCACCAACTCGTCAATCGTATGACCATTTTCCTCTTGCATCGTAGATTCTTGCACTCTATTATCATACGCTTGCTGAAGTTGGGATCTTTCATAAATCGAAGACGAGACCGATGTCATGAGTTTCAATATTGTACCACGGAAATCTCGAAGCTCGGTATGTGTATCTCGAAGAAATGACTGCCAAATCACTGAACTTTCAGACTTGACGATATTGAATTGGAGGAAAGGCGTGAGTTGAGTCACAAGAGCCTTATATGCAAGTGCCGATGCAGAGTGATTAAAGTCTTCATTGTGGAGTTGATCTGCTAATTGGTTCAAGATGATGATCATCGATTCCATGAATATATGACGATCTTGACCAAATAGTGTCATAAATTCACTCCCTCCTTGAAGCCATGAAAGAGTCACTATATGAGACTGAAGTAGTCGAAATGAAGTGATGCCACTTTCACTAGCTTTGTCTTGCATTTTATGCGATTCTCCCTCTTGAAAATTCGAAATCAAAGATTCAATTGAACTTCGATGAAAGATAATTGTGTTAATTGTCGAAAGACCAATACGATATTTTACAATTTGTAGAGAAACCAAGAAAATGAAATTCGCGGGATTTGACAGAACCAACGAAAGATCTGTAAATAACTCTTAAAAATCCTCGTTTGGTGATATAACTCTTTTCTCGGCTCAATAATTTCTTGGTCAGCACACTTTGTCTCGTCACATTTTCTCATCACGTTAGTAAAAAATATTACCACTTGGTTCTTACGAAATACCCGAATCAATCCAATAATACCTCTCTCAACCAATTAATCCAACAAATGTGTGTATCCAAAATAATCCCACTTAGAATATCAGGTATTATTGTATTCACTTTCTTTGTAACCTCTGCCCTACACACGTGGCCCAAAAGAGTTGGAATAAAACGCTGCTCACTTAATACACAAAGTTTACTCAAAAATAAAAAAATTTGAGATAAAATTCAGGTATAAAACTTGTCAAACCACACGGCCCAAAACAAACAATTAAAATAAAGAGTATTCTAATCAAACCGGCCCATTGCAACTTGTTAGAATCCGGTCCACTACTAGACCAAACCTAAAAATTAGGTATAAAATATCTAATCCCTAGTCACACACATAACAAATAACTTCGCCCCACAATATCTTTACCTCTCCCAAATCTCATCTAAACTTCATCCGTCTCTTTCCTTCATCTATACTCAGCCACAAACAAACAATCCAAACCTTATGAATCCCATCTCAAATCACAATCCTCTATATCTCATGTCGTTTATCCAAGAGCACAAGAAAATAAAGCTTCAACTCGCGGGTAAGGTTTGCATGTGGCAGATTTGTGTTTTTAAATAGACGAAATGAAGATTCGAATATAACATAATTGTTATGATTCAATCTTGATATTCGAATATTAAATAATGGTTAATACCATTGACAGATCGATGACTATGATGATTCGATTTCATGTTTCAAACCGAAGCAAAGGGGTGATTATAACAATAAATTGTTATCAATCATTCATTATATTTGTATATCAAAAGAGGGTTATCCTTCGATATAAATCTATGATTAGATATTAATTCGTGGGTATAGATCTTAATGGATCTTGGCATGCATGTCTACCCACTAAAAGTGAATCTGAGATCTTTTTCTATGAAAATAGTTGATTCGAGTCTTATGTGTCGAGTCTGTTGGTTTTGTCGAGGGTGAACGTGAGTCAGGTCTGAGTTTAGAGTCGAGAGAAGTCTTGATTGAGGTCGAGTCTATTTCGGTGATGTATTCGAGGCGATGTTTGGTTTGAGTCGAGTCTATGAGTCAGATGAGACGAGGGTGTGAGTCAGTTGTGGGTCTGTTGATGTAGAGTCTGTTTAGTTATCTAGTCAAGGTCGAGTTCTCGAGACTTGATTATATCGCAATATTGAGTCAAACTAACAGTTACAAAAGTCATCGCAATATTTATTAAAATTACACCATCACAATATACAAAACCATCAGAATGTCACACAATCATCGGAATGTGAAAACCATCCGAATGTCAAAACCATCGGAGTATTGAAACAATCAGAATGTATAACTGTCGGAATATAATCTATCGGAATCTGAGCTGTCGGAATGAATAACTGTCGCAATGCTATCGGAATATTGGATCGGAATAAGACAAAAAACTGTCTACCGGAATGTGACAAAAAGAAGATGCATCGGAATAAGTAACTGTCGGAAAAAATGTCGGAAAATGTATCAGAATGATAAAACCCTTTTCCGGCAGATACACAATGACAAAAACAAATTGAGACAAAAATTGATAAAGACAAAAACAGTAGAATAAAAATTTTTTTGGACAAAAATAGTAGGATAAAGACAATAGAATAAAAATAGTAGGATAAACTTTTATCAATTTCAATCTTATGACTGACCAAATCAATAAAAGTTATACCAGATTTGAGAAGATAAAAACTGTTTGCCCAGTGACAAAAGTTATACAAGATTCGAAAACCAAAAGAAAAAAAAATTGACCACGAAATCAATAGATAAAAATACGCCAATCCAAAGATTCAACCATAGCTCTTGATACCAATTGTAGGTCCTTAATTTCTTAGGATTGTACAAGTGTTGTGATTGATCTAAAGAAGGAGAGGGATGAAGAACTAGAGAGGAAAAGTTAGAGAGAGAAAGGAGAGAATAAGAGGAAGATGAAATGATTAAGTGAAATGAGAAATGAACAACAAACAAACCCTCCTAACATGCTAGGAGGGGGTATATATAGCCCACCCTATATGTGGGCTTGATGGGCTATATTGTTTACATATTGGATCACGAGCCCATACTACATATATGTTGTTGGAGTGACCGATCCTTTCTAAATACGTAAAAATATATTTCCAACAAGCTGTATGCCAAGTTCTCCAAGTGTGAGTTCTGGTTAAGCAAGGTGGCATTTCTGGGCCATATTGTATCTGCAGAGGGGATCACCATGGATCCTGCAAAGGTTGAAGCTTTCACCAAATGGCCGAGACCTGCATCTGTAACAGAGGTCAGAAGTTTTCTGGGTTTAGCTTTGTTAATGCAAGTAATGCCTAAAAACATTATTAGTGTCAACTAATCTTTCTTAGTTTTGATCACAACAAACCATACAACACATTTAGTGTAAAACACAAAATGAATTATTTAAATAACACTATCATCAAGGTAATAATCATATCACTAACCTTTCTTAATCATACTTAGTGATCATCAAAATGATTATCCTTAAAACTCACTTTTGTTAATAAGACAAAAGACTTTTTAATAAACTTTCTTTTTTAGAAAATGTTTTATTAAAATGGAAAATGAAAATTTGAAAATGGCATATTCCAAATGCTGTTAGAATATCCTTTGAAGGGTTCAAATACCTCAGATATTCCCACCCCACTAAAAGACAAAAAACAGAGCGGAGTCTAGTGGCGGTACCTTAAGTACCTACGCGGTACCTTAGTGATATGGTACCGCGGGGTGAGATAAGGTATCGCGCACAGTAGCCGTTATAGATCCGTTGTAACTTTGTCTCCGTTAAATAGTGGGTCAAATCTCAATTTCCAGCAAGCCTCTTGGACGTTTTTCTCAGCCCTCTTTCTATTTTCTATAGCATAATCATTAGTAAATGATCACTTAAATTGTTAAGGATGTTTACATATGATTATCCTCTTGATCCCTCCTTTACCATGTCCAATGAGAAGATCACTCACTCACTAGTGTAGTGATAAAGATGAATTTATGAGCTAGTCATATTCATCATGATACCCTTTTTGTTTTAGGTCAATCCAATGTATTTATGAATACTTGGACTAGTTGTGTTCATCCAAGTTATTTGTGGATACTTGGATTTGTTGTGTACATCCATTGCATATGTGTTTGCTTGATTTTTTGTTGTGTAAATCCAAGCTACATGTGTGTACTTGGATAAGTCTAGTTGAGTTGTAATAGATTTGATTAGGAGTTCTCACTAAACTATAAAGTGATGTGGTTGTGTCTTGTGAGTTCTCACTAAACTTTAAAGTGATTAGTAGTTGTGTTGTGTGAAGTTCTCACTTAGCTTCAAAGTGAAGAGTCGTGAAGATTGGTTCTAGCTTTCGATTAGAACTCGACATCTAGCCTTGTTTCGTAAAATGGTGAAGTAGGCAACGTCGTGAAGATTGGTTCTACCTTAAGATTAGAACTCGACATCTAGCCTTGTGTCGTTAAATTGTGAAGTAGGCAACGTCGTGTAGATTGGTCCTAGCTAAAGATTAGGTCTTGACATTTAGCTTAGTGTCGAAAAATAATGTAAGCAACGATGTAAGGTTTTCTCCGCCAAGAAGGGAGCTTGTGGATATAGTAGAAATCTCGAGTAGGTGTACTCGAGGAGTGGAGTAGAAACGAGGATAGAGCCTCGTTGTCGAACCACTATAAATCTTGGTGTCTTCCCACTAGGTTTTCTCTTTCCTTGCTCTTTACTTATTTTATTATCATTATACTTGCTTATTATCCTTGCTAGTGTATTTCAATTAAACCTAATCATTAGGCAACTTAGCATCAAGTAAAAGATAGTTTTGATACAAACCAAATTGAAAGTAATTTTAATTTGGTCACCAATCGAAGAGAAACTATTCAACCCCCCCCCCCCTTCTAGTTTCTACAATTGGTATCAGAGCGATGGTCACTCAAGATCTTTGAAGTATATTGTACTTTGAAACTTGGATCGATCCATTGTCTCCTCAAATCAGAAGGTCTAGTTGTACTAAAGTTTCTTTTTGGTCAAAACTATGTTTTCTTTGAAAATAGGTCTTTTAATTGATAATTTTGCATCCCACTTAAGATTAGTAGCCTTTATGCATTTTAGATATACTTTTGAAATGTATCTACTAGTTTGCATCTTTCTTTGTGTAGGTACTCATGAAGATCAATCAATTTATTGGTTATGGATTGAGTTACTTGCACTTTTAAAAGAATCATCTTCATTGATCTTTAACATCTTTGAATGATGATACCAAGATGATTGGGAATGATACTAGTCCTTGAAGACTTAGTACTCATCAAAGTCATTGATTGGGCATAGCACTTATTCCTTCATGGATTGCTCTTTGTGGCCAAGGTACGCTTTCGTTCTTCCACACGCCCTTTGATCATTCTTTTGATCATTACTTGACTATGTGCTTGTTCTCGGCATCCTTGCCTTGACATTTATTTGTGGTTTGTGTTTTTTTCTTTTATCCTCTCAAACCTTCATTGCTTGGATACTTGACTCACAATGGTGATGTAGAGTGAGTTAGTAGAAGCTTAAAGTATCAAGCATGATTTCCATGGTTTGCACCCATACGGTTAGTAGGCCCTTTCTGGGAGAGAAAGTGAATTAATACTTTGCTCATATTTTATTTTAAACTAAGACTATTATTGAAAGTGATCTTAGTTTAGACTTGAATAATTGCTTTGTGCTTATTCATTACCAAAGCCGTTTATCGTTTCACCGGAAAGGCACGTCTTAAACCACTATATATGACACAAGCTCTTCGTTTCAACTACTTGAAGATTGTCATTAATCCCTTGAGCATTGATCCTAGTCTTGATTCACTTCTCTTGACTTCTCTCCACTTAGTCGTTTTGCTACGAGTAGTCGTTTGTCCGTTTTGGTTCTTTTCGATCTTGATTTAACTCGTAATCCTTCATTAAGGCATATTGCTTAGTGTTATGATGATCCAATGATATTCTAAAAGGCTTGATTTAATTTTAAGTAGAAAAACTGGATTTTCAAAATTTGGCGTTTTTCAGAGATAGAAACCTGCCTCTGTAAGCGGTTCCTTATCTCCGCGGCTCAAACCCGCGGTTCCTTATCGATAAGGTACCGCGGGCAGTAACTTTTGTCAGAGCGCCAGTTTGAGTTTTTTATTCTTTTTCAAACCAAACTCTCTCTCTCCCAAAAACACACAGCCGACGGGTTTTACCTTTTCCACCATTGTTGAAGCTTCCAAAACCTTCAATCACTCAAATTAATTGATTCCAAGTTGTGGGTTTCACTCATCCTTCATCTAAAATCAATTAATTGTAAGTATTTTCTTTCAATTTCATCTATTTTGTTCTAGGGTTCATCCTTTCATAATTGGGGATTTTTAAAATTGAAATTGAATTAAAACCTTAATAGGAATTTGGGTTGACATGGTAATCTTACTATGATTCCTTATGTTGATATTCATTAAGATTTTACTAAAACCCACTTGTAGAACAAATCCGAATTTAGGATAAATGATTTTGGTTGAATGATGGATTTGAGATGAACCCATGAACAAGTAGGTAATGACATTGTTAATGCTTACCTAAAAACCTTATTTTGAAAAACCAATGTTCTAATCCATTGTTGATCAAACATAGATCATGTGTTCTTGGTTAATGATGGAATAGACACATTATGAACATGAAAATGATATGGATTCAATCCTATGTTTTTCAAGAAATTGATATAACACATTTTCATTTTTCGTTTTTCTTTTTATTTTTCATATGAGTGATTGGAGAAATATTGTCTTGTGTTTGTATTTAGGTACTTAATCATGCCTTCTCAATATCAAAAAGATCATCAATTCACTAAAGATTATATGCCCGACATCTCTCAAACCTTTGTTTCCCCTCAACTCCAAAACGCTTTTCCATCCCTTTCCTCTCGTTGTTTCCATGAGGGTAGGATTGTAGATCCAAGAATAGCGGGAGATAATTATATCAACTCTATGTTCGAGCTTATTGGGTTGGATTGTTTGCTTTACATAGACGAGGTAATTTATCCCTTGTTCCTTCTTGAGCTCTTCAGTACTTACTCCATGCTTGAAATCAACGACCAAATCTTTATTCGTTTCTTGTTGAATGGTCAAATCATTCAATATTCCCTCGATGACTTTGGTGATATTCTTGGTGTGCCATTTGAAGGCACTTGTCATTTCACGGATAAGTGGAGACTAGATGCTCTCTTGGAGTCAAACGATAAACCTCCAAATGACACCACCGAAGTTGATCTAAATTTCATCCTTGAAATCATCACGAAAGAGTGTAGTGGAAACGTTGTGAGAAGCCTTCATACAAATGTGCGAAATGTGAATAGGTATGAAGTGCTCTCAAGCGACCTTAAGGATTACATGCTCCAATGGGAAAACATCCTTTGGGAAAATGTGTTTTGTCTTGGTGGGAACCGGGATCATATCCCGGCTTGCATGGGGCATATGTTGTTTTGCCTGTTTACTTCCACCAAGTACAATCTTGCATATTACATCACTCGACGTATAAATTATGCTCTTTCCAAACCCAAAACCAACCTCCCTTATGCTATGCTTCTTACTCGCCTCTTTAGAAGGGTTGGTCAAGATTTTCCTCAACTCGATCTTTCTCGCTTTCACCCGGTTCAACGGGTTATGTTGCCTATTCAAGAGGCGTATCAACGAAAGCCAAGAAGTGACCGTGGTTCGAGAAAATCTGACCATCAAGAGCCGGATGAGGAGGACACCGATATGTCACCAAGTGATGGTGATGGCATCGGTCCTAGCTCTCATTTTGATTCTTCGAGTAACTCCCATCCATCCTCAAATCAATTCGAGGATGATTTTGAAGACTTAGCTCCTCCTCCTCACCCTTCTAGTGATCTCCCTGAAGATCTCAATATGGAGCATCTTTATCGTGAGAATCTTAGAACTCGGGGAGAATTACATGAACACCGAGTGGAGTCAAGAAAAGGGTTCAAGTATTTGGGAAAGATGATCAAGGGTTTAGGAAAGAAAAGGAGGTGAAGACTTTGAAGTTGTGTCAAAGTTTGGATTTGATGGTTAAACATTTGGTTATTAACACTTTGGTTTAATTGTTTATTAACTTGTGTTGCATGCTTGGATTATTATTTATTTTGATCCTTAATGTCGCTTATGCAATAATGTTTGTGCTTTACATAGCTTTGTGCATGCCTTTTGATAGTTAGCTTATTAGATTATGATCTATAGTTAACTTTGGCTTGTGAAACTTTTGCGAAAAATCTGGGTTTATCAAAAACTGGGATGGGAAATTTTTGAAAACCTTCTGGTCGCGGTTCCATATCGATCCGCGGTTCCTTATCGATAAGGTACCGCCGGTCCTAGATAAGGAACCACCGGTCACTGTGCACGACAGAATCTTTGCTTTACACTGTTTTCTTAATTTTGTGTAAACCTTGCATGATTTTTAGTAATAAACTTCACATTTCCTAAACTAGGGTATCTAAATTCATTATTCACCTAAAATGATTTTAACCCATTACTAGTTTGGATCATCCCCTCACCCATTTAAACCCACCTTGTTTGCCATGTTCTTCACACATCAAACATACTTCCCTAAACCTTAAACTACCCTAATCAACCATGGTGTGTACCAAAACCTCAAACACTTCCAAGACCTCCACCCCAAGAAAAACACTTAAAATAAGGGTTAAGGTAGCTAAGCCTAACTCTTCACCTTTCCACACACCTAAGAATGAGAATGCTCCTATCCTCGTTTCTTCATCACCTTCCCCACCTCTTGCACCATGCAAGACCTCCTCCACCCATGGTACTAACCACTCCATTGGTTCTACCTCCTCTTCATTCAATTCTAGAATGAATGAGCTTTCTTCACCCTTGATACAATGATTTTGTATGGGTTCTAATTAAATCTCGGAGTCTTCTCGAATTGATCTCGGTCTTAAGTGGAATGATTGTTCTTGGTTACTAAATAAAAGGGTTTGGTTTTCTAATCTAATAAAAAGTGTAAATGACAATTTAAATCAAAGACAGTTACTTTAATGACAATTAACAAAGACTTGAATTAAAATTGAAATTGAGATTAAAATTAAACTTAAAGTTAAAGTTGAAGTATGAAATATAAGTTGTGACATAAAAGTAAAGAAACAGATAAACAGAAAAACAGAAACACTAACAAGAAATTGATTCGGAAGTTTTAACCTTCATTCGGAAGTTTTGACAAAGAGATTGATTCGGAACTTAAGTACTCATCCGGAACTTTGCCTTCATTCGGAAGTTTCTAATTCGTTCGGAACTTAATGCTTCATTTGGAAGTTGTAGACTCATCCGGAACTTACTGATTCGGAAGTGTTGCTACGTCCGGAACTTACTGATTCGGAAGTTACTGTTCACTCGTTCGGAACTTTTGATAAAGAGATTGGTTCGGAACTTTTCAAGAAATTGATTCGGAAGAGATTGGTTCGGAAGTTTCCGATTCGGAACTTTCGGCTTGGTTCGGAAGTTTTTGGCTTCGTTCGGAAGTTTGGCTTCGTTCGGAAGTTTTCCTTGGTTCGGAAGTTTTAGCTTGGTTCGGAACTTTTTAAAGGTAAACTCATTCGGAACTTTTAATTGACTCGGAACTTTTGAAAACAAAACTCATTCGGAAGTTACTGTTCACTCGTTCGGAACTTCTGGGAAACCCAGATACAGAAACAATACCGAAGAACAAGGAAACTAGTTTTAATCCAAAAATCACAAAGTTTTTCACCAAAAACTTAAATAAATCAATCACAAAGCATCTACTAACCATAAACTACTAATCCCATCAACAAAAACACAAATCCAAACAACTTTTGAAGATCAAATCAAGAAAAATAAAAACTCAAGAACTTGAAGAAAAAGATGAAGATGAACAAGATTAAATGGAAAGATTAAACAAAGAACTTGTATTGAATGACTAATGTTTTAACAAGATCAAACAAAGATTAAAACAACAAGATTTGAAAAACAAAGATTAAAATCACCAATCACCCTAGTGGTGATGGTGATGCTACGAACAAGAAAGGAGAAAAAGGGGGAGGAGAGAAAAAAAAACTCCAGACTAACTAAAAAACTAACTAGTCTAAATGTGTGAGGGGAGGGCTATTTATAGCCTTGTCTTTTGGTTGGTGAGTGGGCTTTCTCCCGTTCTTCTTGTCTTTTCGTCTTTTCAGAAAAGTTTCCGTTTTCGATTCTGATTCGGGATTTGTCGTTGATTAAATTCAACTCGTCTTTTAATTTCTTCGTTTAATAGACTTGAGTTTCTTCGACTTATATCAATCTTCCATCTTTGGTCCTTTTCTTCGATAAATCTTCGAATAGGCCCAGTGACTTCAAATCTTTTGCATCTCTTGGACAATAGACTTTATCTCAAGTCTTTTTCTTCAGTAAAACCCGTGCAATCCCATGTTTTCTTCAATATTCATCCGGTTGACTCTGAAAACACAATAAACACAAAAACCACGCATAATTCCAAACAAATGATATTAAATACGTGTTTTGGTCTCGTTTTAGCCCGAATTAAGTGGTAAAAGGATGGGTGTTTACACACCTATCAAATCCCCTACACTTAACCATTGCCATGCCCTCATGCAATGCTTAGTGATAAAGCAATTTTACATTTTTCTCATAATCAATCAACCTTGATCTTATTCAAACACTACTAAACAAAAACTTAAAGTACTAAAAGAAATTAAAACTTTAAAGGAAACAAAAGGATAGAAAACCATTTTCACTTGAAAATAGCTACATGGAAATAACTTGCAAAGAGATCAACGACTTACATTAGGGCTTTTGTGCTACGAAGATTTATCACCCTCAAGTTTCACGTTCCCCAAACTAAGCTTAAAAACGAGATCATTGTTATTATAAGTTAGCAATTCAAACACTTACACACATGGCTTAATTAAATGCTTAAACTCCCTTATTCCTAGGTGTATCTCTTATATTTTATTTTTGTCTTAGAATGATCATGAAGATGCATTTTTGGACTTATTTCGATAGTTTATTTAGGCTGAAAGCAAAGTAGGACGATTTGATCAATAGTTAGCTAAAGGACAAAATCTCTTAAAACTGCTTCTCGGGATATCAAAAAGTTCATATCTTGGCATAACTTGGTTCACGATTCGAGACCTTTCTCGGGCCCATATTTGGCATGTACTTCATACTTCATATCTTCGAGAGACGTTCTTGAGATAATGGTCTTCTCATCATAATAGAGTTTCTTCACTTGGAGACTTTTGAGGGGTACTCCAACTTTGTTGACCACGACTTCATGATTATTTCTTCAATCTCTAATTGGGATTTTGAGATACACCGATCCGCCTCCTTTTCGGACTTGGATCTATTTATCCTCATACCCTGTTAGGGTCTTTTCGGATAGACTTCTCCATGATCTTTATGGGAGTTGATTGCTTTTCGTCGTGAGTCTTGATCCTTCATATTGATTTTAGGAATAATGCTTTTCACATCACTTGGATCTTCAGCAATAAAATTGAATCCTCATGCCTTGTTAGGGCCTTTTCGGACTCGCCAATCTTCGCGCCCCGCTTCATAAGTTATGCCTTGGCTATGAACTCTTATCATTACCGAGCAACTTTTAAACGATCTTGGGCTAGAAGCTAAGTAACTTTTCAAATCGTACGACCTTACTTATTGCTGATAAATTATTAGCAAGTGATGGGAGAATAGGCAAATAATTACACCAAGTGAGCTTGTGCAAGAATACCGACTTATAATTGACTCTATCATTTCTCGTCCGCCACAATTTAAAATCTCAAGTAATGAGACTCGTGGACACTTAGCCTAATAAACCAATTAAGGTCTACATGGTTAAGGATACTAGCTAGAATAAACTTGGATAAGCCTATTCGGGTTGAGTCAAAATAAACGCAACGGGCCTAATATGTCAAAGACTTCTAAACTAGCTACACCACTTTATTAAAATTTGACTTTATTGCGGGATATATACATATGAAAGCAACGATAAAAATTTAAAAATTACAACTAAATAGCCAAAGTTAATAAAAAATTTGAAAAATGTTGAAAAATATGATTTTCCGGTTAATTGAAGGCATTTTCATGGAAAAGTCCACTTAAACTTCGATAGAAGTCCCCCCTACACTTAAGATAAACATTGTCCTCAATGTTTAAGCATGTGGGAAAAAATCTCCCCTACACTTATGACATTGTGCACGTTGGTTAACTCAAGTTAAGGATGGGACGACTAAAGTGATCAATTTCAAATGTGAGTATGAAGAAAATTGAATCACGATAGTTGAGAGATAGAACCGGATTTCGGATAACACGGGAGCACGGTTCTTCAAAGTTTCCAAGAGTGCACTTATCCCTGTAATCACACCACACAAAGACAAACACGTAGAGAAGTCCCCCCTACACTTAGGGGAATAAAACATAAACGGATAGATACTCGGGCTGCCTCCCGAGGAGCGCTTGTTTTTGATAACCGAGTCACGAGCCTGACTCGACCCAAAATTAGTTCATGGGGAACGTGGTGAGGGATGGAATCACCTCCTGAGAGGTGTCCTCACCGAAGTACAACTTCACTCGTTGGCCATTCACCTTAAAATTTGGTCCATCAGGTTGAGCGAGCTCGAGAGTACCATATGGAAAAATTTGGGCAATGGTGAATGGGCCGGACCAACGAGATTTGAGCTTTCCCGAGAAGATTTTCAACCGAGAGTTAAAAAGTAAAACTTTGTCTCCAACATGGAACTCTCGGTTTTTGATCTTGGAGTCGTGAATGAGCTTAGTTCTTTCCTTATAGATCAAAGAATTTTCATAAGCCTCATTACGGAGTTCATTGAGCTCATTGAGTTGGATCTTGCGTAGGTCACCGGCTTTGTTAATATCAAAATTGGCCCACTTCAAGGCCCAGTAAGCCTTGTGCTCCAACTCAATGGGGAGGTGGCACGCTTTCCCGTACACAAGACGATAAGGCGTACAGCCGATCGGGGTCTTGTAAGCAGTACGGATAGCCCACAAAGCATCATCAAGTTTATCAGCCCATGAGGCACGATGCTCTCCCACAGTTCTTTCAAGAATTCGCTTCAGTCCTCGGTTGGATATTTCAGCCTGGCCATTAGTTTGTGGGTGGTAGGCTGTGGAAAGACGATGGTTTACACCGTACTTAGCCATGACTCTAGCAAATTAGTCATTGCAGAAATGAGTCCCACGATCACTAATAATTCGCAAATTAGTCTAGCGAATAGAGCTTTTAAAAAGTTACAAACCACCCTTGCGTCATTAGTAGGTAAAGCTTTGGCTTCAACCCATTTGGAGACGTAGTCAACGGCTACAAGGATGTATTTGTTTCCTTTAGACGAAGGGAATGGCCCCATAAAGTCAATACCCCAAACATCAAAGATTTCACATTCTTGAATGAAATTCTGAGGCATCTCGTCTTTATGTGTGATTTTGCCTTGCTTTTGGCAAACATCACATTGTTTAACCATATTGTGAGCATCACGATATATGGAGGGCCAATAAAATCCCGAATCAAACACTTTTTTAGCGGTGTAGTTGGGACCAAAGTGACCACCGGTGGGTCCTTTGTGGCAAGCATCAAGGATTTCAGACGCTGCCGGTCCATCAACACATCGGCGAATAATCAGGTCAGCACATTGTTTGAATAGGTAAGGGTCGTCCCAAAAGTAAGTCTTAATGTCGGTGAAGAACTTTTTCTTTTGTTGGGACGTCAACCCTTCCTTGAGAATTCCACCCGCCAAGTAGTTTGCAAAGTCCGCAAACCACGGGGTTTCATTCGGCTTCGAGTTTATAGACATTAAGGTCTCCAAGGGAAAAGAATCATTGATTTCTTTATTCGGATGATCCCCCTGGTAAGGATCCTCAAGTCTGCTAAGATGGTCCGCGGCTAAGTTTTCAGCTCCTTTTTTATCGCGAATTTCGATTTTAAATTCCTGGAGCAGCAAAACCCAGCGAAGAAGTCTTGGTTTGGAATCTTGCTTTGTCAACAAGTACTTCAGCGCGGAATGATCGGTATACATAATGGTGGTAGAAAGGACAAGATAGGGGCGGAATTTTTTAAAAGCATAGACAACAGCTAAAAGATCTTTTTCAGTTGTCGTATAATGCAATTGTGCCCCCGTCATTGTCTTGCTAGCGTAATGGATCAGTTGGAAGTGTTTGTTCATTCTTTGTCCAAGAAACGCTCCAATAGCAAAATCACTAGCATCGCACATCAACTCAAAGGGTAGCTCCCAATTAGGGGTAACCAAGACGGGTGCCTTAGTAAGGAGTATCTTTTTCCAAGAGGTGGGTCATCGGGCGAGCGATTTGAGAAAAATCTTTGATGAATCGACGGTAGAAGCCCGCATGACCCAGGAAACTTCTCACACCCTTCACGGTTGAAGGTGGAGGCAACTTTGCGATAACATCGACTTTAGCACGGTCTACTTCAAGACCGGCTTTCGAGATCTTATGTCCAAGCACGACGCCTTCTTTTACCATAAAATGGCATTTTTCCCAATTCAGAACTAGGCGAGTGTCTTCGCACCGCTTGAGCATACGTTCCAAATTGGCAAGGCAAGAAGAGAAAGAATCCCCGAAGACCGAGAAATCATCCATGAAGACTTCCATGGTTTGTTCAACCATGTCATAGAAGATAGCTAACATACACCTTTGGAAAGTCCCGGGCGCATTACATAAGCCAAAAGGCATTCTTTTGTAAGCAAATGTGCCATAGGGACAAGTGAATGTAGTCTTCTCTTGATCTTGGGGATCGATGGGTATTTGGAAATAACCCGAGAAACCATCAAGAAAGCAGTAATATTCATTACCGGCTAAACGTTCAAGCATTTGGTCCATAAAAGGTAGAGGGAAATGATCCTTTCTCGTGGCATCATTGAGTTTGTGGTAGTCTATACAAACTCTCCACCCAGTAACGAGACGAGTGGGAATCAACTCGTTGTGTTCATTGGGAACAACGGTTATTCCGCCCTTCTTGGGCACACAATGGATTGGACTAACCCATGGTGAATCCGAAATAGGGTAAATCATACCCGCATCAAGAAGTTTGAGAACCTCAGTTTTGATGACTTCATGTATTTTTGGATTCACCCTTCGTTGGCTTTGAATTGTGGGCTTGAAGTCGTCCTCCATGAGAATTTTGTGGGTGCAGAAGTGAGGATCAATTCCACGAATATCCGAGATCTTCCAAGCAATAGCCTTCTTATGATCTTTCAACACAGCGACAAGTCGGGCTTTCTCTTCATCTTTCAAATCCTTAGCAATGATGACTGGCGACTTCTTCTCTTCATCAAGGAATACATACTTGAGATGGGGCGGCAACTCCTTAAGTTCTAAATCCGGAGGATTTTCGACGGTAGGCGTTTTCAAAGTCGGAGTATCGATAGCAATAACCGTGGGAGATGGAGGCGAAGGATTGTCTTCGGTGAGAAGATTGTCAAAGAAATTCATGTCTTCATCCCCATCGATAGGAGATTCATTAGTAGCTAAATTCACATCTCCCATGGTATCTTCATGATTGTTCCAGAATAAGTCACTATCTCCAAATAGAGACAATGATGAATCAATAGAGGACACGGTCTCAACAGTGGGAAGAGAGGTAGGAATACTTTTGCAAGCATCATTAAAGTGTTCTTCACAAGCCTCATCAAGAACGTCAATACAATTAACACTCTCATATGAATAAGGCTGTTTAGACAACTTTCCCATGTTGAAGACTACTTTATCGTCACCCACTCTCATGATAAGCTCACCGGCTTCAACATCGATGAGAGTGCGACCGGTCCTCAAGAATGGACGACCAACAATGAGTGGCACACGGGGGTCCATCTCGTAGTCGACGACAACAAAATCAGCAGGGAAGGTGAATTTGTCGACTCCTACAATGACGTCTTCGGCTATCCCCACTGGATAAGCAACCGTACGGTTAGCTAATTCCAAAGTCATTTTGGTGGGGACTAGCTCTGGGAGAGATAATTGCTTCCAAACACTTAGAGGCATGAGATTAATACTGGCACCTAGATCGGCTAGGGCCATGCAATTCTCTACTCCCGGGAAATTGCAAGGGATAAGAAAACGACCCGGATCACCAAGCTTGGTTGGCAATTTCCTTAAGAGTACTGCAGAGCAATTCTCATTAAGTTGGGTATTGGCAATATCGAGGAGCTTTTCCTTGTCGCTCAGAAGATCTTTAAACATTTTCGCGTATTTGGGCATGTGAGCGAGAGCCTCAGCGAAGGAGATATTGAAATTCAGTTGTTTGAACATTTTAAGGAAGTTCGAAACCTGAATATCATCCTTGCTCTTTTGCTTCTCTTTCCTCAACCTTGAAGGATAAGGTATATTGGAAGAAGAGGAAGGCTTTAGAGGAATAGGATCACTCACAACCACGGGTGGAGGAGGGGTAGAAGGAAGAGGTGGAGAAATTAGGGAAGGAGAAGGAGGAGGAATAGGAGCAGGCGACTCGTTCTCCTTAGTCACAACCACCGGTGGAGGTATAGGAAGCTCGGGTTCCTTGGTACCTTTACCACTTCGAGTAGTGATTGCTTTCATCTCCCCTCTTGGGTTCGCAACGGTGTTACTCGGAAGAGTACCCGAAGAAGAGGGTTGATTACCTTGGAAGAAACTAGCCATCATGTTCCTCAAGTCATTTGTTTGGCTATCCAACGTATTTCTCATGTCGGCTCTCAAATCGTTTCCTTGCTTGACCAAGTCTGCTTTCAAATTGCGCACTTCCTCTTGGAGATTTCCCACTATCACATCATTGGTTCTCATGTAGGTTGCAACCTCTTGGTGTAATGCAGTGGTGGTTTGGTTGGGAGGAGTATTGTATGCAGGTGGTTGGTAAGCAGGTTGTTGGTAGACTTGATTGTTACGTTGAGGTGGTTGTTGCTGCTTGTGAGGAGGGATGTATGGTTGTCGAGGTTGTTGTTGTTGAGGAGGGCGATTAAGGTATTGTTGTTGGTTTGGGTTGGTAGGAGGGAAACCAGGTGGTGAAAGATAGTTGTTGGATCGATAGCTAAGCAAGTTACGGTCACCTTGAGGTCTGGCTTGATAAGCAGGTTGAGGATAGGTGCCATATGCCGCATTCACATTCTCAGCAGGGTAATCTTGGGTGGCGGTACAAGTTGTATAAGAGTGAGGACCACCGCATATCTCACAAGGTTGGCTGACAGCGTTAACTTGTGCGTTTTTGGCGTTGTTGCTGTTGTTGTTGCTGACGGTGTGGGTGACAAGCGATTCAAGAAGCACAGTGATTTTGTCCAATCGCTTGTCGCTGTCATTAGTGCTAGCACTAGCGACATTGGTCCGAACACTCTTGGTTTGCACACGAGATTTGTTCTCAATGATATCCCAAGCAGCATTGGAAGTCTTAGCCAATAGATTACCCCCCGAGGCACTGTTCAGTGAATCTTGGTCACTCATGCTTAAACCATTGTAAAAAGTATTGATTTGATGTACTTTGGTAAAACCATGTTGTGGGCATTTTCTTAAAAGATCTTTAAAGCGATCCCAAGATTCACTGAATGACTCATCGTACTTTTGTTCAAAATTTATGATCTCATTCCGCAAAGCGGTAGTACGAGAGGGTGGAAAAAAGTAGTTGATAAACTTTGTTTCCAAATCCGTCCACGAGAGAATACTCTGTGGCGGTTCCTTAGCAAGCCAATGCCGGGCTTGTCCCTCTAAAGAAAAGGGAAAAAGTTGTAACCTTATAACCTCTTGTGGAACTCCATTGAACTTGACCGTGTTGGTGAGTTGTAGAAATCTCTTGATGTGGTCGTGTGGATCATCAATGGTACGTCCCAAGAATGGTTGAGCGGAGACCATCTGGATAAAGCCTGATTTTAGCTCGAAATTGTTGGCAGCAATTGGTGGTATAACAATTGGATCCGTGTTGCCATCGACATGAGCTTGCAGCAATTCAATCATCGGGCGATTATCCGGAAGGGGCTCATTGTTGTTGTTATTATTCATGTTGTTGTTGTTATTATTGTTTGGAGGTGGTACACCGGCCATGTCTAAGTGATCGAGAGGCTCGGGCTCTTGATATGACGTGGATCGAGTGCGCATACACCTGCAAAAGAACGAACAAAGAAAAGCAAAGCACAAATATTTTTGGTTTTTATGTTTTTTTTTTTTTAATTTTTTTGTATTTTTGAAAATTTTCTTGAAAAAGTAACGTTCACGGGGAACGGATCCCAAAATCCAAGTTCTCACAAAAAAGTTTTGATCTTAACGAGAAGAGCTATTTGATAACAAGATTTTTACTCGTTGAAAAAGTTCGTTTTCTCGGTGTCTAATCGAATTGATTTCCGGTTCAAGTGCGACTTAGTCGTTTTTGGTAAAAAAAAAAAAAGTTGATTATCTAAAACTAATTTAAAAGTAAATGAGAAAAGTATTTAAAAACAAATTAAAGACAAGTTCAAATAATAAAAGTAAAACAAGGTGAAAATTAAAAACTAAAAGTTAAAACGATATTAAAACGAATATTAAAACAAATAATAAAACGTAATTTAAAGCGAAACAATTAATAAAAATAAAACTAAACGAAGAAATTAACTATCGACTCGAAAATAAAGTTTACTAAATGGAAAAGGAGAGAATAAAACTAAAATGGTACTTTAAAGCAAAACGAGGCAAAACCTAAAGCGGGTACTAAATAAAAGATAAAACTTGAACTTTACGAAAAAATATTAATTTTAAAATTAGACAAAAAATTCAACTAAAAATACGTAACTTTCAGAAATAAAATCGGAATAACTTTCAGATAAAACTAGACAATTACGGAACAAAACTAATAAACAAGCAAGCAGGCAGGCTAGCTGCTGGAAGCAGCCAGCCTAGCTGCTTGTTTTTGGCGGGAAACATGCTAAGCATGCAAGCTAGCATGTGAATTGTTGATTTCATGCGGAACTTTGCAAGTTCCGATTCGGAAGTTTTGCCATTGGTTCGGAAGTTTTTTTTCTAAAACTGATTCGGAAGTTTTTTTAAATTGGTTCGGAACTTTTGAAAAAATTGGTTCGGAAGTTTTTGAAAAAAATTGGTTCGGAAGTTTTTGAATAAATTGGTTCGGAAGTTTTTGAAAAAAATTGGTTCGGAAGTTTTTTTTTTTATTCGGAACTTTTCAAAAGTTCCGGTTCGGAACTTTTTGAATAAATCGGTTCGGAACTTTGAAAAGAAATTTGGTTCGGAACTTTTTTGACAAGAAATTTGGTTTGGAACTTTAAGAAAATTGGTTCGGAACATTAACTGGGCAATATTAACAGTAGCAGGAACGAAGAACAGGGAAAAGTACTAGAACACGAATTTAAGCAAAATCAATCAAGATCAACCAAAAGATTAACCAAAAATAACCACTAAACATCAATTAACAATAATCAATCAAAACAAATCATCAAAACTAACAAACATAACCAAATTAATCAAAACCACTTGATCAAAATCATAAAAACTCAAGAACATGAACAATCAAATTAAAGAACAAATCAAACAAGAAAGGTAGAAGGAGATTGACAATAATTAAAGGTAAACTTACTTATAATTAAAAGAAGATTAAAGGTGCGTTACAAGAGAATTAAAGATCATAAATTTAAAGAACAAGAGAAATGAAAAAAATGGGGAAGAGAGGCTTGTCAAGCCTCCAACAACCTAAACAAATGGCTAGTCATGTCTATTTATAGGGGAGGAAGGGATTAGTGGAAGGAAGCTTCCTCCCCTCTTTCCTCTTTTCCTTAATTGCGTCATTAGGTCCCTCATTTCTTTAATCTTCTTAAATCTTGGACTATAATGACTTTGGCTCGGGATTTCTTTGAACTCGTCTTGTAATTCTTCAATAAATTATACTTGAGTTCTTCGGCTTTTGGTAAACTTCCGTCTTTTGACTTTTTCTTCGATAAATCTTCAGAATTGGTCTTGGACTTCCGTTCTTTTTTCCACTTTTGATCTTTCGACTTCGTCTTTTGTCTTTTCCTTCAATAAAAGCCCGTGAAAGCCGTGTTTTCTCCACTTTTCACCTTCTCGACCCTGAAACACAATAAAAACACAAACCACGCATAATTCTGCCATTTACGACATAAAATATACGTTTAGGTCCTGTTTTAATGTAATTAAGTGGTAGAAAAGATGGGTGTTTTCACACCTATCAAATCCCCTACACTTAACCATTGCAATGCCCTCATGCAATGCTTAGTGATAAAGCAAGGTTTACACTTCCCATCATAATCAACCTACTTTGGCCTTTATTAAACAACTAAGGAAAATCAAAAAGATAGAAAATAACAAGATGCAATCAAGGAAGAACATGTAAAGAAATCTAAGACTTACATTAGGGCTTGTATGTCATGAATGTTTATCACCCTCAAGTTTCACGTTTCCCATGCCAAGCTTAAAAACAAGATAATTGTTAGTACCAGTTAGCATAACAAACATTTACTCATGCGGTTCAATTAATCACTTAAACTCCCTTATTCCTATGGGTATCTCTTATATTATATTGATGTCTTGAATGATCACGAGGATGCATTGTTGACTTATTCCGATAATTTATTAAGGCTGAAAGCAAAGTAAGACGATTTGATCAATAGTTAGCTAAAGGACAAAATCTCTTAAAACTGCTTCTCGGGATATCAAAAAGTTCATATCTTGGCATAACTCGGTTCACGATTTGAGACCTTTCTCGGGCCGATATTTGGCATGTACTTCATACTTCATATCTTCGAGAGACGTTCTTGAGATAATGGTCTTCTCATCATAATAGAGTTTCTTCACTTGGAGACTTTTGAGGGGTACTCCAACTTTGTTGACCACGACTTCATGATTATTTCTTCAATCTCTATTTGGGATTTCGAGATACAACGATCCGCCTCCTTTTCGGACTTGGATCTATTTATCCTCATACCTTGTTAGGGTCTTTTCGGATAGACTTCTCCATGATCTTTATGGGAGTTGATTGCTTTTCGTCGTGAGTCTTGATCCTTCATATTGATTTTAGGAATAATGCTTTTCACATCACTTTGGATCTTCAGCTATAAAATTGAATCCTCATGCCTTGTTAGGGCCTTTTCGGACTCGCCAATCTTCGCGCCCCGCTTCATAAGTTATGCCTTGGCTATGAACTCTCGTCATTACCGAGCAACTTTTAAACGATCTTGGGCTAGAAGCTAAGTAAATTTTCAAATCGTACGACCTTACTTATTGCAGATAATTTATTAGCAAGTGATGGGAGAAAAAGATCATAATTGACTCACATAAGTTAATGAGAGAATACCAAACTTGTAACCAACTCTATCATTTCTCGTTCTCCACAATTTAAAATCTCAAGGAATGAGACTCGTGGATGCTTAGCCTAATAAACCAATTAAGGTCTACATGGTTAAGGATACTAGCTAGAGTGAACTTGGATAAGTAAACTCGGGTTGAGTCAAAAAATTCACAACGGGCCTAATATATCTAAGATAACTAAACTTGTTAAAACCATTTTATTAAAATAGGAGAAAAATAGCAAAAATAAAGGGGACTACAACTAGGCCAAAATAGATTAAAAATTTTGAAAAACGTCGAAAAATTGATTTTCCGGTTAAAATGAGGGCAAATACAAGGAAAAGACCACTTAACTTCAATAGAAGTCCCCCCTACACTTAATATAAACATTGTCCTCAATGTTTAAGCATGTGGGAGTAAACTCCCCTACACTTAGGACATTGTGCACGTTGTTTAAATCGCGTTAAGGAAAAGACAACTAAAGAGATTCCTATTTTAATATTTAGAAATATAAAATAGTGAATCGAAAAGAGTTTAGGATAGAACCGGGAAGAAGGGAACACGGAATCACGGTTCGTCAAAAGTCATCAAGAGTGTGTCTTTGAAGCTCTAATCCCTGCATATGATAAGAACGATAACAAGAAACACCAACGGGGCTCCCCCCTACACTTATGGTGAAATAAGATAGATAATTGGGTTGCCTCCCAAAAAGCGCTTGTTTTTGTTGACCGAGTCACGAGCCTGACTCGTCCCCGAATTAAATGGTCCATGGGGAAGCCTCGAAGGTGATACCGGGATCAAAGACCTTGTCCTCGTTCCCGGTTGACATCAACAAAGGAGAGGCGGGGGGATGAGTCTTGAATGGGAGAAAAACCCTTTCAACATACGAGAAGTATGTGAATTCAAGATCCACGGGAGGTGGGTGGGTATAGTAAGCACATTGTCATCCCCCAAAGACAATTGAGGCTGAGCATTCGGCAAAGCCGTGATGTTATCAATGATAGCATAATCAATGTCACCTCCCGGGTCAGAGCACTCATCCTCCGTGATAGTGGCTGAAAGGGAGGATGGAAGGTGCTCGGGAGGGGGACTTGGGTCAATATTTTCCTGCAGCAAATTATCAAAATAATGTCCCCTCCGTGTCAGAGTCATCAATACCTGAAGGGATGGAGTGGATATCGATTTCTTCCAGCAATGGGTCATTATCTTCAACGGGAGGAATAGATGGAGGTAAAGACTTGGAAGGAGAAGTCAACGCTTCGATTTGAGCAATAAGAAGGTGCACTTTCCGTAATCCATCGCGAAGAAGCACGTCTTCCACCTCATCCACAAGATCATGTTCATCGGTGAATTGCTCGTAAACCGGAGAGAATAAATCGTCATCGTCTACATCTCTCGGTGGAGATTGAGAAATTTCAAAAGTGAAATTCTCATAGCAGAGAGAAGAATCATCATCACTAGGATCGACCTCTTCTGTAAGAGCAACGTCGTCCTCAGGCTCCATAGCAGGTAAGTCACAAACCTCATCATCCAATACTTTGTCGAGACCAACATCACTAAGCTCATGCAACGAGTCTAGATCCTTAGACGCAGTAGGAACATCGAGAGTAAGAGCAGCAACTTCAGAAGATGAGTTGAAAGTGCATACAACATCATCGTCATCATCATAATAGTATTGATGCACAAGCGGAGGGGTATAATCACTAAGATTAGATACTTGCTCTAGTCGCTTTTCCTCGTCCCTAAGTTCTTTAAGCAAAACAACGGCTTCTTGAAGTTGCAAAACAAAGGAGTGTGTTTCTTCATTCAAGCTAGTGAGTTGTGGGTCAATATGAATTTGCTGAGAGGATTGATGATTGAGGGTGTGATGTGGGGTCTCATAGTGTTGAAAACCTGAAGTATAGCAAGGTTGTGGCTCATGGTTGTTCATCGGTTGGGAATAATTAGAAACCGTGTTTGGTTCATAATAATCCATAGGTGAAGAAAACTGAGGACACGGATTTGGCTCATAACAATTCAGTGGTTGACAATAATAGGTATCGTGAGGACCCTGACAGTTGTTGCAAACCAGGTATGGAGAAAAATCAAGTGCGTCTTGTGGATAGCTATTATCATTGTCATAATTGTACCCCGGTTCTTGCCCGTGACCAGACGGGTATCGAACCGGGCACGAAACATGCCAATGAGAATCGCTTCCACAATAGATGCACGGGGGAACAGGAGGTAGGTTCAAAAAGTACGAATTAGTCGAGTTGCACAAAGGACAAAATCCGGATTGTGTGTAGTCGATATCGTTTCCGCACAGCTCACATGTACACCATTGACAAGACTTGTTCCCAGATAATTGTTTCCCACACCGGACGCAATGGACATAAAAATCCATGAAGAAAGATAGATAAGCAAGAAGAATATTTTTGGTGCAAAACTTTGAAAAAGAAATGCTTTTTATGATTTTTCAAATGTTTTTGGATTTTTGAAAATTTTTTACAAGAAAAATAACGTTCACAAGTGAACGGATCCCAAAATCCAACACGTCACTCACAAAAAACCTTCAATCTTCACGAAAAGAGCCGGCAGCGGCGCCATTTGATACAATGATTTTGTATGGGTTCTAATTAAATCTCGGAGTCTTCTCGAATTGATCTCGGTCTTAAGTGGAATGATTGTTCTTGGTTACTAAATAAAAGGGTTTGGTTTTCTAATCTAATAAAAAGTGTAAATGACAATTTAAATCAAAGACAGTTACTTTAATGACAATTAACAAAGACTTGAATTAAAATTGAAATTGAGATTAAAATTAAACTTAAAGTTAAAGTTGAAGTATGAAATATAAGTTGTGACATAAAAGTAAAGAAACAGATAAATAGAAAAACAGAAACACTAACAAGAAATTGATTCGGAAGTTTTAACCTTCATTCGGAAGTTTTGACAAAGAGATTGATTCGGAACTTAAGTACTCATCCGGAACTTTGCCTTCATTCGGAAGTTTCTAATTCGTTCGGAACTTAATGCTTCATTCGGAAGTTGTTGACTCATCCGGAACTTACTGATTCGGAAGTGTTGCTTCGTCCGGAACTTACTGATTCGGAAGTTACTGTTCACTCGTTCGGAACTTTTGATAAAGAGATTGGTTCGGAACTTTTCAAGAAATTGATTCGGAAGAGATTGGTTCGGAAGTTTCCGATTCGGAACTTTCGGCTTGGTTCGGAAGTTTTTGGCTTCGTTCGGAAGTTTGGCTTCGTTCGGAAGTTTTCTTTGGTTCGGAAGTTTTAGCTTGGTTCGGAACTTTTTAAAGGTAAACTCATTCGGAACTTTTAATTGACTCGGAACTTTTGAAAACAAAACTCATTCGGAAGTTACTGTTCACTCGTTCGGAACTTCTGGGAAACCCAGATACAGAAACAATACCGAAGAACAAGGAAACTAGTTTTAATCCAAAAATCACCAAGTTTTTCACCAAAAACTTAAATAAATCAATCACAAAGCATCTACTAACCATAAACTACTAATCCCATCAACAAAAACACAAATCCCAACAACTTTTGAAGATCAAATCAAGAAAAATAAAAACTCAAGAACTTGAAGAAAAAGATGAAGATGAACAAGATTAAATGGAAAGATTAAATAAAGAACTTGTATTGAATGACTAATGTTTTAACAAGATCAAACAAAGATTAAAACAACAAGATTTGAAAAACAAAGATTAAAATCACCAATCACCCTAGTGGTGATGGTGATGCTACGAACAAGAAAGGAGAAAAAAGGGGAGGAGAGAAAAAAAAACTCTAGACTAACTAAAAAACTAACTAGTCTAAATGTGTGAGGGGAGGGCTATTTATAGCCTTGTCTTTTGGTTGGTGAGTGGGCTTTCTCCCGTTCTTCTTGTCTTTTCGTCTTTTCAGAAAAGTTTCCGTTTACGATTCTGATTCGGGATTTGTCGTTGATTAAATTCAACTCGTCTTTTAATTTCTTCGTTTAATAGACTTGAGTTTCTTCGACTTATATAAATCTTCCATCTTTGGTCCTTTTCTTCGATAAATCTTCGAATAGGCCCAGTGACTTCAAATCTTTTGCATCTCTTGGACAATAGACTTTATCTCAAGTCTTTTTCTTCAGTAAAACCCGTGCAATCCCATGTTTTCTTCAATATTCATCCGGTTGACTCTGAAAACACAATAAACACAAAAACCACGCATAATTCCAAACAAATGATATTAAATACGTGTTTTGGTCTCGTTTTAGCCCGAATTAAGTGGTAAAAGGATGGGTGTTTACACACCTATCAACCCTTCACTCCAAGTGCACCCTTGGAAGTGACCACACAACCTCAACCAATCCAAAGCATTCCTTTTGGGAATGACTTTGATGAATCTTTGGTGACTTCACCATTTACCCCTCACAACTCACCCATTTCACCAACCTTGGAGGATTTACCTCCACACTCACCCATTTCCCCTTTGGGGAACATGCCTCCACTTTCACCCACATCACCCTTGGAGAACTTGCCTCCTCCACCTCCACCCAACTCAAACATCCCAATTTTGGGTGTCCCTCTTTCCCTCCTTTTGGGTGATCCTTACTTTGGGTTTCAACAAGCTCATGGTCCTAGTTGCCCATGTTGTCTTTACAATCACTACATCATCCATAACCTTAGGATGGACATGTATGAGCTACATAGGAGGTTGCAAAACTTCTTGCTTGCTTTGTTCTCCATGCCTCCTCCTAGGAGATGAATGATGGAGTTCTTTTAATAAGAGTTTTCAACAACAACATGCCAAAGAAAACCACTTATCTAGATTTAATGATAAGCTAGCTATGTATTAGGTAGTTTTATTTGTCTTTGTACTTGCCTGTCTTTGTACTTGCCTCATTAATGAATGTTTCATGTTGGTGTCTTATGGATTTAGCTTTGTGTGATTCTATCCTTTTGTGCACACTAATCAACTTTAATTTGAAATTAAAATTGAACCTAAATCTATTACAACCCTTAAACTTGACTAAAATTGGTTCAAAATGATATCTAAATTATTTTGTCACCCTTTGTCAAGACACTCTTTGTGAATGTGTTGCTTTATGCAACCCTAGCATATTTTGGTTCTAATAGAGGTAAAATTCCAAGATTTGCAACTTTTTTGAAAAAGTCTTAGTTTTTCCAAAACCCAGGAAAAACATGGTTCAAAGTCCTCTGGACGCGGTTCGTTAAAGACTCGCGGTTCCTTAGTGATATGGAACCGCCGGCCCCTATAAGGTACCACGGCCAGAAAGTGGCTTTTGACGATTTTTTGGTCAAAACCTTTAAAACCCTATTCCCAGTCAAGATTCCTTGTTTACTCAAACTGACTAAACATTCCTTGACACTACACATTTTGTATTCAAGTTCTTACCTTGATTACATTTTACTTATACCCCAACCTTGAGATTTCATTCTCACACCTTCCCAACCTTGAGAATTCATTCTCACATAACCTTGAGATATCATTCTCACACTCTCACAATACCTAACTCCTACATTCCTAACCTTGACATTTCTTTGTCACAACCCCTCTCACCCAAAGCTTCTTCATCCAAGCTTTCAAAGAAACCGAAAATCTCGGTTCGACCCGTTTGGGTTAAGAAGAATGAACCATCTTCGTCCAAACCACCCAAAAACCCTACCTTCTCTCCAATCAAGTATTGGAATGAGACTTACACCATAAACCCCATCACCGGAGCAAAAGAACATGTTCCACCACCACCACAGTCCTTCAATACCCCCCAACTGAATGACCTTGCAACCTTCCCAAACCTCACAAGGCATTGTGAAAACATTCCCAAACCGTTTACCCCACCACCACCAAACCCTTAGTTTGATGCCATACCCCCATCAAACGATTTTGTGTTGCATCATGGATCCTCGTGTGATTGTTGCCGATTTCAACAAATTGAACTTGCTCATGTGTATGAGAAATTAAATTTTCTTGAATTCCTCCTCACTCGACCTCCTATTCAAGTTTTCGTTCCGGTGGACAAAACTTCGAATGATGCATCGTCGTCTTTTTAGTTTTATTTTATTTTTAGCAATCTTGGAAAATATCACTATTAGACTAGCTTATGCTTAGTGGATTATTTTCTATATTTATTGCTTTTAGATACTCATACTATGTGTATGACTATCTTCTTTGTTTTATTTTTTTAACCTTTGTGTTATTTGTGTGCTATCTAATTAGTTCTACTTTGAGTTGATCTTGGTTAATTTTTTACAATTGCTTATGGGTGATTCCATCAATTCTAAAGCTTTAACCCATTGACAAGCTTATCATCTTCATTAGATTGAAGTTTGATTTTGTCAATTACCTCTTTGGACATACTTAGCAAAATACTTGCTTCTAATTTGAGATTTCTTCTCTTTCTCACTCTCAAGTTACTTAGTAGGTAGTGATCATATATACATTGGTGTTTCTTTCCTTTCTACTAACCTTTGTGTAGCATGTCACCTTAGCTCACAAAATTGGTTCCCCAAGCAAGGGGGAGCAACCACCAAGGGGGAGCTACTAGCAAAGTTCGATGCTCTTCAAAGACTTATGCTAACCTTTTTGCTACGACAAAGGGGGAGAAATGATAGTGATAAACTAGTTAATAATTCCATAGTTTGTGTTTCTACGTAAATGAGTTTATCGTTTGTCGTAATCAAAAAGGGGGAGATTGTTAATGCAAGTAATGCCTAAAAACATTATTAGTGTCAACTAATCTTTCTTAGTTTTAATCACAACAAACCATACAACACATTTAGTGTAAAACACAAAATGAATTATTTAACTAACACTATCATCAAGGTAATAATCATATCACTAACCTTTCTTAATCATACTTAGTGATCATCAAAATGATTATCCTTAAAACTCACTTTTGTTAATAAGACAAAAGACTTTCTAATAAACTTTCTTTTTTAGAAAATGTTTTATTAAAATGGAAAATGAAAATTTGAAAATGGCATATTCCAAATGCTGTTAGAATATCCTTTGAAGGGTTCAAATACCTCAGATATTCCCACCCCACTAAAAGACAAAAAACGGAGCGGAGTCTAGTGGCGGTACCTTAAGTACCTATGTGGTACCTTAGCGATATGGTACCGCGGGGTGATATAAGGTATCGCGTTCAGTAGCCGTTATAGATCCGTTGTAACTTTGTCTCCTTTAAATAGTGGGTCAAATCTCATTTTCCAGCAAGCCTCTTGGACGTATTTCTCAGCCCTCTTTCTATTTTCTATAGCATAATCATTAGTAAATGATCACTTAAATTGTTAAGGATGTTTACATATGATTATCCTCTTGATCCCCTCCTTTACCATGTCCAATGAGAAGATCACTCACTCACTAGTGTAGTGATAAAGATGAATTTATGAGCTAGTCATATTTATCATGATACCCTTTTTGTTTTAGGTCAATCCAATGTATTTATGAATACTTGGACTAGTTGTGTTCATCCAAGTTATTTGTGGATACTTGGATTTGTTGTGTACATCCATTTCATATGTGTTTGCTTGGATTTGTGTTGTGTAAATCCAAGCTACATGTGTGTACTTGGATAAGTCTAGTTGAGTTGTAATAGATTTGATTAGGAGTTCTCACTAAACTATAAAGTGATGTGGTTGTGTCTTGTGAGTTCTCACTAAACTTTAAAGTGATTAGTAGTTGTGTTGTGTGAAGTTCTCACTTAGCTTCAAAGTGAAGAGTCGTGAAGATTGGTTCTAGCTTTCGATTAGAACTCGACATCTAGCTTTGTGTCGTAAAATGGTGAAGTAGGCAACGTCGTGAAGATTGGTTCTACCTTAAGATTAGAACTCGACATCTAGCCTTGTGTCGTTAAATTGTGAAGTAGGCAACGTCGTGTAGATTGGTCCTAGCTAAAGATTAGGTCTCGACATTTAGCTTAGTGTCGGAAAATAATGTAAGCAACGATGTAAGGTTTTCTCCGCCGATAAGGGAGCTTGTGGATATAGTGGAAATCTCGAGTAGGTGTACTCGAGGAGTGGAGTATAAACGAGGATAGAGCCTCGTTGTCGAACCACTATAAATCTTGGTGTCTTCCCACTAGGTTGTCTCCTTCCTTGCTCTTTACTTATTTCATTATCATTATACTTGCTTATTATCCTTGCTAGTGTATTTCAATTGAACCTAATCATTAGGCAACTTAGCATCAAGTAAAAGATAGTTTTGATACAAACCAAATTGAAAGTAATTTTAATTTGGTCACCAATCGAAGAGAAACTATTCAACCCCCCCCCCCCCCCTCTAGTTCCTACAAGCTGGCTACTACCACAGGTTTGTAGAGAACTTTTCATGGCTAGCCTTACCTTTGACTAAGCTGATGAGGAAAGAAGAAAAATTTGTCTGGACTGAGGAAAGAGAGAAGAGCTTTGAAGATCTTAAGCAGAAGTTAGTGATTGCATCGATTCTTACTCTCCCATCTGGCTCAGGTGGATTTCAGATCTATAGTGACGCTTTAGGAAAGGGTGTAGGTTATGTTCTCATGCAACATGGGAAGGTTATTGCATATACATCACGGCAGCTGAAACCTTATGAAGAAAACTATCCTACTCATGATTTGGAGCTTGCAGCAGTTTTTTTCGTGTTGAAGATCTTGAGGCATTACTGAATCATGTGACATCTGCACAAATCACAAGATTCCGAAGTACATCTTCACCCAGAAAGAACTAAACATGAGACAGAGAAGATGGTTAGAGCTACTGAAGGATTCGACACCAACATTCAGTACCACCCTGGTAAGGCAAATGTGGTGGCAGATGCTCTAAGCAGAAGGTCGGGTATGATTGTTGGCATCTGGATTGCAAAGGAAATCATCCGTGACCTAGAGATGACTGATATTGAGTTCTTTGTATGAGGACAGCACGGTTACTGGGCAAATCTTAGAGTGGAACCAGACCTACATTCTAGGATCAAGGAAGCTCAGAAGGACGATGGTGAGATTTGGGCTATCATTCAGAACCTTGATCAGCAGACGGAGTTTCGTGTTAATGATGACGATATCTTATGGCAGGGGAATCGACTAGTTGTTCCTGATGATTCTATACTCAGGGAAGCTATGCTGACTGAAGCTCACAACTCTCCATTTACCATAAATCCTAGTTCTACCAAGATATATCACGACATCAAGCAGCATTTCTGGTGGAGTGGTATGAAGCAGGATGTTGCCCTCTTCGTTTCTAAATGTATGATCTGCCAGCAGGTTAAGATCGAACACCAGAGAGCTAGTGGTTTACTACAACCATTAGATATTCAAGCATGGAAGTGGGACAAAATCTCTATGGATTTTGTTACTGGTCTTCATGTGACTCAGAGGAAGAACGAAGCCATCTGGGTTATTGTAGATAGATTGACCAAATATTCTCATTTTCTGCCAATCCATAAGGAGCATCCGGTCAGCAAATTGACAGACACTTTTCAGAAGGAGATCGTGAGATTGCATGGTACTCCATCAGAAATCATCTCTAACAGAGATCCCCGTTTCACATCATGTTTCTGGCAGAGTATGCAGAAAGCTTAGGGCACCCGACTTAAGCTCAGCACTGCCTTTCATCCTCAGACCGACGGACAATCAGAAATCACCATTCAGACAATGGAGGACATGCTGAGAGCGTGTGCTCTAGAATCGACAGGAAGCTGGGATGATTATATCTATCTAGTGGAGTTTTCTTACAACAACAGCTGGCACGCTAGTGTTTATACAAAAGTTGGATGGACCGAGCTTGACCCGAATTAGGCTTAATTCGGAGTCTTGTGGACTCTGGCTCTTGCACCAAGTGAAACTTGCTTTGAGGACCCTACACACTAAACAGACACCGTTATGCTTATTGTGGGTTTGTGACCCACGATTAGACTCCAGCGTGAGAGTAAGTAACCGATTTGAGTATATTAGTGTTTAGGGTATTGTGTGTACCGTACCTTTGTGGAACCATGGGGCTTCCTTTTATACTCCAGAGAATCCAGGTTGGGCTCCCTGTTCTTGCGGCCAAAGGAAGAGATAATCATTCAAAATAGATTGATCCTTATCGCATAAATGAGGTAAGTGTATATCCTATCTCCCTTAGGTGAAAATAATCATAAGATAGATTATACTCTTGAATGATCCTGTCGCAGTGCGACGATGACACGGTTTAAGCAATGAACCGTATGTGCGACAACAACTTAATGGGCCTCCTGGGCTGTGCGCACATCGCATAAGCATTAATCCATTTTTGATGGATACGGGTAGTACCCGTGAGTCGAACTATCCATCCCGACTAGGGACTATACGTCATCAGCTAGCATCAAGTGTGCACCTTTTGAAATGTTGTTTGGTAGAAAGTGTCGCGCCACTATTGTGATTTTCTAACCACATTGTGCTTAAAATGAATTCACTATAGTAGACCTTTCCTTAACTTGGGTTAAGCAAAGTTATCAATATCATAAGTGTAAGGGATTTTACTCCAATACTCTTAAACATTGAGGACAATGTTTATATTAAGTGTAGGGGGTCTTCTATTGAAGTGACCTTACCTAGAAAATTGTCATTGACTTCGTGATAACTTGGAAATTAATTTTCAAACATTTTTAAAATTTTTGATCTACTTTGGCCACCAAAAATATGCATTCATAATTTTTGCATTAATCATTTTTCATTTGCATAACACATTTGCATTGTATATTTCTTCTTTTATTTTTCATCAAAATATATAAAAAGGAAAAAATATAATAAAGGATATGGTTTAACAAATTTAGACTTTTTGACATGTTAGGCCCGCCATGGATACTTTGACTCAACCCGAGTTTGCTTATCTAAGCATTCTCTAGCTAGTAGCCATAACCATATAGACCTTTATTGGTTTATAAGACTAAGCATCCACTAGTCTCATTATTTGAGATTTTAAACTGTGGAGAACAAGAGATGATAGAGTTTGGAGTAAGTGTTAAGGGCTAGATAAACCTCATATTAATTCATTGTGGCTTTTATATCCCCTTTCGTAACCTTTACTTTCTTGCCAACGCATGTATATACGTTAATAAATAATCAAGAACGGTTTTAATTGGTTCATAGTCTCTTATGCATTTTTTACTAATCATTCGTGGTTGGTATAAGTAAGTCTTAAGATTCTAAGTTAGAACGTTTTATGTGTATTAGACTTATGTCATGCTTAATACTTAGCGGGTGTTTTTCCTTTTATTCTTTTCAATTTTCTTTGTGAGGAATAAAGAAAAATAAGAGCGACTTATAAAAAAATGAGTGGCTAGAAAAACAAAATATGCAAGACTCCCAAGAGGGGCAGTGAAGTGTTAATTATAGTAGCTATTGAATTCCAATATTACTCTCAAAAGGGTTGCGGGGATTTAATAGTTGCACCAATCCAATATTACCTTGACGGTTGCGGGATTGAAGATCCAAGGTCTCAAAAAGGCGGTGAATATAAATTATTGTGTAAGTTTGATTTTTCTTCCCTGAGCGAGTGTGTAGCTACTTATTAATGCATGACATAAGGATCTTACACATAAGGCGAATGACTTGTTATTTTGAGTCGGACTTATATCAATTGTGGGCGGTTTTTTTAGTAATGGATAAGATGGTTACTTAGGATTAAAACCGTACTTCCTTATTTTGAGATTTTACACTTCTTATATTTCACACTTTAAATAATGACAAATTTGCCCTCAAGCAATTTGCTCAAATAATAACCGGTCTTAGAGGCATAATAAGTGGGGGTATAATAGTAACACAATTAATCTATATAAATGAGTTGATTCACTTTCACTTATGGATAACCATGATCTTGTTTTTAAGCTTGGTATGGGGAAAGTGAAACTTGAGGATGACAAGTGTTCATGGTACCAAAGCCTTAATTAAAGTCTTTGATTTCTTTGTGAGTTATTTCCATCAAAACCATTTCAAGAAAAATCTAAAAATATATAAATAGAATTGTTTTCCTTTGCATTGCATAGTATAAATCAAAATCATGCATCATATATTATAGAGTAGTGTAATAGCATTCCATATTGGCCAAGGTGGATTAATTATGAGAAAAGTGTAAATTGTTCTTTAAAATGTGGCATTGCATGAGGTCATGACAATGATCAAGTGTAGGTGATTTGATATGAGTGAAATCTTATATCAGTTATATCATAATTAACCCTAAAACACATAGCAAAATACCTAATTTTGATTTATAAAAGCAATATTATGGGTATACTTTGTTGTTTGTGCTTGTGTAGGTAAAAAGATACAAATATGAAGCAAACAAGGAAATCAAGCCTTTATTGATAAAAAGCAAAAGGAGGATGAAAAGTGACAAGTCAAACAAAGTCAAAGGACCTTTCTTGACAAATTTCAAAGTAGAAGGACTAAAAGTGCAAATTTGGGAAAGTTAAGAACAAAGTCAAACATGGTAAAAAGTCAAGTCAACAAGTCAAGGGATCATTTGTGTTCAAGTTCAAAGCTCAAAGGACCAGAATTGACAAGTTTATGAAGATATTAACTTAAAATTCAAATCTAAACAAGGACTAATATTGCCAAACCGGAATGAAATTTCAACTTGATCCGTGTGAAAAGGATATTAACCAATGGGAGAGCTTTATTCATTTGACCAGGATCGCCACATGTGCATAATAAATAAGAGATAGACTTAGTGGCAAATCATAACAGCTCTTTCCATCAGCCAATCATATTTCATTTATTAAATAACGATCCGTGTATCACTTTTCTACCCAATAAACACATTCCACGTGTCATACTTAAGCCCAGATCATGGATTATGATAGAGTGAGTTTCATGAGAAGTGTTCAACATGAAAAGTGATCGCAAGAGGAAGATGAAGCCATTCTAAGCAACCAATTAAGCTGAAATACATTCAATTAAAAACCAATGTTTTGAAACCCGATTTGACTGGGTCGGGTGAACCGGTTGAACCGGTCCCGATCTAAAAAACGGGCCAAAACTAACCGGTTTTTAAAATAGTGGAAACTTCGAACCGCTGGTTTTTACAGAATCCGGGCCAACCCGGGTGAATAATACCCACCGGGTCAGTTATCTTATCTACTTTAAAAGAGAAAGAACATAGTATGGTCGGTCCATTTTTCTAGATCCCACTATTTCCATCTTCGTGTCTTTATCCCACTTCACCCACCAACATATTTGTACATCAGTTAACATTCAAATCGTAAATCAAACTTCATAATCATCAATTTGAATGAAAGAATCCAAATAAATCACACTCATTTAAGTGTTATTTTTGTTTGATATGAGGATCGTATGTTTAGATTAGATATATCATGGTAATCTAATCATGGTATTTACTTTGTTTTTATATTTTTCTATTTTTAGATGGATCATTAGATCTTAAAGATAAATTCATCAAATGGTTTTCAATCTTACCGCAAAAGCATATGGTTCTTTACAGTTATTTACAACACAATTCGAGGAGTTTGGATAGTAGAAAAGGGTGTTTGGGTAGATGCATAAAACCGGGTTGACCCGGCGGTCGAACCGGTTAACCCGGCGACCCGGTCCCTCCACCGGGTCGATCACAGACCCGGTTTTCAAAACATTGATAAAAACCCCCAAATGTGTTCTTCATCAGCAAATCACAATTATCAGTTTGAAGCCACGTGGAAGCTAGGGATTGGTTCCTACACGTCACTCATCCTCACCAACACTCAAATGCACTCTATAAATACCCCTAGATGTATTTCATTTGAGTTGTTGTAGAAAAGTGTGAAAACACACACACTTTTAATCTCTCTCACTTTTCAGTTAGCATTTTCAGTTAGAAACTCCTCTCAAGTGTCTGACAAACACTTGAGAGAGTTAGTTAGCATTTGTAACCGTTTTGTAACAAGAATTCACCATTAATGCATGTTCATTTTCCCTAATTATACATTTCACTCTTAGTCTTACTGCAATCTTCTATCCTACTGATATTGTGATTGATCTTGTTATTCATATTGAACAATAAGATGATTTGAGTTCTGTTTGGAAGCTTGTTCATGTTCAGAATCGTTCTTAGCTCACAGCCATTGCCATTTTCATGATCAGAATTGAGTTGCAGGGGTGATCAGTTGATGATGATGGTGAATGATAATTTATAGCTGTGGTAGATGTTAGAATTGGTGGTGGTTAGAGGTAAAGTGAGCTCAGCGCTCAACTTCATCCCCAAAGAAGCCTACAAACATATTCATAAGTTTCTCTTTTGTGAATTCCTATAAAAACCTTACTGCATGCTATTTCTTTCTTTCTAGTGTAACAAACTTTGATGATGCCTGTTACTTGCTCTATTTCAGTCACTTGATTTGTTTTGAGTATTGGTTTTCATTGATTGATAGCTTATCCTAGTTTCATAGCTTTAATTTTGTGCTTATTCTGTTAAGTAGTGTTTGGATTAATTGAGCATTGTTGATTCAGTTGAAGATAATTGTTGTTTAAAGCTTATATCCACTCACTAGACTTGTGTAAGTAAAATTGTAAGCTTTTGTAGTCAATCAAATAGTCAAAGAAGCAATCTGCTTATAAAAACTTTGGGTCAAAACATTCAGCCAAAACTAGCTAGATTCAATCACTTGCCATATCTTTGTTAGTTGGTTTTAGAAGTTGATATGAGCTTAAACTCATATCCTTTTATCAACAAATAACCCTAAAACATAAAGCAAAATACCAATTTATCTTGCAAAAACAATATTATGTGGTATGTTTGTGTTTGTGTTCACTTGTGTAGGTAAAAGGATACATTTTCAAGCAAACAAGGAATTATCAAGCTTAAATTGATGAGAAAGACAAAGAAGGATCAAAAGTGACAAGACTTTGAAGTATAAGGACCTATCTTGACAAACTGCCAAAGATGAAGGACTAAAGTGCAAATATTGTATAAAGTCAAGATCAAAGTCAAGATCAAAGTCAAAATTGGTCAACTATCAAGTCAACAAAGTCAAAGGACCAATTCTGCTCAAAGATGAAGTTGGGAGGACTAAAAATGCCAAAGAAATGAAGTTACAAGCCTTTAAGTGAAATCTGCCAAAGTAGAGGGGCTAAATCTGCCAACATTGGAAATTAAAACAAGTTTAATCCATGTGTCACAATTCCAACCAATGAGAAGGCAGCATGAAGTGCACACGGATTGCCAACTATATGCATTAATTTCCCACTAGCAGCCGCCACATTTAATGAGAAGATCACAACAGTGCAATCCGTGTGACCTCATTTCAACCAGTCAGGCAATGACACGTGTCATCTTCAAGCAACCAAATTTTCCCAGGATCGTTTTTGAGCTAGACTGAATATCATGAAAAGTTGTAAACACCAAAGTTGCTTATTTTTGAGAGACAAACACAATGGTAATGACCAATTAACAAGAAATCAACTTAAGAAGAAAACCCCAATTCTTGTTCATACTTTGAAGATCAGTTTTGCAGAATCATGCCACGTGGAGACCTGGGATTGGTCTCAACACGTCATCATCCCCAACAAACTCTTTCTTCAAGCCTATAAATAGCTGTTAGGTCCTCATTTGTAAAAAGTAGTTAAAAATTGTAAAAACACACACTTTACATTTTTCTTTCATCTTTCTTCCTTTTTAGCCTAGCTACTCAAGAGTTTGAAAAACTCTTTAGTTAGTTAGTTAGTTAGCTTCATTCCAACAACTTTGTAACCACTTTCCATGAATAAAATTTGAATTCTCCTTTTCCCGCAAAATCTCATATTCATTCTACTGTTCATACCTTGCTCCTATTTGATCATTGTGTTGCTGATTTGAGTTTGTTATGATCATACATGGATCATAACTGACTTTGAAGAAGATTTCTAGCTGTTTGAGTGATTTCAGTTCAAGCTTAGCATTTATGAAGATTCCATGCCTTGATGATGATTTCTAGTGATTAGTAGCTGTTGTTGATAGTTGATTGATTGAGCTAGTGATAAGGTGGTGGTTATCACTAGGATAAGAGAGTTCAGCACTCCTCTTCTTCCCAATGGTTACTACAAAAGGTTTCAAAAGTTCTAATTTTGGTTCCACTTAATATGTCAATTGCATGCTACATTTCCTAGTATAAATCTTGTTGTTTGCCTGATCAAAGTTGTTTAGGCTGGTTGTTGGATTGTGTACTTGTTTGTATCCTTGTTTTGCTTATCTGCTTATTGATTTGATAGTTGATAGCTTATTTCAGTAATTTTTAGCATATCTTACTTACTTGAGTTTTAGTAGTATTGATTACTTGCAAACAGCTTTTATTCATTCCATTTTGAACACTTAGTTTGGTTTGATAAAGGATTTCATACAATTTAAACTAGAAATTAAAAAGTCTTTACCAAAGTTGTTGAAAGATCAGATAAGGAGTGTTTGGTACTAGCTGATATTGAGTTTTCAAGTATTGAGTTTTGGCAAGTAAATGTTCATGTATAGTTGATAGGTCATAATAAAGTGTTTTGAACAAGTTTCAAGTCAAATTGAAGTTCAAACAGGCAATTGGCCATAAAAAGGTTTGGGTCATTTTCAGTCATTTTTGCTTTGTAAAAGTTGTCATTTTCTTTTGCCTGGCATTTACTTGTTTGTTGATGAAATCTTGCCAAACCAGTTCTCATTTCTAGTTCATATCATAAAGTTTCAGATTCTAAAAGCATTCTATACAGTTTTCATTCAGCAAAGAGAAATAAGCAAAATCATGAAAAGCTGAGTTAAGCTAAGTTTCTGTAACTTGAAACTGAGTTTTGAGATCTTTTGATTTCATTCATTAATCAAGCCATTTTATTTCATAAAACCACTTAGAATATGGAATTACATGATTTTTGAGTGTTTCATCTTTTTGTCAAAATAATTGGTCAATGCTTGGTCAACGATAAGCCAAATATAGCTTAATTCAAATTTCCAGCTTAATACTTGATGAAATTTGTTCTAACTTGATTTCCCGTTCATCATTTGAGTTGCTTAATCAGTTTTGGCAAGAAAATCAAGTTGTGCTTATTCAGTTTGTTCTAGAGCTTATTTTGGGCTTATTGAAGAGTGCTTATTTGCTTATTTTGTACTTTCAGTCAAAATCCTCTTACAGACGTAGCTTATTTTGAATTTAGAGTGTTTTGCAATTGGTTTCATTGAAATTGGTTCAGTAATAAGCTCAAACGAGCTTATTTGTTTTCCAAACCCGTTTTTGGCTTATAAAGTTTGTAAATTGCAATTTGGTCCTTCTTGTTTTAAGCAGTTTCTAATAATGGCTAAACTTCAATCTTTTTAGGGTTTTCAAAAGTTAGTCCTTGCAGTTTAAAGTTTGTTTAAAATCAGTTAGAAAGTTTGGTATTTTGTTACATTTTGGTTAGTTAGTTACAATTTTTACATTTTTGATCCTTTTAGTTTACTGAGTTACATTTTCAGTCCCTAGACTTGTTAGAATTTTCATTTCAAGCATTTATATTTCCTAGAATTTACATTTTCAGTCCTTTTAGTTTTAAAATTTACATTTTGAATATTACTTGAATAAAAATTTGGTAAGTGCACTATGTTCTACATATAAGTAGGTATTATTTTTCAGTTTTGCAAGGCTTTGTTGAATTAGCAAATAGAATATCCAAAAAAGATTAACAACCAAAAACAGTTAAAAACCCGATATTGGTTGGACTTTCAATTAGCGAGAACTGAGAAAAACGAACTGCATTATACACAATTTCAAATGGCGCCGCTGCCGGTTCTTTGACTTTACGAGAGACTATCGATTGACGGTTTTTATTGGCTTTTGTGATCCCTTCACCTTGTGAACGTTATTTTTACGTATCATAAATCAAAAACAAATAAAAAATCAAAAATATAAAAATATATAAAAACTAAAAAATTAACAAAACAATTCTTTTCCTAAAGAATTGACCAAAAAAAAAAAATTTAAAAAATCCAAAAAGCAATCTTTTTCCTAAGAGATTGCACCCAAAAATACATATTATTGGATTCTCTCGGTTTTTATGTACATATAGTATTTTCTCTTAAAAAACTCATAAATACAAAAATATTTTCCATATATTATTATAAGTAAATAAGTATACGTATAAGAACAACCAATCTACATATTCTCCATAAGTATTGCCAAGGCAATACACCGTGTTGAGGGGCGTTCCGGTCCTTGACACGTGTATCGATCAAACAAAATAAAGCAAGAATAGATAAATACTCTCAATAAGCAACAATTCGAAGAATACGAACATTTAAGTGAATAGAAAGGCGATTTGCTATAAAATGCCATCTAAGGGTCAATAGGTACTTAAGTGCTTCGCGCCACCTAACCCCCCGTTCACTTGTAAGTATTCTAAGAAGGAAGGCTTCATTGAGGGTCTTGCACCCAAGTAGTACATACGTATATTGTTATTTTCTTGTGGATATTTAATATTGAAACTCGAAGAGGATAATCCATTTCTCTTCAAAGTCACACGAGAGCTTCTCTCTCATTCCTCGTATTGAGTTGCATGCTCACTCGCGGGCGTGCACAAATACCGATTGGTGTACAACCTCTTCCTCCGAAAAGGAAGAAAAAGAGAAAGAGTAAGACCACCACCGTCCACCAAGCCGATCACGAGAATCGTACTTTGACTCCTCCACCACAAGAAGCCATGGCTATTGATAATCGCTCTTTGTTGGAACGTATGCAAACCAATATTCATGGATATGCTAGTGCTATTAAGATTGCCGACTTTCCCGCAAACACATTTGAGCTACACACATCTATTATTACTATGGTTTCGCAATCACCTTTCTATGGTAACAAGAATGAGGATCCTCATGATTACCTTAAGAGATTCCTTTCTCTTTGCAATACCATTAAGCACAATGGAGTTCCACATGAGGTCATTAGGTTGATGTTAGTGTCGTTTTCACTAGAGGGACCCGCTAAGCATTGGTTAGACACCCAACCACCCGATAGTATCACCACATGGGATGGTTTCACCACTAAGTTTTTGAACAAGTTCTTTCCTCCACATAAGACTATGGCCTTGAGGACCTTAATTATAGGCTTTCAACAAAAACCTAGTCAATCCTTTAGTGATGCTTGGGAAGAGTATAGTGAGTTATTGAGGCGATGCCCTAATCATGGATTGGATGATGTTCACCAAATCAATATCTTCTATAATGTCCTTAAATCTCACCACAAAGATTCACTCAATGCTTCCGCGGGAGGGAATATTCTTCTTAAATCCTACCAAGAGGCTTTGGACATCATTGAGACTAAAGCAATGGTTCAAACAAACAATCAATTTGAAGAAAGGGTTCATGTTATCCAAAACAATTCTCAAACTCCTTGTGACAACCAACTCCTCAAGTTTCAACAAGAGATGTTTCAAAGGATGGATAGAGATAGTGAGAGGAATTTGAAAGTACAACAAGAACTACTTCAAGCTTTTAAGAACATGTCCTTGAACAATTCTTCAAATAATGTGAATGCCATTACTCTTTCTTGTGTTACTTGTGGAGGTCCCCATTCTTATGAACAATGTGATAAGGTACAAGTGTATCAAGGGGAATGCTATGCTTACCAAGAGGAACATCGTGAACACTTCAAGCCAAATATCAATCCAAATAACCTTTCTTACAAATCCCAAAACTACCTTACTCCACCTGGATTCCCACCCCACCCACCCACCCAAATTCAACAAAATCCACCTCAAATTTTACCAAGGAATCAAGGGCAAAGACCACCTTACCAAGGAAATAACTACAAGGCACCCAACAATGTTCAACATCAAGGAAATACCTTTTATCCACCACAACAAGGATTTAATCAACCATTTCCACTTTTCCCCAATCAAGCATATGCTCCAATACCAAATCAAGCTTACCCTCAACTTCAAAATCAAGGATATGGGATGCAAGAGACTCAAGAGTATGTTGACAAGAAAATGCGTGAAATTGAGAAGAGAATGAATGATCAAATGAAACGTAATATGGAGGAACAAACCAATAGGGTTTTAATGGCATTAAATCAAAGACCACAAGGGGCTTTACCTTCCAACACACAAACTAATCCAAGGGCAAATGTCAATGCTATTACAACAAGGAATGGAACAACAACAAAGGGTCCTTCACCTCCTAAACCTACCATTGTTCAATCCACTTATGCTCCTACTTGTGACAAGCCCTCTACCTCTACTTCACCACCTCAAAATGCTCCCATTTCTCCAATTTCAAAGCCTACTCATGAAGCACTCAATAAGGAAAATCCTTCATCAACCACTCAACCACAACCAAAACCAAGTCTTCCTTATCCTTCAAGATTGAGAAAAGAAAAGCTTAAGAACAAGGATGATATCCAAGTTTCTAACTTTTTGAGGATGTTCAAGCAACTTAACATCAATATTTCCTTTGCGGAAGCCTTAGCCAATATGCCTAAGTTTGCTAAGATGATTAAGGACTTGCTTTCTAACAAGAAAAGATTGGTGGATTTGCCTAATGCTTCATTGAATGAAAATTGCTCCGCGGTTTTGCTTAAGAAGTTGCCTACTAAGCTTGGAGATCCGGGGAGGTTTTTGATTCCTTGCAATTTCTCGAGGGTGGAAAATTGTATGGCTTTAGCGGATTTAGGAGCAAGCATAAACCTCATGCCATTATCGGTTTGGGAGAGACTTTTGCTTCCCGAGCTCACTCCTACTAAGATGACTCTTGAGTTAGCCAACCGTACTATAGCTTATCCGGTGGGAATTGCGGAAGATGTTTTTGTGGGGGTTGATAGATTTACATTTCCCGCGGATTTTGTGGTGGTTGATTATGATATGGATCCTAGGGTGCCTTTGATTGTTGGTAGGCCATTTTTGAGGACGGGTCGTACTTTAATTGATGTGGCGGAAGGAGAACTTACAATGCGGGTAGGAGATGAGAGAGTTGTGTTTAATATGGGGAAGTTGTCTAAAAAGTCTAATGAGCCCGAAGCGGTAAAACATATTGATGTTGTGCATGAGGAGGAAACACAAAATGATCTTCTTGATGAAGTTTGTGATGATTACTTTTATGAAGCTTGCTCAAGTGGCGATTATGACTTACCTCATATTGAGACCATTGCTTCCATTACTTCATTTTTGGATTGTCATGAACATCAAGAGCTAAAACTTAGTGAAATCCCATATGACACTTCACTTTTCCACAATGATAACCATGTTTATGAGAACTTTAGTGATGGAGAATCTTCTCTTTGTGATTCACCAACATATGATGCCTATAGTGATGATGAGCTTTCTACTTGTGACTCTCCATTTGTTGATGATCATACTTCCTTTGGTTTTGAGGGATCACCAATCTTTGATAGACCTATTTATGATGTTTATGGTGATGAGGAGGATTCTATTATTGATGAGATTGATGAGTTTTTAGTGGAGGATATATCTTTTGAGTATACTCTTGGTTACCTTGATGAGGAGGGGGACATACTCTATTTAGAATCCCTATTGAATGAAGATCCTTCACCTTTTTCCTTGCCCACCTCAACCTTTCAAAGTGATAAAGGAAAACAAGTCATGATGATTCCTTCCAAGAGCTTGTTGTTACCCATGCCTTCACAACCTTTCTCTCACCATGTGACCTACAAAGAAGACTCTTCTAAGGCAACCAACACTTATTGTTTTCCCATCAAGGAACGGATTTTTGATCCTGGCATAGAGCTTGCTAAACCATCTCAGTATCCACCTGATGCAACAAAAGGAAACCTTATGAAAGATTTGAGAGCTTTACACTATCACCTTGGGAAGCTAGTTGTTGAATTGTGTTATAAGTGGGAGGGTAATTATGTATTTGATCCTGGGGGATATTTATGAAGTTTTGATAAATGAACACTTGTTTTACCTCATCATGGAGATTTTTCTTAAAAAGGGGCAAAATTTTTCTTCTCCATGATAGGTTTTAGACACTTTTAAGTGTGGGACGAGTCGAGCTAGAGACTCATTAACTCAAGCATCGTATAACTAGGTTTAGAGTGTTGTAGGTTAGAAATAAAGGTATAGACTTGGAGATAAGTGTAGGGGAGACCTTCTTTTGTCTTCATGAATGTTTGTAGGGTTGCTCACTCATCTCATGCTTTGGAGCTTATGGAGGAGGCCCTTGTATCCGGTTCACTTCGTTACTATAGTGATTTTTCATTGACACCTTGTGCTTAAACATGATTTCACTAATACTTGTCCTTTCCTTAACTTGGGTTAAGCAAAGTCTATTCATTGTCATAAGTGTAGGGGAAGTTTTTATACTTCCATTCTCTTAAACATTGAGCACAATGTTTAGCTTAAGTGTAGGGGGGTCTTCTATCGAAGTGACCTTACCTAGAAATTGTCATTCTCTTGAATGATAACATGGAAAATTGATTTTTCGAACATTTTTCAAATTTTTGATCTACTTTGGCCAACAAAAATATGCATTCATAATTTTTGTATTAATCATTTTGCATATCACATTTGCATTGTATATATATTTCTTCTTTTGTTTTTCATCAAAAAAATATATAAAAAGGAAAAAAAATATAATAAAAACATGGTTTTAACAAATTTAGACTTCTTTGACATATTAGGCCCGCCATGGATATTTTGACTCAACCCGAGTTTGCTTATTTTAGCATTCTCTAGCTAGTATCCTTAACCATGTAGTCCTTCATTGGTCTATTAGGCTAAGCTTCCACCAATTTGATTACTTGAAATTTTAAATTTGTGGAGAATGGTAAATGATAGAGTTGAAGCAAGTGTAAAAGGGCTAGATAAACTTCATGATAATTACTTGTGGCTAAACCCTTCTCTTCTTAACCTCTATTTTCTTCGCATGTATATAATTGTTAATAAATAATCAAGAACGGTTTTAATTGGTTTGTAATCTCTTATGCATTTTTGTCTAATCATTCATGGTTGATATAAGTACGTCTTAAGATTCTAAGTTAGAACGTTTTATGTGTACTAGACTTATGTCATGCTCAATATTTAGCGGGTGTTTTTCCTTTTCTTATTTTAAAATTTCTTAGTGAGGAATAAAGAAAAATAAGAGCGGCTTAAAAAAGAAAATGAGTGGCTAGAAAAAAAAAGAAGAAAAAGAAAAAGAAAAAGAAAAAATAATTATACAAGACTCCCAAGAGGGGCAGTGTGGTGTTAATTATAGTGACTATTGAGTTCCAATATTACCTTGATGGGTTGCGGGGATTCAATAGATTGCTCCAATACAATATTACCTTGACGGGTTGCGGGGTTGAAGATCCAAAGTCTCAAAAAGATGGCGGATGTAAATTATTGCGTGAGTTTTATTTTTCTTTCCTTAGCGAGTGTGTAGCTACTTATGAAAGCATGATATGAGGATTTTACACATAAGGCGAATGATTTATTACTCTTGAAACGGACTTGTATTAATTGTGAGCGGTTTTTCAAGTAATGGATGAGAGGATTACTTAGGATTAAAACCGTGCTTCCTTATTTTTGGATTTTACACTTCTTATACTTCACACTTGAATAAATGACAAATTTGCCCACAAGCAATTTGCTCAAATAATAGCCGGTTCCACATTTAATTGCCATGAATAAGTTGATGCACTTTTTACTTGTGAATGCAATGATCCTATTTTTAAGCTTGGTATGGGGAAAGTGAAACTTGAGGGTGATAAATGTCCATGGTACCCAAGCCCTAATCTAAGCCATTGAATTCTTTATGAGTTATTTCCATCAAAACCATTTCAAGAAAAATCAAAAAGATATAGATAAAATTGTATTTTGTTCATTGCATTATTAAAAGTCAAAATCATGCATCATGTAGTTTAGAGTAGTGTAGATGCATCCCATATGGCCAAGGTGGATTAATTATGAGGAGAATGTAAATTTGAGCTTTAATATATATAATTGCATGAGGACATGACAATGTTCAAGTGTAGGGGATTTGATATGAGCTTAAACTCATATCCTTTTATCAACAAATAACCCTAAAACATGAAGCAAAATACCAATTTATCTTGCAAAAACAGTATTATGTGGTATGTTTGTGTTTGTGTTCACTTGTGTAGGTAAAAGGATACATTTTCAAGCAAACAAGGAATTATCAAGCTTAAATTGATGAAAAAGACAAAGAAGGATCAAAAGTGACAAGACTTTGAAGTACAAGGACCTATCTTGACAAACTGCCAAAGATGAAGGACTAAAGTGCAAATATTGTATAAGGTCAAGATCAAAGTCAAAATTGGTCAACTATCAAGTCAACAAAGTCAAAGGACCAATTCTGCTCAAAGATGAAGTTGGGAGGACTAAAAATGCCAAAGAAATGAAGTTACAAGCCTTTAAGTGAAATCTGCCAAAGTAGAGGGGCTAAATCTGCCAACATTGGAAATTAAAACAAGTTTAATCCATGTGTCACAATTCCAACCAATGAGAAGGCAGCATGAAGTGCACACGGATTGCCAACTATATGCATTAATTTCCCACTAGCAGCCGCTACATTTAATGAGAAGATCACAACAGTGCAATCCGTGTGACCTCATTTCAACCAGTCAGGCAATGACACGTGTCATCTTCAAGCAACCAAATTTTCCCAGGATCGTTTTTGAGCTAGACTGAATATCATGAAAAGTTGTAAACACCAAAGTTGCTTATTTTTGAGAAACGAACACAATGGTAATGACCAATTAACAAGAAATCAACTCAAGAAGAAAACCCCAATTCTTGTTCATACTTTGAAGATCAGTTTTGCAGAATCATGCCACGTGGAGACCTGGGATTGGTCTCAACACGTCATCATCCCCAACAAACTCTTTCTTCAAGCCTATAAATAGCTGTTAGGTCCTCATTTGTAAAAAGTAGTTAAAAATTGTAAAAACACACACTTTACATTTTTCTTTCATCTTTCTTCCTTTTTAGCCTAGCTACTCTAGAGTTTGACAAACTCTTGAGTTAGTTAGTTAGTTAGCTTCATTCCAACAACTTTGTAACCACTTTCCATGAATAAAATTTGAATTCTCCTTTTCCCGCCAAATCTCATGTTCATTCTACTGTTCATACCTTGCTCCTATTTGATCATTGTGTTGCTGATTTGAGTTTGTTATGATCATACATGGATCATAACTGACTTTGAAGAAGATTTCTAGCTGTTTGAGTGATTTCAGTTCAAGCTTAGCATTTATGAAGATTCCATGCCTTGATGATGATTTCTAGTGATTAGTAGCTGTTGTTGATAGTTGATTGATTGAGCTAGTGATAAGGTGGTGGTTATCACTAGGATAAGAGAGTTCAGCACTCCTCTTCTTCCCAATGGTTACTACAAAAGGTTTCAAAAGTTCTGATTTTGGTTCCACTTAATATGTCAATTGCATGCTACATTTCCTAGTATAAATCTTGTTGTTTGCCTGATCAAAGTTGTTTAGGCTGGTTGTTGGATTGTGTACTTGTTTGTAGCCTTGTTTTGCTTATCTGCTTATTGATTTGATAGTTGATAGCTTATTTCAGTAATTTTTAGCATATCTTCCTTACTTGACTTTTAGTAGTATTGATTACTTGCAAACAGCTTTTATTCATTCCGTTTTGAACACTTAGTTTGGTTTGATAAAGGATTTCATACAGTTTAAACTAGAAATTAAAAAGTCCTTACAAAAGTTGTTGAAAGATCAGATAAGGAGTGTTTGGTACTAGCTGATATTGAGTTCTCATGTATTGAGTTTTGGCAAGTAAATGTTCATGTATAGTTGATAGGTCATAATAAAGTGTTTTGAACAAGTTTCAAGTCAAATTGAAGTTCAAACAGGCAATTGGCCATAAAAAGGTTTGGGTCATTTTCAGTCATTTTTGCTTTGTAAAAGTTGTCATTTTCTTTTGCCTGGCATTTACTTGTTTGTTGATGAAATCTTGCCAAACCCGTTCTCATTTCTAGTTCATATCATAAAGTTTCAGATTCTAAAAGCATTCTATACAGTTTTCATTCAGCAAAGAGAAATAAGCAAAATCATGAAAAGCTGAGTTAAGCTAAGTTTCTGTAACTTGAAACTGATTTTTGAGATCTTTTGATTTCATTCATTAATCAAGCCATTTTATTTCATAAAACCACTTAGAATATGGAATTACATGATTTTTGAGTGTTTCAGCTTTTTGTCAAAATAATTGGTCAACGCTTGGTCAACGATAAGCCAAATATAGCTTAATTCAAATTTCCAGCTTAATACTTGATGAAATTTGTTCTAACTTGATTTCCCGTTCATCATTTGAGTTGCTTAATCAATTTTGGCAAGAAAATCAAGTTGTGCTTATTCAGTTTGTTCTAGAGCTTATTTTGGGCTTATTGAAGAGTGTTTATTTGCTTATTTTGTACTTTCAGTCAAAATCCTCTTACAGACGTAGCTTATTTTGAATTTAGAGTGTTTTGCAATTGGTTTTATTGAAATTGGTTCAGTAATAAGCTCAAACGAGCTTATTTGTTTTCCAAACCCGTTTTTGGCTTATAAAGTTTGTAAATTGCAATTTGATCCTTCTTGTTTTAAGAAGTTTCTAATAATGGCTAAACTTCAATCTTTTTAGGGTTTTCAAAAGTTAGTCCTTGCAGTTTAAAGTTTGTTTAAAATCAGTTAGAAAGTTTGGTATTTTGTTACATTTTGGTTAGTTAGTTACAAGTTTTACATTTTTGATCCTTTTAGTTTACTGATTTACATTTTCAGTCCCTAGACTTGTTAGAATTTTCATTTCAAGCATTTATATTTCCTAGAATTTACATTTTCAGTCCTTTTAGTTTTAAAATTTACATTTTGAATATTACTTGAATAAAAATTTGGTAAGTGCACTATGTTTTACATATAAGTAGGTATTATTTTTCAGTTTTGCAAGGCTTTGTTGAATTAGCAAATAGAATATCCAAAAAAGATTAACAACCAAAAACAGTTAAAAAACCCGATATTGGTTGGACTTTCAATTAGCGAGAACTGAGAAAAACGAACTGCATTATACACAATTTCAGAAGTTAAAATTTGTTTCTGAGTAAAGTTCAACATATAAGCTTTCTATTCATAGAAAGTAGACAATATAGTTTCCAAAAATAAGCTAGAAATAAGCACTTGAATCAGCCTTAGAGCAATGTTCAGTTTCTGTAATGAGGCCTATACTGATTAGCATTTCCCATCAATCCAATTCATAAAAGTTGTGATTTTATTGCACATTCTTGTTACCAAAGTGTTTCTAAGGTGATTTGGAAGTTTTCAGATTTTTGCAAAATTTTGGTCAACGAAAGTCAAATAAGTCATTTTTGCTTAATTCAACATTCTAGCTTATTTTCTTGATGAAATTTGATAACTCTTGACATTCCATGCTTCTTGAAGCTTAATCTTTCATTTTCATTAAAAAATCAAGTAGTGGTTGTCTAGATAAGCTGGTAGCTTATTTTGAGCTTATTCAAATAAGCTAACTTTGGATCTGGGTTGTTTTAGCTTATTTCCTTTGAGCTGTCTAGGTATAATTCATTTTTAAGCCTTTTAGAACAAACTACAGCTTTTAATATTGAGAAACAAGCTCAAACGAGCTTATTGAACTTGGTTAGCCCTTTTTGTTAAAAACTAAGTTATAATTGCCGTTTGGTCCCTAATCTTTAGGGATTAGTGTAAACAGCATTTAAAAATTACTTTTTAGGGTTTGCACCATTTAGTCCCTGGAATTTGAGTTTGTTACAATTTGGTTAGGCAGTTTTGCAAATTTGTTACTAGTTTGTTATAGCTTGGTTAGGCAGTTTTACAAATTTGTTACTAGTTTGTTAATTTCAGGATTTACATTTTTAGTCCTTGCACTTTACATATTTTACATTTTTAGCAATTTTACCATTTGGGCATTAAGTACCTGTACACTTTGCTTTAATTGTGGTAAATGCACTTTGTTTTAGAATAGTATGGATACATAGATATAATATTTTTACCATTTTTTACGTACTTTGTTGAAATAGACCTAGATTACCAAAAATTTTATAAAATCTAAAACCAAAAACAATTTGTGAACTTGAAATCTTTTGGACAATCAATTCGTTTTGAGTTGGGAATTATGATCTAAAAAGTTAAATATTAAATGACGCCGTTGCCGGTTCATTACGTTACGATTGACGATTAATTGACGGTTTCGATTGGATTTTGGTATCCGTTCACCTTGTGAACGTTCCATATACGAATCATAAATAAAAAAGATAAAAAAATCAAAAATATAAAAATATAAAAAAATCAAAAAATAAAAAACCACAAAATTCTATTCTTTCCTAAGAAGTGAACCAAAAAAATAAAAAATTCAAAAAGTAATCTTTTTCCTAAAAGATTACATCAACAATATATTGTACATATTGGTTTCATTCGTTTTTACTTACATACTATATTTTTCATAAAAACAAATAAATACAAAAATATTTTTGATATATTATTATATGTAAATACATATACGTAGATACGAACAACCAATACATCTACCTCCATAAATATTGCTTTTGCAATACACGGTGCTTCTGGGCGTTTCGGTCCTAAGTACGTGTATCGATCAAAGTAAATTAAAGGCAAAAATAGATAAATACTTCCAATAGGAAAGAATTCAAAGAATACGAACTATTAAGTGAATAGAAAGGCGGCTTTGCTATAAAATGCAAGCCTAAGGGAAACAGGTACTTAAGAGCTACGCGGCACCTCATTCCCCCCGTTCTATTCTAAGAATGAAAGCTTGTTGGGTGTTTTGCCACCCAATTAGTACTTACATATATTATATTTTCTTGTGGATATTACTTATTGAACCTCGGAAAGGATACTCTCTTCTTTTACAAAGTCCATCGAGAGCTCCTCTCTCACTCCTTGAGCTGAGTTGCATGCGCACTCGAGCGCGTGCACACATACCTTTTGGTGTACAACCCTTTCCTCCCAAAAGGAAGAAAAAGAATAAGAAAAACACCGTCCATCAAGCCGATCCCGAGCATCGTGCTTTGATCAACTCAAAAGAAGTCATGGCTGCCGTTGATAATAGACCATTGATGGAGATCCTTCAATCAAATATGGAGGGAAATGCGGATGCTATTGCTATACCCGAGATACCCGCAAACACTTTTGAGCTTAAGACAAATATGATCACTATGGTTTCTTCTACCCCCTTCCTAGGGAGACCCATGGATGACCTCATGATCACATCAAGAAGTTCTTGTCACTTTGCAATACACTTAAGTATAATGGGGTCCCTCGTGATGCTATTAAGTTGATCCTATTCCCTTTCTCCTTAGAGGGTAATGCTAGGAATTGGCTAGATAGGCAACCTTCTAGGAGCATTGTCACTTGGGAGGATTTAAAGAAGAAATTTATGAATAAGTTCTTTCCTCCTTCACGAACCACCGCCTTGAGAAACCAAATCATTGGTTTTCAACAAAGGCAATACCCAAACTTTAGTGAGGCTTGGGAAGAGTTCAAAGAGTTGTTGAGAAAGTGCCCAAACCATGGTTTTAACCTAGTTCACCAAATTAACACCTTCTACAATTGTTTGAGACCTCACCATCAAGATTCCCTTAACTCGGCCGCGAGTGGGAACATTCTTTCAAAATCCACACAAGTTGCATGGGATATCACTAAGACAAAATCCATGGTTCAAACAAATAACCAAAGAGATGAGGTAGTCCATGTTGTTCAAGAGAGTGCTCATACATCCATTGATAATCAACTCCTCAAGAGTCACAATGAAAAACTTCAAGTAATTGATAAGAATAAAAAGAGATGATTCAAGCCCTTAGGAACGTTTCCTTGAACAATTCTTCTTCCAATGATGTTAATGCCATTACCCTTAGTTGTGATACATGTGGAGGACCTCACTCATATTTGCAATGTGATAAAGTTCAAAACTTTCAAGGTGAATGCTATGCTTATAAAGATGAACAAAGAGAGCACTTTAAACCTAACATCAACCCTAACCATCTCTCTTACAAGTCAAACAATTACCTTTCTCCACACGGTTTCCCACCCCATCAACCCACCCAAAATCAAACAAACCCTCCTCAATTGCTTCAAAGAAATCAAGGGCCAAGGGGAAATTACCAAGGACACAACAACAATAGATGTAAAACCCACATGCTTTTACCATGAACAATACACATATAATCGGACGTACATGATTAAAACTTTCCATTTATAACATGTTTACGTTTCACGAATATTAATTACAAGAATTACGTACGTATTATTAAACGATAAATATTAAGTATGTATTAATGTACGATAATTATTACCAACAATAATTATAATCACGCACATGAAAACATGAACGTAAATAATCACGAGCATATTATTATGTAACTACGTAATTATTATTACGATTACGTATAAGTATATAAGTTAACATGAACGTTTAATTATAACGTCACGTAATACGAACACGAGAACATGTAAAATATTAGAACACGAAAACTACGGGTTTTCCCCTTGGTGGGCCTTGTAGCCGGGGCACACACAAAGAGGAAGGGGGCCCACAAGCCTTTTTGGTTTAATTAAAGAAAACTAAACATTACAGAGTTTTCATAAAAATTAAAAACCATATTCTCTCCTTCTCTCTTCCTTGGCCGGCGGCTACCACAAGAACAAGAGGTGTTCATTTAATTTTTGCTTAACAAATCATTAGTACATGTTCGTGTGTTCATTCCTCATTGATTCCACGTGTTTTGGTAATCCGAAAACCCTTTTTTATTTTCTATTTTATGATTTATGCATGTATGATCATGGGGGTTAAATAAAACAAGGTTAAAAACATGTTAATAATCATGGGGGGGAATTTTTGGTTGTTTTCGGGTTTTGGTGTTCGGCCGCCACACAACCAAGAGTCCCACGACTCTCGGTGTAGCTTGGTTCGCACCACCACACGAGACTAATGTCTCGGTGGTGTTGGGTTACGGTCGGCAACAGGGAACAAGGCACCCCGACCCGCGTCGGGGGTGTCCATGTGTTTGGTTTGAGTCACGGAAGCTACAGCCCTAACCACCGGCTTCAGCCGGTGGCTATTTTAGGAAAGAAGGGGGAACCGCGGGCAAGCAGGGGGAACCACCGACACACAATCGGTGGGAACCCGTGGGTCAATGACTATCCGAGCAAGGGCAAGGCCAGCGGCACCCAGCCGGTGGTAGTGAACCGAAGGCAGGGGCAACCGGCATGGGCCGGTTTGCCACTGTTTTCGGTGGGATTTTGATTCGGGACGGTTCATAGTTTACGGGTCCGGTTAACGACACGGTTTAATAAATAATACACGGGATCGAGTTAATGATTTTACAAGTTTAATTATTTTTTACATGTGCATTTATTTTTTACAAGTAATTAAATTAATTTAACATGGTACTTAATTAATTTAATTAAAAAATGACTTAGGTTTATTATTATTATTAATAATACATGATTTTAACTTAAGTATTTAATCATGAAATTTAGACTAAGTAATTAATTAATTATTAAAACATGACATGTAATTAATTAATTTTCGTGACTTAGGTTATATTAATACATGTTTTAACCTAAGTATTATATACACTTTAATTTAGTTAAATCATGCTATATTTAATTAAATCTTATAACATATAGTTTATTTAATTTACATGTAATAATTAATAAACTATACTATTAATCACATGACTTAGAATATTATTCAGTAAAACTTAAGCCTATTTTATTAGCTTTATAATCCAGCTTATTTATAAATATGGAAACTCTCTATTTGTAGAAACTTATTACTTTTAAGCAGTTAATCTATTTATGGAAACTTTCTATTTTTAGAAACTTATCTATTTTAAGCAGTTCATCTATTTTTGGAAACTTTCTATTTTTGGAAACTTTCTATTTTGGAAACTTTCTATTTTAGGAAACCTACTATTTTTAGGAAGTTACTTATTATTACACAACAAGTATAATAATACAAGAAATACAAGTAATACTTAATCAGAATATCTAGAATACATGATAAACACAGGATAACGTTAAAATCAGTAAAACATGACATGAACACATAAAACAAGCTAAGTCATGATATAAAACCAGTTACGTACACATTAATCAGAACACTTATACACGTATATTATTTATGTAGCATTAGTGAGATCGAAGTAGGACTCTCTTCCGTTCGTCTTCTTCGTTCACTAGACATAAGGTACGGATTATTCGTCCTTTCAGTATGGACATTCTTTTCTTATTAGGATTTCCCCGTATGCAGCCAACTGTTTTCCCAGTATGTGTTTTATATGTTTTGATTTGCTTATGTTTAATTAAATGCCTAAGCCATATACATGCATGACCAGTTTCACCTAGTTATGGAGGTACCATAACCATAACACTGGAGGCACCAGTTGTAACACTCTCAAATTTCGTATCGGTATAGCGGAAGAGTCTTTTAGAGTGTTACAGGATAGCACAATAACTCCAATCATAGACAACACATAAAAATGGTTGTACAAGGTTTAACATACATTCATTCGATAAAAAGTTTCAAGTGTACAACAGGTCCCAAATTATACAGGTCATTAAGTTTACAAAACATAGATCGAATGAACAATTTTATTATTATGTGGGCCATCAGAGTCGATCTCCATCCAAATTACCTTCAAGCACCTGAGATAAAAACATGCAAAAATCATATCAGCGAATGCCGAGTGAGTTCATATAGTTTAATAAAACCGTTATATAAAACAATCGTTGAAATCAGAACACAAGTATAATATTAGAAGTAAGTCCTCGTATTGCTAGTCAGGCAATATATAAAGCAAAGAATACATCTTAAACCGCCCATGAGACCGTAGCCTCAGTATTACCATTATAGGTAATATTATCATCGTTATTAGCATCGTTATCATATCAGATATTTAGATTACATTGGACTATTATTAGCCGCATGACATTGTTACCTTACTATCACAACAATGGGCCGCGAACCAGACAAACAATTTACCCATCTAAGTTAGCGTGTCGTCACAAAAATCACGCTATGTAAATCTTCTCATACATAAATTCGCTTACCAATCAATGTGGTACGACGGGGATCAACCGTCAAGGCGCGAACTGGGGTGATCGTCCCCAAATAATACTATCATATGCATAAGCGTCTACCAAATCCCGGTAGTTCACAATTCATGCTAATGGGACTTTGAGTGATATAACCTAACTATTAATAATCCTTTTTATCTCTTTAATTGGGTCATCGCATCATTCGGGTCCATATCATTAAGCATACCATCGGGACTACTTGTGTTTTATTTTTATCAAAAACTAGCATGTTATCTCCATCGCGGGTTTACAAATCATTTTATAAAACATTTAAAAGGGTGCGAGGCTATGAACCCACGTTGATAATGAAAGGCGGATTATCGGCTACGGGCGTGCTTCGGTCACGGAAACCTATATAAATAATAATCGGTCTTAGACTTTTGTCCAATGACTTTATCAAAATAACAAGTATACATATGATGACTTTGTACATATGATGATGATCAAGTGTGTTTATACATTCTCATTTACTCATTTTAGTGTTATGTGTTGATAACTTTTATACTAGTTTACTAGTTTTACCTATTTACATGTTTTAGGTCCAATAAGCCTATTATAAGTCCATTATCTTAAATTAGACAATTTTATACTTGTATTATTAGTATTATACTTTTACATGTTGGGCCCAAGTGGATTAAGCCCAATAAGTAAATTTATAAGTGTTTAGCCCATTTAGTTGGATTAATAGTCCAATAACGCTAACTTAGCCCGTTAATGTCTATATGTTATATTGTTTGGGTTTTATCGGTTTTTACTTGTATTAAGTACTTATATATCAGTATATGACTTTTAAAAAGTTTATATTAGACGGGTCCGATCGTCTAAGTTTTAATTGACGAAAAACGTTAATTTTACGGTATTAGCCGAAAAGACGTAAAAATCATGTTTATAGTTTTTATAACTTATAAAACATACCATGCAATTATGTCGTGTCATCAAAGCATACAAGGAAAAATGTCTAAACATTACTTGACCATAAAAGGAAAATACCGGAATCAAACATCGGTAGTCCAAATGTAAAGCTCATCACACACAAACATAGTATAATAAAGGAAAGGACTAAACAATGTCCATAGCAAATGTATCATAAGAAAGGAAATGCATAAAGTAAAGAAGGATAGACAGCTTCCAGTCCATATGCACGTACTCTTAGTGTCTACGAGCGTCCCTGAGTACCTGCCGTTTTGGGAACATAGAAATGGAAAACGGCTGAGCAAATACGCTCAGTGCACGGATATAGAATAAAGCATAAATAGGATAAGCATATAACATATAACAGCGGGAGAAAACTATGTCCCGAGTAACCTGGTTAAGTCTTGATAAAACTGGTTTTATAGTTTGAAAAGTCTTATGTTTATCTTGTAAAAACTGTTTATCATATTTTACCATTAGCCAATATAGGTCATGAAATCCACCGTGCATGAATACTTGGAGGGGTGACCTCATCATGCAAATTAGAGGGGCTGCCTCTAATTTAATATACTGGTTTTGGGTAGGAGGGATCAGCTCCTTGTGAAGGATGTAAGGCACACACCATATTCACCATGAAATCCTGACTGAAAACATGTAACTAGGATGCACCCATACGCCCCACATGATAAATATAATATAAATGGCCAAAAGCTGAAGGGACGCCATGAGCAATCACTCCGCCGTGGTGAAGTCATAACATCAGTGCCTCTAATGTTATGGTTATGGTACCTCCATAACTAGGTGAAACTGGTCATGCATGTATATGGCTATAGTATTCTTAATTAAACATAAGCAATCAAACACGTAATCTTATACTACGGGAATACATTTGGCTGCATACGGGGAATCCTAATAAGGAAAGAATGTCCATACTGAAAGGACGAGAATCCGTACCTTATGTCCAGTGAACGAAGAAGATGAACCGAGAGGAATCCTACTTCCGTATCACTAGTGCTACATAAATACATACATGAATAAGTATCTGCTTACTAAATACGTAGCTGGTTTTATGTCATGTCTTAGCTTACTTTATATGTTCTTACCATGTTTTACTGTTTAAAGCCTTAAACTGTGTTTATCTTATATTCTTGATTAATCTGATTAAGTATTTCTGGTATTTCATGTATTATTATACTTACTGTGTAATAATAAGTAACTTTCCAAAAATAGCAGGTTTCCTAAAATAGAAAGTTTCCAAAAATAGAAAGTTTCCAAAAATAGAAAGTTACCAAAAATAGAAAGATTCCAAAAATAGAAAGTTTCCAAAAATAGAAAGTTTCCTAAAATAGAAAGTTTCCAAAAATAGAATTACTGCTTAAAATAGATAAGTTTCTAAAAATAGAAAGTTTCCATAAATAGTTATAGCTGCCTTAATTAAATAAGTTTCCATAAATAGATTAGCTGCCTGAAATAAATAAGTTTCTAAAAATAGAAGGTTTCCATAAAAGATTAGCTGCCTTATTTAATTAAGTTTCTAAAAATAGAAAGTTTCCATAATTAGAAATAAGCTGGTCAAATAAGCTAAGTATATAAGCCTAAGTGTTTTCATGATTATTTTCTAAGTCATATGATATAATGTATAGTTCAATAATTATTTCATGTAATTAAATTAAACTATATGTTAAAATATTTAATTAAAGTATAACATGTTTTTAATTAAATAAAGTAAAATACTTAGGTTAAAACATGTATTATTATTTATTAATAATATAACCTAAGTCATGTTAATTAATTAATTATAACCATGGTTTTTAAATAATTAATTAATTATAAGTCTAAAATATAAAAATACTTAGGTTAATTAATTTCATGATTATTAATAATTAAAATAACCTAAGTCATGTTATTAAATTAATCATGTCATTTTATTAATTTAATTTTAACATAAGATCATACAAACATAAAAAAAACTAAACATACACCATGAACCGGATCTAGACTAAAAACCATGAACCGGACATGAAATCGACACCGTACCCCGAACCAAATCGGGGTACCCCTTGTCTTGATGCTTCCGTGGGACCCACATCAACCAACCGGGACCATATGGTCTCGGTGGTGGTCGGATGGCCAAACCGAAACCCTTTCGGGTTCGGTGTAGGATGCGGCCAAAACAAACACCCCTTAAAACATTACTTTTGATTTTATTAAATCCCAATTCATGTTAGATCTATGATCTTAATTAGGTTTTTATAAAAACATAACATGTTCTTAATTAATAAAAGATCAAATCAAAAGAAAAAGGTTTAAAAAGGATTTACCGAATACGTGGATCAAAAGAACGAAGAACAAACACGAACACCAACAAGAATTCCAAGATCCAAGATCAACAAACACCCCCTTGTGGTGTTTTGAGGGTGGCGGCCAAAAAGAAGAAAGAGGAGGGTTTTTAGGTTTTTGTTAAAATCTTCTGTAATGTAAAAGTGAGTAGTGCTTTTACCATAACCCTCCTTTAGTAAAAATACAAATGGGCTTGGCCCATTTGCTCCTTGTAGCCGCGGGTAGGGGGCCCCACATGGGGTACCCGTACCTTTTTCCGTGTCTTGACGTTTAGTTATTTGTTCATGATTATTTGTGTTCGCGTTTTATGTGTTCTCGTTACGTAATTATCGTGATCTAATATATTTATTTACGTTCGTAGTAAATATATATACGTAATTGATAATAGTTCGTGTTTTAATTACGTTCAGGATTTCATGATCGCATGTTCGTGATTAATTATTGTCAAATAATTATTACGTGCTCGTGCGCAGTAAATACTTATCGTGTTCTAACACGTATGTAATACGTAAAATCCTAACACGTAATCGTAATCATGCTATATTAGGAAAGTTTTAATCTAGTACGTACGATCTTAAGGGTACTATTCATGGTAAAAGCATGCGGGTTTAACGACTCTTCCCCCCTCAAAAGAATAATTCGTCCCCGAATTATAGATAAAGTAGACTGGAAAAGAAGAACATACCCGAATTCAAAATATGAGATGAGGGTAAGAAGCCCGGATAGACTCCTCTGTTTCCCAAGTGGCTTCCCGCTCGGTATGATCCCTCCATAGAATTTTGACGAATGGAATCGTCTTCTTTCTCATGACTCGTTCTTGTCTGTCAAGAATTCGTTCGGGTTCTTCTATAAAAGTGAGATCTTCACGTATCTTCTCCAGTGGATACTGAACCATGTGAAGGGGATGATACTGGTACCCTCTGAGTAAGGACACATGAAACACATTGTTCACATGCGAAAGCTGCGGAGGTAACGCCAATCGGTAAGATACTTCACCGACTCGTTCAATGATATCAAACGGTCCGATGAAACGAGGAATGAACTTCCCTTTAATCCCGAAGCGTCTAACACCACGTGCCGGCGAAACCTTAAGGAAGACGTGATCTCCTACGTTAAAGTGTATGTCCCTATGATGCTTATCGGCGTAACTCTTCTGACGTGACCGTGCCTCCTGAATTTTCTGCTTAGCTACTGCGATCTTCTCATTGGTCATCTCTATGATTTCCGGTCCTTCAAGCGTTCGCTCACCAACCTGATCCCAGCAGATTGGGGCGCGACACTTTCTGCCATACAACATCTCAAAAGGAGCACACTTGATACTTGCGTGCCAACTTTTGTTGTATGCAAACTCCACCAAACAGATGTAATCATCCCAATCACCCGTCCATTCCAACGCACATGACCTCAACATATCTTCCAATGTCTGAATGGTTCGCTCCGACTGTCCGTCCGTTTGAGGATGAAAAGCCGTGCTATGCTTAAGTTGTGTACCCCAAGCTTTCTGCAGACTCTTCCAAAAGCGCGAAGTGAATCGGGATCTCTGTCTGAGACGATGTTAGATGGTGCACCGTGGAGTCTCATGATCTCTCTTCTATACGTATCGGCGAGTTTACTTACCGAATCTTTCTTGCGGATCGGTAAGAAATGAGCTGATTTGGTAAGTCGATCTACGATAACCCAAATTGCATCGTGCTTCGTCTTGGTAGGCGGAAGACCAGTAACAAAATCCATGGTGATTTTGTCCCACTTCCACTCTGGAATATCTAACGGTTGAAGGAGACCGCCAGATCGTTGATGCTCGATCTTAACCTGCTGGCAGGTAAGACATTTGGAGACGTAAGTGGCCACATCCTGTTTCATACCACTCCACCAAAAGTACTGCTTGATGTCATGGTACATCTTAGTCGAACCAGGATGTATAGAGAATGGGGAGCTATGAGCTTCAGCTAACAAAGCTTCCCGGAGTTCTTGGTCATCAGGAACACAAGGTCTCGTGCCCTGCCATACGATACCATCTGCATCTACTCTGAATTCTGTTTGTTTCTCCAAATTCTGTACTATCGCCCAGATTTCTCCGTCATCTTTCTTAGCTTCCTTGATCTTAGAGAGTAACTCGGGTTCTACTCTAAGATTAGCCCAGTAACCGTGTTGTCCACGTACCATGATCTCGATGTCTAGTCGCTCCAAGTCTCTTATGATTTCCTCTTCGATATTAATGTCGTTGATCATTCCGGACTTCCTGCTAGCTCTAAACATCTCCTCTGCCTCATGTTCAATTCACGTTGAGTGAAGATATACTTAAAGCTCTTTTGGTCCGTGAAAATGTCACATGATTCTCCATATAAGTAGTGCCTCCATATCTTCAATGCAAACACCACCACTGCAAGTTCCAGGTCATGCGTGGGGTAATTTTCCTCATAGGCGTAAGCTGCCGTGAAGCGTACACGATCACTTTCCCATGTTGCATGAGAACACAGCCAAGTCCCTTCCCCGATGCATCGTTGTAGATTTGAAATCCACCCGTACCAGATGGTAGAGTAAGAATAGGTGCAGATACTAGCTTATGCTTCAGGTCTTCAAAGATCTTCTCTCGATCTTCAGTCCAAACGAATTTCTCCCCTTTCCGCATCAGTTTGGTCAATGGTAGTGCTAGGCAGGAAAAGTTCTCCACGAACCTACGGTAATAGCCAGCTAAGCCTAAGAAACTACGGACTTCCGTCACTGATGTCGGCCTTGGCCACTTAGTAATGGCCTCAACCTTCGCTGGATCCATCGTGATTCCTTCTGCTGATACAATGTGACCTAACAATGCCACCTTGTCTAACCAGAACTCACACTTGGAGAATTTAGCATACAACTGCTTCTGGCGAAGAATCTGTAGTACTGTACGAAGATGGTCTTCGTGTTCCTCCTTGGACTTTGAGAAAATCAGGATGTCATCGATAAAGACAATGACGAACTTGTCCAGAAATTCATGGAAGATTCTATTCATCAAATCCATGAACACTGCTGGAGCATTTGTCAGGCCAAATGGCATAACTACAAACTCGTAGTGGCCATAACGGGTACGAAAGGAAGTCTTAGCGATGTCCTGCTCCTTGACCCGTAGTTGATGATAGCCTGACCTAAGATCAATCTTGGAGAAGTGTTTGGCCCCTTGGAGTTGGTCAAACAGATCGTCAATGCGTGGCAGTGGATATCTATTCCGAATGGTAATCTTGTTGAGCTCGCGATAGTCTATACAAAGACGCATACTGCCGTCCTTCTTCTTAACGAACAAGACCGGTGCGCCCCATGGAGATGCGCTCGGTCGAATGAAACCTCGTTCAAGAAGTTCTTACAGTTGATCCTTCAGCTCCTTCAGCTCTATGGGAGCCATGCGATAAGGAGCCTTGGAGATTGGTTCAGCTCCTGGAATAAGCTCGATACTAAATTCCACTTCTCGTGCAGGTGGTATGCCCGGAAGTTCTGCTGGAAAAACATCTTGGAATTCCGACACTATAGGTTGATCCTGAATTGATGGGGATTCAGCATCCATGTCGTGAACCGTAGCTAGATAACCCTCGCAGCCATGTGACAGTAGTGCACGCGCTTGCAGGGTAGATATGACTTGTACAGACCGTCCGGGTATGAACCCGTTATGAATGTACTCTGGTGCATTAACATCACCGATGATAACTCGATATGAATGGCAGTCTATGGTAGCATGATGCTTGGATAGCCAATCCATGCCCAAAATCATGTCGAAGTCATTCATGTCCAGCGGAAGTGCGTCAACAGGTCGAACCTTATCGTCAAATTCTAGGGGAAGACTCTTGTATACATGAGTGATTAATACAGAGTCCCTCAAAGGCGTGGAGATAGTAAGCCTATTTTCTAGTGGCAAGGGAGGCATCCTAATGTTCTTAGCATAAGAAGTAGAAATAACCGAGTGAGTAGCACCCGTATCGAAAAGAACACATGCAGCTTGACCATACATATACAATATTCCAGTGATGGTACATGTAGACTTGTTGGCCTGGTCTCGAGATGTCGTGTAGACACGCCCAGTAGTAGGAGGCGGCTTGGTATCAGCATGTCCCGATGTACCCTCCATCTCACCCTTACGGCAATCCTTCATAATATGGCCAGGAAGACCACACTTGAAGCACGCGTCAGTATTACGGCGACATGGTCATGGGTGCCTACGGTGGCAAGTAGAGCAAAGAGGATGAGTGAATCCTCCAGCAGGTGCTCTGGCTGGCTGGGAACCTGATAAAACATTTTACATAAGACATGATAATTGGGTACAAAGGACAAAGCGGATAATCGTAAGATTGAATACCAGTGATAGTTGGACGGCTAGGCTGCGAACCTCTCTGGTTCTGGTCCCTACCGTTTCCATGGTTACTGGTAGAAGTTTTGCTAAAGTGTTAGAATATGAGTTATAACATGTAATCATAAGGAAATGCGTAAGTATTAGGACCTGCTGCTGTTGGAGTGCCCAGCATTGTTACGGTAATTATCATTACCGCCACGCCTATCCGTAGCAGAACGGTCGTTAGTCTGACCGTTTCCCTTGGGCTGATGAGGCTGCTGCTGAGTAGCCGGCTGTGACCGGTCCCCAGTTTTCTGCCTGGAAGATACATTTAAAGAGATGAATGATTGACATGTATGGAAAGTATACGGATTGATCACCGCTTGAATACGAATGTTTACCTCTTGTCGGGTCTTTCAGCTTCCCCGAACTCATCTCTCTCCTGCAGCATCTCCAGCTTACGTGCTGCATCGGCCACTTGTGCTACAGTGTTGAACGTAGCACACACCAGATTGTTTGCGACCGATGTGCGAAGAGCCCATCTAAATCGATGTGCCTGCTCTTCAGGAGTTCCTGCTGCCGCACCAAGGAAACCAGCTAGACGAAGAAAGCGCTGCATAAACTCATTGCTATTCTCCCCAGCTCTCTGTCGGATCCCATGGTACTCCCTCTTTAGCTTGTCCTGCTCAGCCTTGGGAAAGAACTGCTCCATCACCCTGTCCTTGAACTGAGCCCAAGTCAAACCAGCAACCCACTCGTCACCACCTTCGGACTGCATCAACGCTAACCACCAGTTAAGTACATCGCCTTCGAACCGATAGCATGCTAACCTCGCCTTGTATGCGGGGACACAGCCCATAGCATTGAAAATCTTCTCGATGTGAGACAACCAGCTTTCAGCATCGCTGGGGCTATCTGTCTTCTCAAAAGCTCGAGGGCGGAGCTTGTTGAATCTCTCCAGCCATACTGATAATGTCACTGGAGGAGGAGGAGGAGGTGCCTGATTATGCTGCTGATTGTTGGCAGCTTGAACTTCAGCCCTGACGTCATTCCTCAGTTGAGGAAGCAAAGCTTGCATAGCAGCTTGAATTGCAGCATTGAGCTGTTCCTGTTCGCGTGTGAGAACCATCTGACAGTATAACATAAAACATATGATTAAACAGATCAAAACATAAATATATATATATACATGAAAAAAATTTATACCAAATCTCACGAGAAAAATTTTATGCAAGAAAATTTTGTGTATTGATGCATGATGCAGTTTTATGAAAACTTTTGTATGCTCGAGAATGAACGCCTCTGGTCAGTTCACCCAAAACAAAAGACATAGCGAGGGGACGCCTATGGGTCGGTCCCAAATTTAAAACTTTCGATAAAACACATGCGACTAAATATGGCCAGTCCTGTACCAACCATTACTTAGTCAAAAATCTGCGACAATGACATGTAAATGTATGCTTAAAAATGATGAATGCATGAAAACAACTGTCAGTTCTAGGAAGACCGTAGTGACTACCCACTAATCACAGGTCATATTTGAGAGCCTACAGGTCGAAGCCTTGGCTCTGATACCATAATTGTAACACCCCATGATTGTGGTAAATTACGACCTTTAGGAAAAGGTGCGTAAAAGCGGTAAGTATTAAGTGTACGTTTAGGAAAACGTAAACACTAATGACCCTTATGGTGTGAAAGTTCGTTTCCCAAGGAGGTATATGTGTGCGAAAAACTTGTTAAATGTTTGTGATTAATGATTGGTTTAGAAGGGGATGAGAAAAGAAGATGACGAAGACGTAAAAATTAGTACTAGAAAGTTAAAACGTAAAACCGTAAAAACTACAAAATAAAAATTAATTCTAAAAATTAACAAAAATTCACCAAAAATCAAAATTAATAAACTAAGAGTTTACCAATGATCAAAACTTTTTCAAACCTTTTAAATAATTAAATATTCAATTTTTAAATGCTAATTAAAGCCCTAAAAATCAAATAAATTATCAAAAATCCCAAATAAAGATTTTTCAATTGGTAAACCTCTAAAATGACCTAAAAAGATTAAAAACTATTTTTAGAAATTTTTAAACTAACAAAAACTATTTAAAATGATTTAAAAACTATTAAAACTTAGAATAATTATAAAAATTAATCTAAAAGTGATAAAATTATTCTAAAAGTTGCTAAATTCCTATTTTAATGTATTAAAGCTAAGAAAAATGTAAAAAATTGGAAAATGTGAAATTTGAAAAATAATAATAAAATAATATTAAAATAATATTAAAAATCCAAAAATTATAAAAAATTCTAAAAACTTGCAAACTAGTTTATTTTAACATAAATAATCAGAAAATCAAAGTGAAATGACCAGAATACCCCTAATGGGCCAAAATCAAAAACAGTCAACCTTAATGGGCTTTTAGGCTCAAAAAGTCAAACTTGGCCCAATTGTCTTAGAAAAGCCCTATTTGACTCAAAATTTAATTCTAAGAACAAAACTCTAAAGGCCCAAAAGCTGAATGTGAGCTTATCACAGCTTAATAAGCAGGCAGCTTATTCTTATTGGGCTTTTCAGCCCATTAAGCAATAAGCCAATGCCATAAGCTCTAATTTGACACACAACCTTCTTTTGGGATGCTTATGAGATCTGTAAAAAGAAATTTTGAAAAAGCACACACAATAAGCCAGAAATAAGCAAAGTAAAAATCCACAAAACGACAAAATAGTCGGGTTTGAGATTTAGGAAACCTCAGAAGCTCTAGTTTGTTGCAAAAGCTCACAAATAGCTTAACTAAGAATAATCAATCAAGAAAATCACAAAAAGCCAAGTAGAATAAGCTGTAAGAACAAATAAGCTGGCTGAAAAAGCTAAATAAGCTAGTTTTCTAGCAAAAGCTTAACCAAAAGACTTGTAACCTTCCATATTTGATATTAAGCTAAGAAAAATGATTTCTATTACAAAAGATAAGTTGTTGCATGTGCCAATAAGCAGCTCTCAAAAATAAGCCAATAAGTGCTTATTTGACCAAAAGTCAAAGTGCTCCAAAGTTTACCAAATGATCAGGAATGGTGCAAGGGCTTGTTATAAGCAAATTTTGTGAAGGACTCAAGGAGGAGGCCTTGTGAATCAAGAGGTCAGTTGACCTTTTGATGGAAGATTTTGGCAATAAGGGCTTAATAAGCCAGTTATCTTATAAGCCAGATACAAAGCACACCAAATAGCAAAATCCACTCACAAGCAACACATAAACAAGTTCCAAGAAGCAAAATCACAAGGCATACACTAGGATAACAAATGCAAGCACAAAATGAGGTGGTCACTTTGCTGATGCAAATGACCACTTCAGCAACTTTTGATAAGCTATAACAATCACAATAAGCCACCAAATTCAACAACCAGACAACCAATAGATAGCTTATCACCTAAACTATTCCCAAACCTGATTTCAGACCTTAGATCCAAGTAACAAAGAAGTTATTGGATCTGATGTGTTTGACCAATTCCAAAACCACTTTCATCAGATTTTTGCAAAACTTCAAATCCCTTTTCTAAACTTTCAGAAACTTAACCAATGACTAAAACTTGTATATTAAGACTTGTTTAGACCTCCCAAACCCTAAGAACCAAGGGCTCAAGGCCACAAGGCCTTATGAACTAGTAATCCCAAACAACCCTTAATCAACCACTTTTCAAACAAAATTTTGATTTTTAAAAACAATCTATTGAATTTAATGATCAAATAGCTACACTAGGTGACAACTAACACAATCAAACTCAAAAATTACCAGCACAAACACAAGAACTCAAAATCCAAGTACCAAATCAAAAACAGACATAAACATGGAATTTTTTAGAGGAATCTTAACAAGAGGTTATACCTGCCTTCCACAACATCCTAGGAAGGCCAGCTATGCTCCTTGGACCTTGCTCAACAACTAGAACAAGACCAAGGTACTTCAATAAGAAAGATGATGAATGCCTTGGTTGATGTTTCAAAGTAGAAACTCAAGGACTTGATGTCTTCAACACAAGCAGCAAACAACTCAACTAAGGGCTCTAATCCCTTCACAAGCTTGGTGTCAACAAGCTTGCAAGAGCTTATAGCTTATGGTTAAGGGTTAGTACACAAAAATAAGCAAAATCAGAACCTCTTTTCAAGCTTTTTTCAACCTTGAAAAACCTTACCAAACATAAACGTCCTTGAACCAAATGATTCAAGCACACTTATAACAATCAATGGAACTCAGAATCACGTTTAAACAATACCTACTTTCAAAAACATAAAAAGGAATTACAATTTTCTCAAAATACCAACTTTTATAAATTTAAAAAGGAATTACAAGTTTTAAAGGTAAAGACTGGAACAAAGGGACTCTCACATGTTGAGGTCTCCTTTTATAGGCAAATGCCAGGCTACACTATTCACAAACCCTAGAAGTGAATTCTCTAAAATGCCCTTAAGTCCTTGAGGCAGTTTGTTGTTGATGAGCTGTCCAAAGTGATCCCAAACGTTCATTTTAGCTTTGTGGTGAAGCAAAGGCTCTCAGCTGTTGATCTTGACACGTGGCATGACTTGGAGGGCAAGTAGTCACATGATAGGTGAACGGGTATTTGGGGGTGGGGTCCATTGTGAGTGGAAGTGAGGGTTTTGAGGTTGAGATGGGATTTAGAGTGTGTGAATCAAACGTGTGTCAAGGTGATTTAGATTTACCCTTTGTTTAAGTTGATGTAAAATCTGGGTGTGAAATGGTGAATAGTGACACGTTTGATCCGTTTTTGGGGAAGTGGAGTTTGTTTGGCGCAATTTCATTTCAAACGTTTCAATAGCACACATTTGGCCCTTGTGTTTTGGGATTTTTGGTAAAACAAGTATTTCAGCCTTGAAAACGAATTCCCTTTGTATTTAACTTTCAGCTTTTGGCAATTTTGGCACAAAACTTTCCAATAAGGTTTACAAGGGTTGTTTTTGACATTTTGAGATATTTCAAGGGCTGATCTTGGACATTCTTGATCTTCAAAGGTCTTCAATGTATCTTTGGCTTGATGAGGGACCATAATTGACAATTTGGAATTGTTGAGGGACCAATCTTGCCATTTCTTCAAAGTAGAAGGACCTTTTGTGTAATTTTGACAAACTTAAGGGACCAAACTTGTAATTATCAATATACAAGGGTTTTAAGTGTCATTTATTCAATAAATGAGGATCAATCTTGTATGTCTTCAAGTCTTTAAGGGTATTTGTTGAATATTCCATGATTTAGGGCCAGGTTCTTTGTACGGCTTTGTTTCTCGTGTCCATTTTTCCTTGTATCTTGTGATCTTTTGTCTTTTTCACGATATCCATACCTAAAATACACAAGTAAGCAAACACAAGCATATATATGGTATATTATGACATTTTTATGCATTTAAAGCCCGAAAAGAACGACGAGATCATGTATAAATGCCATCTCATCACTCCCCCATACTAAGCCATTGCCGTGCCCTCACACAATGCTAGAATAAAGTATCTAAGCATCACCAAAGTTCAAATTTATTAACCTTTATTGAAGAGTAAAAGACTTGCAACATACTACGAAGATGTGTAAAGACATAATATATGATTTTCATCACAAAAAGTGACTTTTAGGGTCAAAGAATAGAAACAAGCAAATGTCCCTTAGAGTAAACTTCGTCATCCTTGATTGTCATACATTCCATGCTATGTGCAAAAACTAGATCATTGTTGGTACAAGTCACAATGCTAACACTACTCATACGTCCAAATTGTGTAATACTTTTTCTCCCCGCAATCCTAGTTATTATGAAAAGAAATGGGTTACTAGCATTTTTTATCTATTTGTCATGGATCACAAGTGATTCATATTGACTTATTTGAGTAGTTATTAGTCCGAAAGCAAAGTAGCACGATTTGCTTAATAGTTAGCCGAAGGACAAAATCTTTTAAAACGGCTTCTCGTGTATCTCCTTAAGTTCATATCTTGGCATAACTCGTTTCACGATTTGAGACCTTTCTCGGACCGATATTTGGCATGTACTTCATACTTCAAATCTTGGGAAGACGTTCTTGAAATTATGGTCTTCTCTTCATATATTTTGAATTTCTTCACTTGACATTTTTGAGAGATTCTTCATATTTGGACCACGACTTCATCATTTTTCTTCAATCTTTACTTTGGATTTTGATATACAACGATCCGCCTCCTTTTCGGACTTGGATATATTTATCCTCATACCTTGTAAGGGTCTTTTTGGATAGACTTTCTCCATGATCTTTAGGGGAGTAATTGCTTTTCGTCGTGTGTCTCGATCCTTCATATTGATTTAGGAATAATGATACTTCACATCATCTTTGGATCTTTAGAAAAAAATAGTGTTCCTCATGCCTTGTTAGGGCCTTTTTGGATAATCGCCAATCTTCGCGTCCCGCTTCAATAAGTTATGCCTTAGCTATGAACTCTATTCAACCCCGAGCAACTTTTAAACGATCTTGCGCTAGAGGCTAAGTAACCTTTCAAATCGTACGACCTTACTTATTGCAATTATGATTTATTCCTAATGCATTGATCTTATGGGAAGAAAAAGCCACAAATAAAAACATATGAGTTTTTGAAAGAACATTTTCATGTTCTACGTTTAGCATGATCACTTGTCTAACTCTATCATTTCTCGTTCTTCACTATATAAAGACCTCTAATTAAAGAGACTCGTGAATACTTAGCCATGCAAGTCAAAATTAAGCCAAATTTGGATTAGCTTTCATTAAGACTATATCAAATCAAAGTTTTGGGTTTTCAAGCCACCTATAGGATCTTGCACTTTCTTGGACTTTTTCAAGTTTAGAGAATGCGTTTTATAGTTCCCTTGATAAGTGACTTTCTAGGATCAATTATAGGAACTTGCGAAAAGTTCTTGTTCTTAACCCGTAAGAGTTAAGACTTTCGCGTTTTAAAGCTCCCTATATAAAAGTCTAGCAAAACTTGAATTGAGCGGGTTAAGGAATGTAAATGGCTCCAAATGCCCATCAAGTCAAAATTTAACTCTTATTCTACCCATCGGAAAATATACATTCGTGTCTTAAAAACACTTATGAAAACTAAGAAAAAATTTAAAATTTGGCCATTTTTAGCCTTATTAGCAACAAAAACAAAACATTGAAAGTTGGTAAGCGTGAGGGCGTAGCAAAGCAAGTACCTATTCACCCCCATACTAAAAGTAAACATTGTCCTCAATGTTTCGAGTCTAAAGGTGGAGCACCCCCATACTAGAGACGAAGAATCGAATGCTTAGGATCTAGCATGGAAAGGGTGATCAACAATATATCTAAAGCCGTTTATTAAGTATTCTAAAAGATAATTGTTAGAACAATAAAGGATATGTCATGGATTCGTGAAAATTTTCTTTAAGCAAACGATGGAGGCTCACGTAAACGAACACGAGAGTCTTCAATCGTAGATGATGATGATGATCTAGATAACACAATCACAAACAACCACGAGACAACGAGTTGAAAGGGTAAAAGTCCCCTTATTAGTGAATAGTAAGCATAAAGGATAAGCATGGGATCTCCCCCACGAGGCACCTCGTTTTTGATTACCGAGTCATGAGCTCGACTCGATCCCCTCAATGCTAATTATCATTGGGGAAGGTGACTTGGTCGAGGGCAACCATTGAAGGAATTTCCCCACCAAAGTAGTGCTTAAGCCTATGTCCATTCACCTTGAAATTAGGACCATCATCTTGAGCTAGCTCGATGGTCCCATAAGGAAACACTTGTGTAATGGTGAACGGACCCGACCAACGAGATTTCAATTTCCCGGAAAATATCTTAAGTCGAGAGATAAAAAGCAACACTTGATCACCAACGTTAAAAACCCGGTTTTTAATCTTTGAATCATGAAACTTTTTAGTCTTTTCTTTAAAAATTAATGAATTTTCATAAGCATTATCTCTTAATTCATCCAATTCATTCAATTGTATTTTCCGGTGATCTCCCGCGGTCTTCAAGTCAAAGTTTGCATGCTTAAGGGCCCAATATGCCTTGTGCTCCAACTCAATGGGCAAATGACAATTCTTCCCATAGACTAACTTATAAGGAGTGCAACCGATAGGTGTCTTATAAGCGGTCCTAAAGGCCCATAAAGCGTCATCAAGTTTGTCAGACCATGAAGCACGGTTTTCTCCAATTGACCTATCTAAAATCCTCTTCAAAGCTCGGTTCGAAACCTCGACTTGCCCACTCGTTTGCGGGTGATAAGCCGTAGAAAGACGATGAGTAACTCCATATTTCTTTAGAACCTTTTCGAATTGGTCATTACAAAAATGGGTTCCACGATCGCTTATAATAGCTCGAGGGGTTCCGAACCGAGAGAATAGTTGCTTCAAAAACTTCACTACCACACGAGCATCATTAGTAGGCAAAGCCTTAGCTTCCACCCACTTAGAAAGGTAGTCCACCGCGAAGAGGATATATTTGTTGCCATGAGACGATAGGAACGGCCCCATAAAGTCTATTCCCCATATGTCGAAAATCTCACACACTTGAATTATGTTTTGAGGCATTTCATCACGTTGAGATGGTTTTCCTTGACGTTGGCACGAATCACACGACTTCACAAGTGCGTGTGCATCACGATAGATAGAAGGCCAAAAGAAACCGGCATCGGACACTTTCTTAGCCGTGAGATTAGCACCGTTGTGACCACCCATGGGTCCCTCGTGACAAGCTCTAAGGATATTAGAAGCTTCGGTACCAAACACACAACGTCGAACGAGTTGATCCGCACAAACCCGAAAGAGATAAGGGTCGTCCCAAAAATAGAACTTGACGTCACGAAAGAATTTTCGTTTTTGTTGTGTCGTCATACCCTTGATTATGAAATTTCCCGCATGGTAATTTGCAATGTCGGCAAACCATGGGGTGGTGTCTTTAGAATTCACTACACCGAGAGTCTCGAGAGGAAGTGTTTCGGTGATTTCCTTGTTCTCGAAAACATCTTTGTGAGGATCTTCTAGACGAGAGAGATGATCGGCCGCTAGATTCTCGGCTCCTTTTTTGTCAAGCACGGTGACATCAAATTCTTGGAGGAGGAGCATCCAACGAAGCAATCTCGGCGTAGCATCTTTCTTAGCTAAGAGATACTTGATAGCCGAATGGTCGGTATACACGATGCTTTTAGTCAAGACGAGATAAGGTCGGAATTTCTCAAAAGCATAGACCACGGCAAGGAATTCCTTTTCCGTTGTGGTGTACTTTAATTGAGCCTCGGTCATCGTCTTACTAGCATAGTGGATAGGACGGAAATGCTTGTCATAACGTTGCCCTAAGACGGCCCCGATAGCATAATCACTTGCATCGCACATGAGTTCAAAGGGTAATTCCCAATTAGGAGCAACAAGAATGGGAGCTTCGGTAAGTTTCCTTTTGAGAGTTTTGAAAGCTCTAACACAATCCTCATTGAAGTTAAAAGGAGCATCCTTCTCGAGAAGGTGTGTCATAGGTCGAGAGATTTTCGAAAAGTCCTTGATGAAACGACGATAAAAGCCCGCGTGGCCTAGGAAACTCCTAACTCCCTTAACGGTTTTGGGATGAGGTAACTTGGCGATGACGTCTACCTTAGCTTTATCGACCTCAATCCCCGCCTTCGACACCTTATGTCCTAAGACGGTTCCTTGTTTACACATAAAATGACATTTTTCCCAATTAAGCACAAGATTGGTTTCTTCACAATGTTTTAACATTTGCTCGAGATTAGATAAACATGACGTGAACGAATTTCCAAACACCGAGAAGTCATCCATAAACACTTCCATCGACTTCTCGATCATATCGTGAAACATCGCCATCATACACCGTTGAAACATTCCCGGTGCATTACAAAGTCCGAAAGGCATCCTACGATAAGAGAACGTTCCATAAGGACACGTAAAAGTAGTCTTCTATTGATCACGAGGGTCGATAGGGATTTGAAAGTAACCGGAAAAACCATCTAAAAAGCAATAGAATTCATTTCCCGCAAGTCGCTCCAACATTTGATCCATGAAGGGCAAAGGAAAGTGGTTTTTACGAGTGGCGTCATTTAACTTTCGATAGTCAATACACACCCTCCAACCGGTCACAACACGAGTGGGAATTAACTCGTTGTTTTCATTAGGCACAACGGTCATTCCTCCCTTTTTAGGGACACAATGGATTGGGCTCACCCATGGGCTATCGGATATGGGATAAATCATTCCCGCGTCAAGTAGTTTAAGGACCTCCTTTTTAATGACATCGTGAATTTTGGGATTCACCCTTCTTTGACTTTGAATTGCGGGTTTGTAGTCCTCCTCCATTAAAATCTTGTGAGTACAAAATTTTGGGTTAATACCCTTAATGTCGGATATTTTCCACGCAATTGCCCCTTTATGAGCCTTAAGAACTTTCAAGAGCTCGGTTTTTTCATCATTAGCAAGACCTTTTGCAATAATAACCGGCAACTTGTCATCACCTTCCAAGAATGCGTATTCAAGGTGAGAAGGAAGATCTTTCAATTCAAGGATAGGTGGTTCCTCGATTGAAGATTTTGGTTCAACACTCATAACTTCCATCGGCGGAAGAAATGGTGGAATAGAAGTATCATCACTAATCAACACCTCATCTTCATTGTCGATTTCATTTGAAGTGAGATCGCCTCCTTGGAATGGAGTGAGATTTGGTGTGGAATTAGCAAGAATCGGATCCAAAATAGTGGGATTGCCACTTGACGAGCTATCGGAAAAACCTAACACTTCTTGTGAAAACTCACCGCAAACCACATCAACGATGTCAATGTGATTAATGGTAGCGATTTCATAAACATGAGAAGGTTTTGAGTTTTGAGTAGAGTTTATAACAAGTTCCTCTTCATTGAATCTCAAAGTGATAGTTCTTGCATGAACATCGATAAGCGATCTCGAAGTGTCTAAAAATGAACGACCTAAAATTAGAGGAACTTGAGGATCCGCGGGGATGTCAACTACTATAAAATCAACGGGATAGTAGAACTTCCCCACTTTCACGAAAACATCTTCGGCTACTCCACATGCTAAAATCGTAGAATGATCGGCCATCTCGATAGACATGTTCGAAGGAATGAGAGCCGGAAGCGAAAGCGATTTCCAAATGGAAAATGGCATCAAATTAATGCTCGCACCAAGATCGGCCAAGGTGAGGCATTCTTTCATATCTTGTATGTCACAAGGAATGAGAAACTTTCCGGGATCACCAACTTTTTCCGGTATGCGGTTAAGATAAACCGAAGAACAATTAGCAAGCTTTAAAAGCTTTCCCTAATCGCTCATCATACTTTTAAAAGTGGAAGCAAAACGAGGCATATACAACAACGCGTCGGCTAAACTCACATCAAAATGTACTTGTTGAAACATTTTTATAAAAAGCTCGATTTGTTGTTTGTTACGTTCTTGCAACTTCTCTTTGTTTCGTCTCGAAGGGTAGGGTAAAGGTGGTGTGGGTTGGTCATTAGGCAACGGCCTTGGAAACTCGGGTTCCTTAATTGGTATTGGTTCAACCGTAGGTGTGGTTTGAGCGGTACTTTGTGGGATTGTAATGTTCTCCCTTTCGACCATCACCTCGGGTTCTTTCTCGATTTCCTTCTCCGTAGAAGTACTTGGACGAGAGATTGGTTCTTTGAAAGTTTTACGACTTCGTGTAGTAATGACCTTCATTTCTCCCTTCGGGTTTGCAATGGTATCACTAGGAAGACCACCCGAGGAAGAGGGTTTACACATGATTGCTTCAAACATCTTAGACATTCGGTCCTCAAATTTTGATTGCCTAGCATCCGCTTTTAATAACTCTTGCTTAATCTCATGTTGTCCTAATTCCATCTTTTGCTGATTTTGTTGAAGACGTTGGACATTTCCTTCCATTTTGTTTGCATGAGTTTTAAGTACATTAGCAAGTTCATTTTTTAGCTCGTTTTTCAACTTGGATCTTAAGCTAATCATCTCACGTTGCATGTTATCAAATTTAGAATCATTTGCTTTAGCATAATCCAAAAATTCTCCTTGAAGATTTTTAGTGTGAGCATTTTGAAAACCTTGTGTAGTGTTTTGAAAATCACAGTTTTGGTTTTGATTAGTGACTTGTCCATTCCCATTTTGATAATTCCCCTTGTTGTAGTTGCGTGAATTGCCTTGGTAATTACCTTGGTTGTTGTTTCGATAATTATTAGCATTTTGGTTTGGTGGAGCTTGATTTGGGTGGGAACCTTGACCGTTTTGGTTGTAAGTTCCCGTTGCTACATAAGCACTCGAAGTGTTACCATCCGCGGTAATGCACTCGGAAAGATCATGAGCTCCACCACAAGACAAACAACTCTTAGCAACCGCTTTAACCGAAGCGGAATTTGAAGCTTCTTGAGCTTTCCAATGAGACATAAGATTAGCAAATCTATCAAAAAACCGATTTTCCTCATTAGCTTCATCATGTAAGGCATTAATGCTACGAGACGATGACGATGAAGACGAACCCAAATTGGCAACACTCGGTGTGTTACGAGGGCTATAAACCTTAGATCTATTCTCGATGATTTGTAAAGCCTCATTTGTCGTTTTGCACAAAAAATTACCACCCGCGGCGACATTTAAATAATCTCGTTCATGATCATTAAGCCCATTATCAAAAGTATCAATTTGATGCAATTCCAAAAAATCATGGTGTGGACATTCATGTAACATTTCTTTAAAGAGTTCCCATGCCATTGAAAAACTTTCATTATTTCTTTGCACAAATCGTGAAATCTCATTTTTCAAATGTGTTGTTTTAGATGGTGGAAAAAACTTGTTCACAAACTTAGAAACGAGATCGGCCCATGTCAAAATCGAATTTGGTGGTTCTTTCTCAAGCCAAATCTTAGCGGGTCCATCTAAAGAGTATGGAAACAACATCATCTTAATGGCGTCATGTGGAACATCCTTAAACTTGCTAGTGGCGGTGAGACGGTTAAAATTCCTAATTTGGTAATGCGGGTTGTCTTTCTCGTGACCTCTAAACTTATTTGCTTGCAAAATCGACATTAAACCCGTCTTAATCTCGAAATTCTCCGCAAGGATGGCGGGAATCACAATGGCCTCTCCAAAACCCTCGGTGGGTGCTTGTAGAAACTCCATCATAGTACGATTAGCCATGACGACTTCTTGTTCTACAATAGGTTCAACAATTGGAGGTTGTTCCTCGATCAACGTTTCTTGATTGGCTTGCTTTTGAAGACGTTTACGAGCTCGTTTTGCTTGATTACGAGTGATCATAAACTTCACGAAGAATGGGAGGTGAGCAGAGAAGATTCTTTTTGGATGTTTTATGAATTTTCAATTTTTTGTGTTTTTGATTGTATTTAATTTTTTTGGATTTTGGTGTATCTTTGTAGACAACAATCTACAAAATCTCTCCTCGAATCAAACTCTTGGTTAAAGAAGCCTCAAAGGAATGAAAACGATCACGTGGAGTGAACGCCTTCGAATGACTTTAGAACTTTGGTGAAAACCAAATTGTTCAAGAGGGTTTAATCACAAAGAAACCAAGCAAATATATTATACGTAATAATACTTTGGGCGGCAAAACCCTCGATTAGCCTTCAATCTTAAAATACTCACAAGCATGCGGGGAAACGAGGCGGCGCGAAGCACTTAAGAGCCTTTTTCTTTAGGGTATATTTTATAATACACGCCTTATACCCACCTTATAGTTTGTATTTTTCAAAATCGAGCTTCACGAAAGTATTTATCTATTTTTGCCTTTTTCTTTTTGTTTGAGATTCGAATACAATAATTGAGTGATGAAATCCCAATTAAGGTTGTGTTTTCACACTTTTGGAGATATTGTTTATTTGTTGTGATACTTAATACAATATAGTAATAATATTTTCACAAGAAAAATCAAGAAAACCGATAATACGTATTAGTAGAGTTCTACTAATACAAATACTATTTATGGCTTATATTAAAAACAACAATACAAATTTAATCACGGCACACCTCCCCGGCAGCGGCGCCAAAATGATTGTGGTAAATTACGACCTTTAGGAAAAGGTGCGTAAAAGCGGTAAGTATTAAGTGTACGTTTAGGAAAACGTAAACACTAATGACCTTTATGGTGTGAAAGTTCGTTTCCCAAGGAGGTATATGTGTGTGAAAAACTTGTTAAATGTTTGTAATTAATGATTGGTTTAGAAGGGGATGAGAAAAGAAGATGACGAACACGTAAACATTACTACTAGAAAGTTAAAATGTAAAACCGTAAAAACTACAAAAATAAAAATTAATTCTAAAAATTACCAAAAATTCACCAAAAACCAAAATTAATAAACTAAGAGTTTACCAATGATTAAAACTTTTTCAAACCTTTTAAATAATTAAATATTCAATTTTTAAATGCTAATTAAAGCCCTAAAAATCAAATAAATTATCAAAAAGCCCAAATAAAGATTTTTCAATTGGTAAACCTCTAAAATGACCTAAAAAGATTAAAAACTATTTTTAGAAAATTTTAAACTAACAAAAACTATTTAAAATGATTAAAAAACTATTAAAACTTAAAATAATTATAAAAATTAATCTAAAAGTGATAAAATTATTCTAAAAGTTGCTAAATTCCTATTTTAATGTATTAAAGCTAAGAAAAATGTAAAAAGCTGGAAAATGTGAAATTTGAAAAATAATAATAAAATAATATTAAAATAATATTAAAAATCCAAAAATTATAAAAAATTCTAAACACTTACAAACTAGTTTATTTTAACCTAAATAATCAGAAAATCAAAGTGAAATGACCAGAGTACCCCTAATGGGCCCTCAAATGGGCTAAAATAAAAAACAATCAACCTTTTTTAGGCCCAAAAAGTCAAACTTGGCCCAATTGACTTGGAAAAGCCCTATCTGACTCAAAATTTAATTCTAAGAACAAAACTCTAAAGGCCCAAAAGCTGAATGTGAGCTTATCACAGCTTAATAAGCAGACAACTTATTCTTATTAGGCTTTTCAGCCCATTAAGCAATAAGCCAATGCCATAAGCTCTAATTTGACACACAACCTTCTTTTGGGATGCTTATGAGATCTATAAAAAGAAATTTTGAAAAAGCACGCAAAATAAGCCAGAAATAAGCAAAGTAAAAATCCAGAAAACGACAAAATACTCAGGTTTGAGATCTAGGGCACCTCAAAAGCTCTAGTTTGTTGCAAAAGCTCACAAATAGCTTAACTAAGAATAATCAATCAAGAAAATCACAAAAATCCAAGTAGAATAAGCTGTAAGAGCAAATAAGCTGGCTGAAAAAGCCAAATAAGCTAGTTTTCTAGCAAAAGCTTAACCAAAAGACTTGTAACCTTCCAGATTTGATATTAAGCTAAGAAAAATGATTTCTATTACAAAAGATAAGTTGTTGCATGTGCCAATAAGCAGCTCTAAAAAATAAGCCAATAAGTACTTATTTGGCCAAAAGTCAAAGTGCTCCAAAGTTTACCAAATGATCAGGAATGGTGCAAGGGCTTGTTATAAGCAAATTTTGTGAAGGACTCAAGGAGGAGGCCTTGTGAATCAAGAGGTCAGTTGACCTTTTGATGGCAGATTTTGGCAATAAGGGCTTAATAAGCCAGTTAGCTTATAAGCTAGATACAAAGCACACCAAATAGCAAAATCCACTCACAAGCAGCACATAAACAAGTTCCAAGCAGCAAAATCACAAGGCATACACTAGGATAACAAATGCAAGCACAAAATGAGGTGGTCACTTTGCTGATGCAAATGACCACTTCAGCAACTTTTGATAAGCTATAACAATCACAATAAGCCACCAAATTCAACAACCAGACAACCAATAGATAGCTTATCACCTAAACTATTCCCAAACCTGATTTCAGACCTTAGATCCAAGTAACAAAGAAGTTATTGGATCTGATGTGTTTGACCAATTCCAAAACCACTTTTATCAGATTTTTGCAAAACTTCAAATCCCTTTTCTAAACTTTCAGAAACTTAACCAATGACTAAAACTTGTATATTAAGACTTGTTTAGACCTCCCAAACCCTAAGAACCAAGGGCTCAAGGCCACAAGGCCTTATGAACTAGTAATCCCAAACAGCCCTTAATCAACCACTTTTCAAACAAACTTTTGATTTTTAAAAACAATCTATTGATTTTAATGATCAAATAGCTACACTAGGTGACAACTAACACAATCAAACTCAAAAATTACCAGCACAAACACAAGAACTCAAAATCCAACTACCAAATCCAAAACAGACATAAACATGGAATTTTTTAGAGGAATCTTAACAAGAGGTTATACCTGCCTTCCACAACATCCTAGGAAGGCCAGCTATGCTCCTTGGACCTTGTTCAACAACTAGAACAAGACCAAGGTACTTCAATAAGAAAGATGATGAATGCCTTGGTTGATGTTTCAAAGCAGAAACTCAAGGACTTGATGTCTTCAACACAAGCAGCAAACAACTCAACCAAGGGCTCTAATCCCTTCACAAGCTTGGTGTCAACAAGATTGCAAGAGCTTATAGCTTATGGTTAAGGGTTAGTACACTAAAATAAGCAAAATCAGAACCTCTTTTCAAGCTTTTTTCAAACTTGAAAAACCTTACCAAACATAAACGTCCTTGAACCAAATGATTCAAGCACACTTATAACAATCAATGGAACTCAGAATCACCTTTAAACAATACCAACTTTCAAAAATATAAAAAGGAATTACAATTTTCTCAAAATACCAACTTTTATAAATTTAAAAAGGAATTACAAGTTTTAAAGGTAAAGACTGGAACAAAGGGACTCTCACATGTTGAGGTCTCCTTTTATAGGCAAATGCCAGGCTACACTATTCACAAACCCTAGACGTGAATTCTCTAAAATGCCCTTAAGTCCTTGAGGAAGTTTGTTGTTGATGAGCTATCCAAAGTGATCCCAAACGTTCATTTTAGCTTTGTGGTGAAGCAAAGGCTCTCAGCTGTTGATCTTGACACGTGGCATGACTTGAAGGGCAAGTAGTCACATGATAGGTGAACGGGTATTTGGGGGTGGGGTCCATTGTGAGTGGGAGTGAGGGTTTTGAGGTTGAGATGGGATTTAGAGTGTGTGAATCAAACGTGTGTCAAGGTAATTTAGATTTACCCTTTGTTTAAGTTGATGTAAAATCTGGGTGTGAAAAGGTGAATAGTGACACGTTTGATCCGTTTTTGGGGGAAGTGGAGTTTGTTTGGCGCAATTTCATTTCAAATGTTTCAATAGCACACATTTGGCCCTTGTGTTTTGGGATTTTTGGTAAAAGAAGTATTTCAGCCTTGAAAACGAATTCCCTTTGTATTTAACTTTCAGCTTTTGGCAATTTTGGCACAAAACTTTCCAATAAGGTTTACAAGGGTTGTTTTTGACATTTTGAGATATTTCAAGGGCTGATATTGGACATTCTTGATCTTCAAAGGTCTTCAATGTATCTTTGGCTTGATGAGGGACCATAATTGACAATTTGGAATTGTTGAGGGACCAATCTTGCCATTTCTTCAAAGTAGAAGGACCTTTTGTGTAATTTTGACAAACTTAAGGGACCAAACTTGTAATTATCAATATACAAGGGTTTTAAGTGACATTTCTTCAATAAATGAGGATCAATCTTGTATGTCTTCAAGTCTTCAAGGGTATTTGTTGAATATTCCATGATTTAGGGCCCGGTTCTTTCTACGGCTTTGTTTCTCGTGTCCGTTTTTCCTTGTATCTTGTGATCTTTTGTCTTTTTCACGATATCCATACCTAAAATACACAAGTAAGCAAACACAAGCATATATATGGTATATTATGACATTTTTATGCATTTAAAGCCCAAAAAGAACGATGAGATCATCTATAAATGCCATCTCATCCCCCCATTTTGATAATGGAAATGTCACATGCAATTATGGCGTGTCATCAAAGCATACAAGGAAAAATGTCTAAACATTACTTGACCATGAAAGGAAAATACCGGAATCAAACATCGGTAGTCCAAATGTAAAGCTCATCACACACAAACATGGTATAATAAAGGAAAGGACTAAACAATGTCCATAGCAAATGTATCATAAGAAAAGAAATGCATAAAGTAAAGAAGGATAGACAGCTTCCAGTCCATATGCACGTACTCTTAGTGTCGACGAGCGTCCCTGAGTACCTGCCGTTTTGGGAACATAGAAAAGGAAAACGGCTGAGCAAATACGCTCAGTGCACGGATATACAATAAATCATGAATAGGATAAGCATATAACATATAACAGCGGGAGAAAACTAAGTCTCGAGTAACCTGGTTAAGTCTTGATAAAACTGGTTTTATAGTTTGAAAAGTCTTATGTTTATCTTGTAAAAACTGTTTATCATATTTTACCATTAGCCAATATAGGTCATGAAATCCACCGTGCATGAATACTTGGAGGGGTGACCTCATCATGCAAAGTAGAGGGGCTGCCTCTAATTTAATATACTGGTTTTTGGGTAGGAGGGATCAGCTCCTTGTGAAGGATGCAAGGCACACACCACATTCACCATGAAATCCTGACTGAAAACATGTAACTAGGATGCACCCATACGCCCTACATGATAAATGTAATATAAATGGCCAAAAGCTGAAGGGACGCCACGAGCAATCACTCTGCCGTGGTGAAGTCATAACATCAGTGCCTCTAATGTTATGGTTATGGTACCTCCATAACTAGGTGAAACTGGTCATGCATGTATATGGCTATAGGTATTCTTAATTAAACATAAGCAATCAAACACGTAATCTTATACTACGGGAAAACATTTGGCTGCATACGGGGAATCCTAATATGGAAAGAATGTTCATACTAAAAGGACGGGAATCCGTACCTTATGTCCAGTGAACGAAGAAGATGAACTGAGAGGAATCCTACTTCCGGATCACTAGTGCTACATAAATACATACATGAATAAGTGTTTGCTTACTAAATACGTAGCCGGTTTTATGTCATGTCTTAGCTTACTTTATATATTCTTACCATGTTTTACTATTTAAAGCCTTAAACTGTGTTTAACTTATATTCTTGATTAATCTGATTAAGTATTTCTGGTATTTCATGTATTATTATACTTACTGTGTAATAATAAGTAACTTTCCAAAAATAGCAGGTTTACTAAAATAGAGAGTTTCCAAAAATAGAAAGTTTCCAAAAATAGAAAGTTTCCAAAAATAGAAAGTTTCCAAAAATAGAAAGTTACCAAAATTAGAAAGTTTCCTAAAATAGAAAGTTTCCAAAAATAGAAAGTTTCCAAAAATAGAATTACTGCTTAAAATAGATAAGTTTCTAAAAATAGAAGTTTCCATAAATAGTTCAGCTTCCTTAATTAAATAAGTTTCCATAAATAGATTAGCTGCCTGAAATAAATAAGTTTCTAAAAATAGAAGGTTTCCATAAATAGATTAGCTGCCTTATTTAATTAAGTTTCTAAACATAGAAAGTTTCCATAATTAGAAATAAGCTCGTTAAATAAGCTAAGTATATAAGCCTAAGTGTTTTCATGATTATTTTCTAAGTCATATGATATAATGTATAGTTTAATAATTATTTCATGTAATTAAATTAAACTATAGGTTAAAATATTTAATTAAAGTATAACATATTTTTAATTAAATAAAGTTAAATACTTAGGTTAAAACATGTATTATTATTTATTAATAATATAACCTAAGTCATGTTAATTAATTAATTATAACCATGGTTTTTAAATAATTAATTAATTATAAGTCTAAAATATAAAAATACTTAGGTTAATTAATTTCATGATTATTAATAATTAAAATAACCTAAGTCATGTTATTAAATTAATCATGTCATTTTATTAATTTAATTTTAACATAAGATCATACAAACATAAAAAAACTAAACATACACCATGAACCGGATCTAGACTAAAAACCATGAACCGGACATGAAATCGACACCGTACCCCGAACCAAATCGGGGTACCCCTTGTCTTGATGCTGCCGTGGGACCCACACCAACCAACCGGGACCATATGGTCTCGGTGGTGGTCGGATGGCCAAACCGAAACCCTCTCTAGTTCGGTGTAGGCTGCGGCCAAAACAAACACCCCTTAAAACATTACCTTTGATTTTATTAAATCCCAATTCATGTTAGATCTATGATCTTATTTAGGTTTTTATAAAAACATAACATGTTCTTAATTAATAAAAGATCAAATCAAAAGAAAAAGGTTTAAAAAGGATTTACCGAATACGTGGATCAAAAGAACGAAGAACAAACACGAACACCAACAAGAATTCCAAGATCCAAGATCAACAAACACCCCCTTGTGGTGTTTTGAGGGTGGCGGCCAAAAAGAAGAAAAGAGGAGGGTTTTTAGGTTTTTGTTAAAATCTTCTGTAATGTAAAAGTGAGTAGTGTTTTTACCATAACCCTCCTTTAGTAAAAATACAAATGGGCTTCGCCCATTTGCTCCTTGTAGAGGCGGGTAGGGGGCCCACATGGGGTACCCGTACCTTTTTCCGTGTCTCGACGTTTAGTTATTCGTTCATGATTATTTGTGTTCGCGTTTTATGTGTTCTCGTTACGTAATTATCGTGATCTAATATATTTATTTACGCTCGTAATAAATATATATACGTAATTAATAATAGTTCGTGTTTTAATCACGTTCATGATTTCATGATCGCATGTTCGTGATTAACTATTGTCAAATAATTATTACGTGCTCGTGCGTAGTAAATACTTATCGTGTTCTAACACGTACGTAATACGTAAAATCCTAACACGTAATCGTAATCATGCTATATTAGGAAAGTTTTAATCTAGTACGTACGATCTTAAGGGTACTATTCATGGTAAAAGCATGCGGTTTTTACAGGAAGAGTCTTTTAGAGTGTTACGGGATAGCACAATAACTCTAATCATAGACAACACATAAAAATGGTTGTACAAGGTTTAACATACATTCATTCGATAAAACGTTTCAAGTGTACAACAGGTCCCAAATTATACAGGTCATTAAGTTTACAAAACATAGATCGAATGAACAATTTTATTATTATGTGGGCCATCAGAGTCGATCTCCATCCGAATTACCTTCAAGCACCTGGGATAAAAACATGCAAAAATCATATCAGCGAATGCCGAGTGAGTTTATAGAGTTTAATAAAACCGTTATATAAAACAATCGTTGAAATCAGAACACAAGTATAATTTTAGAAGTAAGTCCTCGTATTGCTAGTCAGGCAATATATAAGCAAAGAATACATCTTAAATCGTCCATGAGACCGTAGCCTCAATATTTCCATTATAGGTAATATTATCATCGTTATTAGCATCGTTATCATATCAGATATTTAGATTACATTGGATTATTATTATCCGCATGACATTGTTACCTTACTATCACAACAATGGGCCGCGAACCAGACAAACAATTTACCAATCTAAGTTAGCGTGTCGTCACAAAAATCACGCTATGTAAATCTTCTCATACATAAATTCGCTTACCAATCAATGTGGTACGACGGGGATCAACCGTCAAGGCGCGAACTGGGGTGATCGTCCCCAAATAGTACTATCATATGCATAAGCGTCTACCAAATCCCGGTAGTTCACAATTCATGCTAATGGGACTTTGAGTGATATAACCTAACTATTAATAATCCTTTTTATCTCTTTAATCGAGTCATCGCATCATTCGGGTCCATATTATTAAGCATACCATCGGGACTACTTGTGTTTTATTTTTATCAAAAACTAGCATGTTATCTCCATCGCGGGTTTACAAATCATTTTATAAAACATTTAAAAGGGTGCGAGGCTATGAACTCACGTTGATAATGAAAGGCGGATTATCGGCTACGGGCGTGCTTCGGTCACGGAAACCTATATAAATAATAATCGGTCTTAGACTTTTGTCCAATGACGTTATCAAAATAACAAGTATACATATGATGATTTTGTACATATGATGATGATCAAGTGGGTTTATACATTCTCATTTACTCATTTTAGTGTTATGTGTTGATAACTTTTATACTAGTTTACTAGTTTTACCTATTTACATGTTTTAGGTCCAATAAGCCTATTATAAGTCCATTATCTTAAATTAGACAATTTTATACTTGTATTATCAGTATTATACTTTTACATGTTGGGCCCAAGTGGGTTAAGCCCAATAAGTAAATTTATAAGTGTTTAGCCCATTTAGTTGGATTAATAGTCCAATAACGCTAACTTAGCCCGTTAATGTCTATATGTTATATAGTTCGGGTTTTATCGGTTTTTACTTGTATTAAGTACTTATATATCAGTATATGACTTTTAAAAAGTTTACATTAGACGGGTCCGATCGTCTTAGTTTTAATTGACGAAAAACGTTAATTTTACGGTATTAGCCGAAAAGACGTAAAAATCATGTTTATAGTTTTTATAACTTATAAAACTTACCAAACTACCATTTTTATAAAATGTCCATTTATTTATCCTTATACATATTTATATAAATGAAATATATAAGTTAGTGGGTTTTAATTTCACATTTTATACTATATTATTTGAGTGCTTATATAATACTATTAAACTTTAATTTCACAAAATCTGATTTTTAGTTTCACTTTCACTATTTTTATCATATCTTGAGTTCTATAATGAGATAGAATCTCATTTTTGGATGGAATAAACTTCATATTATGTTCTACAAATAAGTTAGTTATATCTACTGCTCAATCCATGTCTAAGTATCCTTAACAGTCCCTACAAAACAGACTATTCAGATTGGTATACAAATTTTGTTTTGATCATATCTCACTCATTTTGATGATTCCATTGCATGGCCAACTCTCACATGTGTATGACATCTAATACTTACTGTAAATTGATTCCACCATGCAATTTTATCAGTTTATAACTTGGTTCTTTAATGTTTTTATACAGCCATCATTTTAAGCAAGATTTTAACATTGTTACCTATGGTTTTTCATCTTTTTAACCATATGTATCAACACTTGATCCCCACACAACATTTTTATCATCATATATTCATCATATACATATACAATAAGAAAGAAAATACATTTGATCTTTACAAAAATAACAAGAAAAATGGAAAGGATGATCTTGTTTACCAATCCAAGATTATATCTTGTTTTTGGATGACAACAACTTGATGAATACCAAATATATCTTTAAGACCATCAACCACCAAGATTGTTTGTTGAGAAATCAGCCCTAGGACACAAGCAAATCACCTCCTTTGATGTTAATATGATCACCAATCAACAAGGCTTCAAGGTTTCTTCATGATATGAGTAGATAACGTAAGATTTGTAGCTAGAATTGATCAAAAGGGGTGTTTGTTCTTTGATTTGGGACGGCAAGAGGGGAGGGGTGAGAGAGTTTAGTGAGTTGTTTTGCATGTGTTATGAGTGAAAATGGTAAGTCTTAGGTGGTTTTGTGGTTTGAGTGGAAAGTGTAGCTTACTTGTTAAGCTTTGCTTAACAAGTGTAAGCAACTAGCTACAAGGGTGCCACATCAAAAGATGTGGTGTCCTTGTTTTTGGCCGTCTCTTTTAGTGGGGTGGGATAAACTTGTTTTGTCCCATCCCGCTAATTTATGGGTTTTCCTCGATTCTAGTTTCCTCGATTTACGTGCCCTCGGGTCGTTTTATGAAAAACGTTTTTATAAATTATTAATCAACGGCACAAAACGAATCTAATAAAAATTGTCTCATAAAAAACGGAGTTCAAAAACGTAAATATGTAATCCTAAGGTTTCCGGTTTAGTCGTAAAGGACGCTAAATTATGCACGTAAGCCCAAATTTAAATCCGTAAATTGTGAGTTCATCAACCAACACAAAAATAATTTTCAAAATAATATACGAGAAAATAATTTACTACCTGAAAATGTTAGATTGTCACAACTTTTCCTCCTAAAAGGGATCAACGTCCTCGTGATCCATTTCATTTTGATGTTCGTTTCTTATTGAAATCAAAGAGGTGCGGATATTTCTTCCACATTTCATCCTCTCGTTCCCAAGTAAATTACGGTCCATGCTTTGAATTCCATCGGATCTTGACAATAGGTATCCGACTTTGTTTCAGTTGCTTTACCTCAAGACCCATAACCTCTACGGGTTCTTCGATAAAATGCAACTTCCCATCTATTCGAACCTTATCCAACGAAACTTTCTCATAACTCACTGCTAAACATTTCTTCAGATTAGATTCATGGAATGTGTTGTGAACACCATGAAGTTCTGGGGGTAACTCTAGTTTATAAGCCACCGGACTTACTCTAGATAAAATCTTAAAGGGTCCAATATAGCTGGGATTCAATTTCCCTCGCTTTCCAAATCTTATAACGCCTTTCCATGGCAATACTTTCAACATTACTCGGTCACCCACTTCAAACTCCATTGGATTCCGCCACACATCCGCGTAACTTTTCTGTCTACTACGGGCAGTCAACAACCTATTCTTAATCTGAACTATCATCTCTGTAGTCTCCCGGATCAATTCCGGTCCCGTGAGCTGGGTATCCCCAACTTCTCTCCAACATACAGGAGATCTATACTTCCTACCATACAAAGCTTCAAACGGTGCAGCCTTAATACTAGAATGGTAACTATTGTTATACGAAAACTCTGCTAACGGCAAATGTTTATCCCAATTCTTACCAAAATCTATCACACAAGCTCTCAACATATCTTCCAGTGTTTGTATCGTTCTTTCACTCTGCCCATCAGTCTGGGGGTGATAAGCAGTGCTCATGTCGAGATTCGTTCCCAAAGATCTTTGGAGGGATTTCCAAAAATTCGATGCGAATCTAGGATCTCGATCTGAAATGATCGATACAGGCACTCCATTCTTGCATACAACATTCTCAACATAAATACGAGTCAACTTCTCCAGTGAGAACTGCTCTTTAACCGGAATGAAATGTACTGATTTGGTCAGTCTGTCGACAATGACCCAAATCGAGTTATTTCCAGATGACGTTCTAGGAAGCTTGGTGATAAAGTCCATCGTAATTCGCTCCCACTTCCATTCAGGAATCTTTGGTTGTTGAAGTAGTCCTGATGGATTTTGATGTTCAGCTTTGACTCTAGCACAAGTCAAGCATTGAAGAACATACATAGCAATATCAGCTTTCATATTCAGCCACCAGTACAACTTCTTTAAATCATGATACATTTTATCATATCCTGGATGAATGGAATACTTAGATTTATGGGATTCTAACATAATCAAGTCTCTTAAGCCTCCAAACATAGGTATCCACATACGACCTCTTAAGCATTTCACTCCATCAGCTCTAACTTCTAAAGGATCTCCTTCTCCTCGGAACCCTTCATTAACAAAATTTTCTTTCTTACAGGCTTCAATTTGCGCATTTCTAATTTGCTCAGGAAAATTATTATGTACGGTCAAGACTAGAGAACGTACCCTGATAGGCTCTCTATCTTTTCTGCTTAATGCATCGGCAACAACATTGGTTTTTCCTGGGTGATATTTTATATCACAATCATAATCACTTAACAACTCTATCCATCTTCGTTGCCTCATGTTCAATTCCATCTGATCGAGAATATACTGTAGGCTTTTGTGATCGGTGAATATCGTACACTTGGTGTCATACAGATAATGTCTCCACAACCTAAGAGCAAATACTACAGCTCCTAACTCAAGATCATGAGTAGTATAATTCTCCTCATTCATCCTTAATTTCCTAGAAGCATAAGCTATTACTTTTTCTCGCTGCATCAAAAAAGCTCCATAGCCTCTAAGAGATGCATCACAATATACTACAAAATCTTCACTTCCGTCGGGTAATGATAGAATTGGCGCACTACATAATTTTTTCTTCAATATCTGAAATGCTCCATCTTCATCACTTCCCCAAACGAAAGGTTTATTCTTCTGGGTAAGCTTAATCAAGGGTTTAGCTATTAAAGAAAATTCTTTAATGAATCGCCTATAATAGCCAGCCAATCCTAAGAACTGTCGCACTTCCGTTGGCGTTGTCGGTGCAGACCAATTCTTAATGGCGTCAACCTTTGCAGGATCAACATGAACTCCATCTTTTTTAATCACATGACCAAGAAATTGCACAGAATCTAACCAAAAATCACATTTTGAAAACATAGCATACAACTTTTCATCCTTTAACAAACTTAATATAATCCTTAAATGTTCTCCATGTTCATCTTCATTCTTAGAATAGATTAGAATATCGTCAATGAACACAATCACAAATTTGTCCAAGTAGGGCTTGCACACTCGGTTCATTAAATCCATGAAAACCGCAGGTGCGTTAGTTAACCCAAATGGCATTACTTGAAATTCATAGTGTCCATAACGAGTTCTAAATGCAGTTATAGGAATATCTTCTTCACGGATGCGAAGTTGGTGATATCCAGACCGCAAATCTATCTTAGAATACACACTAGATCCTTGTAGTAGATCAAACAAATCATCAATCCGTGATAAAGGATATCGATTTTTAATCGTCAACTTATTCAATTCCCTATAATCAATGCACATACAGAAAGATCCATCCTTCTTCTTAACGAACAAGACTGGAGCTCCCCAAGGCGATGAGCTCGGTCGAATAAAACCTTTATCAGACAACTCCTTAAGTTATTCAGATAACTCCTTTAATTCAGAAGGGGCTAATCGGTAAGGCGCACGGGCCACCGGTGCAGCACCAGGAGTTAAATCGATTCGAAACTCAACTTGCCTTATTGGTGGTAGTCCGGGTAAATCTTTAGGAAATACCTCAGGAAATTCACAGATAATAGGTACATCTTCCAATCGTTTCTCCTTAGACTCATTCCCGGTTACTTGAGCTAAAAATAACTCGCAACCGTTCCTGATGTACTTTTGGACTTTAATACATGAAACGATTTTCAAACGGGATTCACCTCGATTACCATCAATTACTAACGTCCTATTCCTAAGAGGAATCTTAACCTTCTTTTCTCCACATGAAATAGTAGCATTATTCAACGACAACCAATCCATACCAATAATAATATCAAAACTACCTAATTCTATCAACATCAAATCAATCGGAAAGGAATAGTTCAAGAGATTTAGAGAGCATCCTTCTAATAGCTTATTAGTTTTCACTAATTTACCATCAGCTAATTCCACCTCGTAACTGGTATTTATCTCAACAGGTTCAATGTCAATAAGGGCATTAAATTTAGTCGATACAAAGCTCCTATCAGCACCCGAATAAAATAAAGCAACAACATAATGATTGTTGAGTAAAAACATACCAGTAACGACATTCAGATCCTCTTTCTTCACCTCGACTGTTCCAAGTTGATAAGCACCACCCTAGGGGTTTCTTCCAGGTACAATCGCTTTCAACTTTGGGCAATCCGATTTCCTATGACCTTCTTCATTACAGTTGAAGCAAATGGTTCCCTTCTTACACCTTTCAACCTTGTGTCCAAGCTTTCCGCAATTTCGGTACTTCCAGCAGTCGCCAGCATGCCTCTTGTTGCCACACTTAGGACATCTATCATTGTTGCGCGGTGTGTTGTTGGTAAGAGCATTTGCATTCCCCTTTCTCTCGTTCTGACGGCGATTGAAATTCTTCCTATTATCACCTCTATCTACACGATCACCATCACCCTTTCTTTTCTCACCAACACGGGCTTCATCTTCCCTATCCTGAATTATCTGTCCAATGAGTTGGTAAGCCATTCGAACAACATCATCAATGGTCAGTGGTTTCGATGATGTCACATCCCCCCGGATATTCTTGGTCAACCCTTTAATATATTGTTCAATTCGGATCTCTTCGGGTTCCACCAATCGAGGACACAACAAGGCCAACTCATGGAATCGGTTTGTATAGCTATCAATTTCCACACCTTTCATTCTCAGATGAATCAACTCTTGTTCTAACATAATGATCACACTACGGGGACAGAACTCCAAAGTCATCCACTTCTTAATTTCAGCCCAAAGATTAGCATTAGCATCATCAATACCCATGAAAGCAATTCTCCCGTTCCACCAAGTCAACGCACGACTTTTAAGAGTAGCCATAGCAAAAGTCACCTTATCTTCCTCCTTACACTTACTAATCTGAAACACCAACTCAATCTTCTCAATCCACTGGCTTAATCCTACAGCACCTTCAGTTCCATTAAAAGGTAGAGGTTCACACTTCATGAACGTCACATAAGTACAGCCACCAACTTTAGGTGCATTAGTTCCAAGTCCTCCTTCATTTCCTCCGGTATTAGCATTCACATTATTAGCATTCACATTCACATTAGTACCACCAATTCTACTACCGCCAACTCCACTACCGCCAGCTCCACTACTGCCAGCTTTATTTCTAGCATTTGCCATAAATTCAGTCATAGATGCGGTAACTTGCTCCGCAATAATCCTACGTACATCATCCTCAGTCACAGCTTTCTTGGGCGGCATAGTTCTATTTTCACAATTTCAAAGTATTAAGCATTCACCCAACAAGGGATTCATATAATATGGATTGAATTCATAATCAAGATACAAATAAGGCACAATATGGAATTCAAGACAAGATACATATTTCATTCAATTTGAAACAAAAGAATTGTCTTAATTACATCCCATATCAAGGTTCTAGCACTATACATACTCAAAATTCGTGCCAGGTCTACTAACTAACAAGTTAGTTCAGTCAAAGTTACAAAGGTACAAAAGATGCAAAGGTCACTACTAAACACAGACTGGTCTACTGAGAACCGCCAGATGGTCCATCATCCATCGTCTATAGTATCTTTGTCGGACGATCACTAGACACATCTTCAGCTGGGCGCTTGCGGATCACTCCTCTTTCAACCATATCAGCATAAAATCTACTATTCCAACCCACGAGCTACAGTCAACTGAATCTCCATAAAATTCACCTTTTTCTTCATTTCAGCAAACTCACCACTTTCTAACACAGATAACCTCCTAAAAGCCTCATTCAAACCTCGCTCTACATCAGTCAAATCCAAACTAAGCAATTCCCGCTCTTTCTCACCAACCTTAGTCTTCGACTCCAAATAAGCAACATGAGTCTGAAGAACACCTAATCCAACCTCTGTCATACTACTCTGAGCACGAGAAGCATCTAAATCACGTCTCAAGGCCCAAGGTGCAAGACCATCCATATGAGTAGCCTCTCGAACCCTAGACGACTCTCCTACCACATGTCTACGAGTATCAATACCATCAGTACCGTCAGGTGCATCATCATCCTCATCCTCCTTTGATTCAGAATCAGATTCAGACGATTCAGACATTTCATCTCTAGGTAGCTCAACCTCAGAATCAGACCAATAAACTGGAGGGGGTAAGGGCTCGCCCTCCGAAACATCATAAGGGTAAATAAGCTCGGCTTCCTCATCATCATCAAACTCATCGTCTATACCTATATCCTCCTCGACATCCTCGTCGTCATCCTCATTATCTATATTATCTATCCCAATCTCATCATCATTCTCAATACCAACATTATCAATCTCATTCTCTACCATATCAACCTGAGGGGCAATCTGATCTCCTAGTCCTATCTCGGGCTCGGGATCCTCAAATGGTTCCTCCTCATCATCATCCATATCATAATCCACTAAGTCTAAATAAGGGTCATCATCTACATTAGGTTCAGGAATAGCATGGTTTTCTACAAGAAATATTAGGGTCAGCCATGACAATTTGCATTTATATATATCTCGTATTAGGATAACATACTTATTAAACAATTACATACTGAAACCACGATATATACATATATATAAATTAAATTATATATATCAAAATATATATCTTCTCAATAGGGCTTGTTGGTAACGTCGGAGATCTTTGGCACCGTTATAGTCAAAAGATTTTTCGAATATTTCTCAAATGTTCATAGTTAAAAGATTTTGAAATGTTTTGTTCAAAACCTTGGTTTTTAAAATCTTTCGTTCTCTATAACGAGAGCTCTGGTACCAAACTGTAACACTCTCAAATTTTGTATCGGTACAGCGGAAGAGTCTTTTAGAGTGTTACGGGATAGCACAATAACTCCAATCATAGGCAACACATAAAAATGGTTGTACAAGGTTTAACATACATTCATTCGATAAAAAGTTTCAAGTGTATAACAGGTCCCAAATTATACAGGTCATTAAGTTTACAAAACATAGATCGAATGAACAATTTTATTATTATGTGGGCCATGAGAGTCGATCTCCATCCGAATTATCTTCAAGCACCTGAGATAAAAACATGCAAAAATCATATCAGCGAATGCCGAGTGAATTCACAGAGTTTAATAAAACCGTTATATAAAACAATCGTTGAAATCAGAACACAAGTATAATATTAGAAGTAAGTCCTCGTATTCCTAGTCAGATAATATATATAAAGCAAAGCATACATCTTAAACCATCCATGAGACTGTAGCCTTAATATTACCATTATAGATAATATTATCATCGTTATTAGCATCGTTATCATATCAGATATTTAGATTACATTGGATTATTATTAGCCGCATGACATTGTTACCTTACTATCACAATAACGGGCCGCAAACCCGATAAACAATTTGCCCATCTAATTAGCGTCTCGTCACAAAAATCACGCTATGTAAATCTTCTCATACATAAATTCGCTTAACAATCAATGTGGTACGACGGGGATCAACCGTCAAGGCGCGAACTGGGGTGATCGTCCCCAAATAGTACTATCATATGCATAAGCGTCTACCAAATCTTGGTAGTTCACAATTCATGCTAATGGGACTTTGAGTGACATAACCTAACTATTAATAATCATTTTTATCTCTTTTATTGGGTCATCGCATCATTCGGGTCCATATCATTAAGCATACCATCGGGACTACTTGTGTTCTATTTTTATCAAAAACTATCATGTTATCTCCCTCGCGGGTTTACAAATCATTTTAAAAAACATTTAAAAGGGTGCGAGGCTATGAACTCACGTTGATAATGAAAGGCGGATTATCGGCTACGGGCATGCTTCGGTCACGGAAACCTATATAAATAATAATCGGTCTTAGACTTTTGTCCAATGACGTTATCAAAATAACAAGTATACATATGATGATTTTGTACATATGATGATGATCAAATGGGTTTATACATTCTCATTTACTCATTGTAGTGTTATGTGTTGATAACTTTTATTCTAGTTTACTAGTTTTACCTATTTACATGTTTTAGGTCCAATAAGCCTATTCTAAGTCCATTACCTTAAACTAGACCATTTTATACTTGTATTATCAGTATTATACTTTTACATGTTGGGCCCAAGTTGGTTAAGCCCAATAAGTAAATTTATAAGTGTTTAGCCCATTTAGTTGGATTAATAGTCCAATAACGCTAACTTAGCCCGTTAATGTCTATATGTTATATAGTTCGGGTTTTATCGGTTTTTACTTGTATTAAGTACTTATATATTAGTATATGACTTTTAAAAAGTTTATATTAGACGGGTCCGATCGTCTAAGTTTTAATTGATGAAAAACGTTAATTTTACGGTATTTGCCAAAAAGACGTAAAAAACATGTTTATAATTTTTATAACTTATAAAACTTACCAAACTACCATTTTTATAAAATGTCCATTTATTTATCCTTATACATATTTATATAAATGAAATATATAAGTTAGTGGGTTTTAATTTCACATTTTATACTATATTATTTGAGTGCTTATATAATACTATTAAACTTTAATTTCACAAAATCTGATTTTTAGTTTCACTTTCACCATTTTTATCATATCTTGAGTTCTATAAGGAGATAGAAGCTCATTTTTGGATGGCATAAACTTCATCTATATATGCTACAAGCAAGTTAGTTATAGCTACTGCTCAATCCATGTCTAAGTATCCTTAACAGTCCCTACAAAACAGACTATTCATATTGGTATACAAATTTTGTTTTGATCATATCTCACTCATTTTGATGATTCCATTACATGGCCAACTCTCACATGTGTATGACTTCTAATACTTACTGTAAATTGATTCCAACATGCAGTTTTATCAGTTTATAACTTGGTTACTTACTGTTTTTATACAACCATCATTTTAAGCAAGATTTTAACATTGTTACCTATGGTTTTTCATCTTTTTAACCATATTTATCAACACTTGATCCGCACACAACATTTTTATCATCATATATTCATCATATACATATACAATAAGTAAGAAAATACATTTGATCTTTACAAAAATAACAAGAAAAATGGAAAGGATGATCTTGTTTACCAATCCAAGATCATATCTTGTTTTTGGATGACAACAACTTGATAAACACCAAATATATCTTCAAGATCATCAACCACCAAGATTGTTTGTTGAGAAATCAGCCCTAGGACACAAGAAAATCACCTCCTTTGATGTTAATATGATCACCAATCAACAAAGCTTCAAGGTTTCTTCATGATATGAGTAGATAACATAAGATTTGTGGCTAGAATTGATCAAAAGGGGTGCTTGTTCTTTGATTTGGGACGGCAAGAGGGGAGGGGTGAGAGAGTTTAGTGAGTTGTTTTGCATGTGTTATGAGTGTAAATGGTAAGTCTTAGGTGGTTTTGTGGTTTGAGTGGAAAGTGTAGCTTACTTGTTAAGCTTTGCTTAACAAGTGTAAGCAACTAGCTACAAGGGTGCCACATCAAGAGATGTGGTGTCCTTTTTTTTGGCCGTCCCTTTTAGTGGGGTGGGATAAACATGTTTTGTCCCATCCCACTATTTTACGGTTATTCCTCGATTCTATTTTCCTTGATTTGCGTGCCCTCGGGTCGTTTTACGAAAAACGTTTTTATAAATTATAAATCAACGGCACAAAACGAATCTAATAAAAATTGTCTCATCAAAAACGGAGTTAAAAAACGTAAATACGTAATCCTAAGGTTTTCGGTTTAGTCGTAAAGGACGCTAAATTATGCACGTAAGCCCAAATTTAAATCCGTAAATTGTGAGTTCATCAACCAACACAAAAATAGTTTTCAAAATAATATGAGAAAATAATTTACTACCTGAAAATGTTAGATTGTCACACCAGTGTTATGACTTCACCACGGCGTAGTGATAGCTCGTGGCGTCCTTTTCAGCATTTGGCCATATTATTATATTATCATGTGGGGCGTATGGGTGCATCCTAGATTACATGCTTTTTTTAACAGATTAATCAGGTGAATGTGGTATGTGCCTTGCATCCTTCACAAGGAACTGATCCCTCCTACCCAAACTTATATTAATGATAACGTATAGTCCCCAGCCGGGTCATGAACCCGGCCCATGGGTACTACCCGTATCCGGCCCATCACAGATGGGTGGAATAATGTCATTCAGGCTTATGGGCTTGGATGAACAGTAACCGCACACATATGTGCGGCCACGGCCCGGTGCGGTCGACATAGGATTAGACAGAATCATATTCTGTCGAGGAATATCTTTATCCCAATGGAGGAGGATATTCACTACCAAAATTAGAAGATAACGATCATTCTAATTATGATAGTTATCCTTTCCTTGGGGCCGAAGTATCAAGTGGTAGCCCACTAGGGTTCCACTGCCTATAAAAGGAACCCCCAAGGGTTCCACAAAGGTATTACGTCTTATACTCTTAACTCACATAAACCCTAAATCGATTACTTACTCTCACGCCGGAGTCTAATCGTGGGAAACATTCCCACGGTAAGCCTAACGCGTGCTGTTTAGTGTGCAGGATCCCAACCAAACGATTAACTTGGTGCAGGAGCCGGAGCCCAGCCAACCCGAATTAAGCCTAATTCGGGTCTAGCAAGGATCACCCAACTTTTGCATCAACAAGTTGGCGCCATCCGTGGGACCCATTACACTAAGCTAGAACAAAACCTCATTCTGAATCTCCAATGACGAAGGGGCATCAGCCAGCCAATCCCAGGAATACGAATCCTGGAAATCGGAAGTCCCAAGGGGAAGGGATACTCATCCCCAATCAATCACCTAGCCGCCTTGCAGGCGGACCTGGTAACCGTGGCGGCTTCCAGCCCTTGGGGGTGACGAGCACGATCTCCATTACACCCCCACCTACTTCAACCCTGGACAATCCGGACCCAGGGAGTGCGCCCAACCCTCCTAACAAGGAGCCGCGCAGACCATCGGTAGAGGAAGAGGTAGAGGTCCTACCACTCAGCGAGGAGGATCTTACTCGAGTTCTCACGCAGAACTTCGATAGGATCGTCCCGGGGATCGCGTCAAGGTTGAATCTGGGGAGGAACCTCCAATCCAGACTCAACTTTGGTGACGCCGGACCCATCACCTCTTCCCAAAATCAGAGGAAAAGGAGAGCTCGGCCTCAGGAGCAGAGCATCTTTGAGGAAACCCCTCAACCCAGGAATGTGTTTGAGCGCATAGGATATCGCCTCATACAGGAACTAATGCAGTCTCGGGAAGGAGGAGATAAGTCTGATGGCTCACCCGAGCGGCCAGATCGAGACTTGTCCAGAACCGCTCGTCGCCCGAGCATGTGGGACAGGATGAACACTGGGAAGAAGGCTTCCGGTTCATCCCAAAAAAGTGGTCAATACCCAAAGGATGGGGCACCACCACCATCTCCAGACCCGTCAGGGGAGGACTCAAATGACCATCCGCCTAAGCGTCGCCGACCTAGGCGCACCCCTCCACCACCACCAAACAATGATGAGTATTATGGTGGTCCTTATTATCGAGATGCAGAAGCGGAGGATCTTTCGCGTCCATAGTGTGAACCATGGGATGACCCTAGGCTCACCCGGCCATGGGCGGATCCCAGGGAAGACCCGTTCACCCTCCGCATACGGAACTATTCTGAGGACATCAAACGTCGCATGCCGGCGTGTATCAAGACTTATGATGGGTCTGGTGATCCGGTTGATCACCTTAAAATATTTGATACGCAGGCTAAAATTGAGCGATGGCCCATGCCTATATGGTGCCAAATGTTCAATTCAACTTTGATTGGAAATGCCCGTGACTGGTTTGAGGCACTCCCTCCACGGAGCATTGATAGTTTCACAGAACTACGCACTGCGTTCGAGAACAATTATACCCAGAGGAAGAAGTATAATAGGGATCCGGTCTCATTGGCAACTGTCAAACAACGGCCGTGGGAGTCCACAAGAGCCTTCACTGAACGCTTCAATGATGAGTGCACGCGCACAAGAACAATGCTGGAGCTCCTGAAAATATCTGACTACATGCACACCATAACAGACATGGAATTGATCAGGCGCCTCAATGACAAGCGTCCAGAGAGATATGATGACCTCATGGAAAGGGTCACAAATTTCATAGAAGGAGAAACGGCGGTTGCCGCGGCTTACCCATCCAGAGGAAATGGGTACCGGTCAAACGATCAGTCTCGGAGATAGTCGGGCGGCCAAGGCAATCAGAACAGTAGCAAGGGCTCGGACTATAAGAGCCAGAACAAAGGAGGACGGTCGGATGATAAGTTTACCCCCCTTAAGATGTCCTACCGGGAGATCTTGCTGACGGAAGGGGCAAACTTTCCAAGGCCTCCCCCAATGACAACTCCGCCGGAACGTCGGCAAGGAAATCGCTTCTGCGAGTTCCATAATGACAAGGGCCATGGTACGGAGGAGTGTATCCAGCTCAAGAAGCACATTGAGTCACTGATCAAATCAGGTAAACTCAAGCACTTAGTTAAGGATTGGAAGGATGGAAAAGACAACAAGAAGTATGATAAGAAGGATCCCCAAAAGGACAAACCTTCGACCATATACATGATCCAATCCAGACAGCGCCGCACGAGGCAGAAAGTTGGCCAAAAATTTTCACGCGGCAGGGAAATCTCATTCCCTCCCATCACAGCAAGCGATGTGATTGATGCGCCTCTCACTATTGAGATAAGCATTGGAACACACAACGTTCGTCGCATGTATGTGGATGGAGGATCGTCAGCAGAGGTACTGTATGAACACTGTTTCGTGCAGTTATGCCCAGAAATAAGAAGCCAATTAGTACCGGCCACGTCGCCGCTTACTGACTTTAGTGGAGACACTATCTGGCCGATAGGGCAACTACGTTTGCTTGTAACCATTGGGAATGAGAAACATTCCACTACGGCGTGGATGAACTTCATGGTGATACGCTCACACTCTCCGTACAATAGGATCATAGGCAGACCAGGCATTTTGGCTATACGGGCGGTACTCTCCACGGCGCACGGAATGATCAAATTCCCCGTTGAGGGGGGAATTCTTACCATTTACAACACAATCGTACCGGCATCCGAGTGTCACACCGTGACAACACCGGCTCCACCTGTTCCACCCAAGGATGGATCACCACCTCCTAATTGGAAGGAAGCCATTCACCCTGACTATCCGGAACAGGAGGTATCCATAGGAGGGGCGCTCTCGGATAGCGGCAAAAGGGCCATGTGCTCTCTTTTAAGTGCAAACCTAGATATATTCGCATGGGAGCCAAAGCATATGACAGGCGTGCCACGTGCGATAGCAGAGCATAAGCTCCAGATCCGCCAAGGGTACCAACCCGTCAAGCAAAAGAAGCGCGGCCAGGCGCCTGAGCGCAGCCAAGTGATATTGGAGGAAGTACGGAAACTAGTGGATGCAGGCATCATGCGCGAGGTATACTACCACGAGTGGTTATCCAATCCGGTCATGGTCAAGAAACATGACGGAAGTTGGCGCATGTGTGTGGATTTTACGGACCTAAACAAGGCCTGCCCACAGGACTGTTACCCGTTACCGGAAATCGACTGGAAGGTGGAGTCCCTATGTGGGTATCCTTTTAAATGCTTCTTGGACGCATATAAAGGGTATCACCAGATCCAGATGGCATAGGAGGATGCAGAAAAAACGGCGTTCCATACAAGCCAGGGCGTATATTGCTATACGAAAATGCCGTTTGGACTGAAGAACGTTGGTGCTACATATCAACGGTTGGTGGACAAAGCTTTTGAATCACAGATAGGCCGCAACTTGGAAGTCTATGTTGATGACTTGGTTATAAAAAGTCACACGGAGGAGGCACTTCTCCGGGATGTCCAAAAGACATTCGACACGCTGAGAAGGATTAACATGAAGTTAAATCCAAAGAAATGTACGTTTGGGGCAACAGAGAGAATGTTCCTTGGATATTTGATTGATCCAAACGGCATCAAACCTTGCCCAGAGAAGACAGACGCAGTGATACAACTGACATCCCCTCAGACACGGAAGGAGGTGCAATCCTTAAATGGGAAGCTAGCCGGGCTGAATAGGTTCCTATCTAAATCCGCAGAGAAGTCATTACCCCTATTTAAGACACTCAAGAAGTGCATTAGGAAGGGAGACTTCCGGTGGACGAAGGAAGCTGAGGAAGCTTTCGGCCAACTCAAGCAGCATCTTGCATCCCTCCCTATGCTAGTAGCTCCCCGGCCAAAGGAGGAACTCATTATGTATCTCTCAGCCACTCATGGCACAATAAGCGCGGTACTTATGACAGATAGAGATATAGTGCAAACTCCGGTCTACTTTATAAGTAGAACACTACAAGGGCCGGAGCTGAATTACTCCTCTATGGAAAAACTGGTGTTAGCACTAGTGTTTGCTACAAAGCGGCTGCGCCGGTACTTTCAGGCGCACCCAATTGTGGTCATTACGGATCAGCCAATTAAGCAGGTTATTTCTACACCGGACATAGCAGGGAGGCTACAAAAATGGAGCATCCTATTGGGGGAGCATAATATATCTTATAGGCCAAGGACGGCTGTGAAAGGCCAGATCTTGGCAGATTTCCTGATCGAGAAGCCGGATGAGGAAGGGCCAATCGTTAAACAAGACGAGATCCCAACAGAACCATGGGTGTTATTCACGGACGGATCTTCGTGTACGGACCGGTCCGGAGCTGGTCTCATCCTCACAAATCCAGAAGGAATGGAATTCACGTACGCCCTCCGTTTTGAGTTCACGGCCACTAACAACGAAGTGGAATATGAAGCATTAATTGCGGGTTTAAAAATCGCCGCTAGAATGGGAGTCCGCAACCTTGAGGCCTACGTGGACTCACGGCTTGTCGCGAACCATATTCTAGGTGGATATGTGGCTAAGGAGGACAACATGGTCAGGTACTTGGAAAAAGTCAAGTCTCTAAACGCGACTTTCAATAAGTTTTCCATCAAGCAGGTGCCAAGGGGCGAGAACAAGAAGGCGGACGCTCTTAGCAAGATCGCATCCACAAGCTTCGCTCACTTGTCTAAACAAGTCTTGGTGGAAATACTCAAGGAGAAATCTATAACAGAAGGGGGAGGTTGCTACTATAGTTGAGGAGGATGGACCTACATGGATGACCCCGATTATCAATTATTTGACTAGTGAGACCCTTCCAGACGAGGAAAAAGCAGCACGGCGCATCAGAAGGAAGTCGCAGCATTTCGAACTTCGAGAGGGCATCCTTTACAAGCGCTCTTCCTTGCAGCCGTGGCTGCGGTGTGTTGGACCACGTCAGGCCGCTTACGTAATCAGTGACATACACGAAGGGTTGTGCGGCATGCATGCAGGTCCACGATCTGTGGTAGCTAGAGCCTTACGAACAGGATACTATTGGCCTACCATGCACAGAGACGCGCACGACATGATTCGCAAGTGTAGTGATTGCCAAGTGCATAGGCCAGTACCGCGGCACCCGCAGCAGGAGCTTACACCTATCACGTCCCCATGGCCATTCTATAAGTGGGGAATCGACATTGCAGGACCGTTTCCTGTAGCTGTGGGTGGAGTTAAGTTCTTGATTGTTGCGATGGACTACTTTACACGATGGATAGAGGCCAAGGCAGTCAAGTCTATCACACGCAAACAAGTTAAAAAGTTTGTTTGGGAACATATTGTGTGCCATTTTGGTCTACCGGGGGAAATAATCTCAAACAACGGTAAGCAGTTCACGGACAATCCATTCAAAGACTGGTGTGCTTCATTAAACATCAAGCGGCGCTTCGCATCCGTTAAACATCCGCAGACAAATGGCCTTGTCGAACGGGCAAATAGAAGCTTGGGGAATGGCATCAAGGCGCGTTTGGATGAACGAAGTGGCAAATGGGTCGATGAGTTATCACATGTGCTATGGGCGCATAGAACTATGATCAAAACAGCCAACGGAGATACTCCATTTGCATTGGCTTACGGCACTGAAGCCGTTATACCAGCAGAAATAGGGATGCCTACCATCCGCACGGCGGAGGTTAATGTCGTCACGAACGATGAACAGCTGCGAATCAACCTGGATCTGTTGGAAGAAAAAAGGGAAATAGCAGCCATCAATGAGGCTAAGTCCAAGGCTAAGATGAAGGCTTATTATGACGCCAAGGTCAAGGGTGTTTCTTTTCGACCGGGAGACTACGTCTATCGTGCTAACGAAGCAAGTCGAGCGGAGAATACAGGAAAGCTGGGCCCTAAGTGGGAAGGACCGTATGAAGTCACTGAAGCCTTGGGACGAGGCGCATATAAGTTACGTGACATGGATGGCCGCGACCTAGAGCGCACATGGAACATTTCCAATCTCAAAAGGTGCTATCTTTGAAAGCTACGGCTTCCGCATGGGTACTTCGCTATATGCGGTCTTAATAAAGAACCATGTGGTCTATCTGTTTTGTTTTTCTTATGTTTGTTTAGTTTCCTTTCTTTTTTTTAGGACTTGTCATTATTGTTCAAACAAAAGTGTAAACGTTCTAATAAAATGACGTGGTGCCTAGCTAGCCCCACGGCTTGTTTCGTGTAAATCATTCTTTTTTTTAGATTTTTTGTTAGTCGTATGAATTTTACTTATATTATAATATGCCATGTTTCATTCATATGCATTCTTTCAAATTACTGTACATGTACTATACGCCTCCAGGCGGGGTAAGAGGATTAAGTGAACCTACTAATTCAACTTGCCGCGTAAGAGGGATGCAACCCCAGCCGCACGGATCATGTATCCTTACTAGACACCTTACTCACAAGACGTTGGGGTAAGTTTCATATGTCGTAGTCACACAGTGCTCCGCATAGTAGAGACGCACGTCGCATGTCTAGTAAATTATAGACTTGTTTGTATTTTCTTTCTTTGTGTGTAAGACGTGATATATCATGCAGTATTGAGGTACAATATTTAACACAGTCAAAATACACAAGTTTCCAAATAGATAACAAAATTGCCGTGATACAAAATACAAATGTTGTTAGCCGTGTACATGCACGGACGAATAGAAACAACAAACATTCAGCGGTTACAAACCAAAGTGTCTGAAAGGGACCATAAAGTAGGAGCATCCTACATAGGGGGAAAAACTTACCCATTTCCACTTGTTCCTCGACCAGACACGATAACCACTCATCACTTTCTTTCCGCTTCTGGGCTTGAGCCGCATTCCTCTCCAGCACCACACTTAAGGGTTCTTCATCAAGCACGATCCTTGTTATGTCCTCATATATGGGGAGCGTCAGGTGGCTGGGTGATGAAGTGAAGGAAGCACGGGAGTGACTCTCACCTTGGGAGAACGCACTAAGACTTAGCCTTTCCATGATTTCCATATTTGATGCATCTTTGGTGGCCTCCAGCTCATCCAAGAATGGATAGTGCAGATCCCGCATCGCGGCCATGGAAGCAGTCATCTTGTTAGCGGCTTCAGGATTAAAGAAGGCATGATTGGTAAAGTTTTCCCCTTTCTTAATCAGCTCAACGGCCTCAACCATTCCCTCATGACGTCCATGGTCAATGCCATCGGACACAAGGCTTGCAAATTATTGCACAAATTCGGGGGCCTCTAGCACCTTCATGACGGCCAAGCGTGCTCCATGCCCTACCATCCACCTGCGGCCGGCAATAGCCGCTAGCAGTTGGGGGCATAGCACGTCGTCACGCTCAGCGGTAAGGGCATCAATCATCAAATCTTTTTGGGCAAATGCCTCTTTCAGCTCTTGGGTGACAGCCCTCTCATCAGCAAGCTCCCCTTGTACCTTCTCCATGCTTTGGACGGCCAGGTGCGCGTCTTCCAGTTTCTTGTTAAGCACGTGTACCTGGCTGGAGTACGACTGGGCAGACGCTTCCGCTGTGGCTACCTATAAGAGATAAAACGTTAGAATATATTTCTTTTAGAAAATGGGTGGTGCGGCACGGATATGTACCTTGGTGGTCGCAGCATCTAGTTGTGACTCAAGGTTGGCCACTTGTTGGTCGTATTCATTCGCGCGGGCCGATTGTTTTTTTATGGTCGCCTCGGCACTAGCCAGTTAGGATTGGAGGTCTGCAATTTGAGCTTCATTATCCACGATCATCTTCTCCCTCCGTCCAACCTTCCTCTTAAGAGATTCAACATGCCCAAGTGCGGCTTCAAACCTTACCCTCATCGAGGTGCCCATCGCCATTTGGTGTACCAAGGCACCATTATACTCATCCGCCAAATCCGCATGGCTGAGCGCGTTCACCTCTCGCACCAAGCCTGGTGGAATGCAGTTGTTGAGGTACTCCCGGCATTCATCAGCGTCCCTCATTCATGATGCAGTTGTGATATTCCATACAGGATTGAACGATTGAGGGGGGCCGGACACTGGGAGGTCGTGGGAAGCCGTGGGTGAACCTTCTTCAAAAACAGGGTAGGACTTCTTGGCGGCTGTGTGAAGCATGGGGTTTCTTTCCACTTCTTTTCCTTTTCCCTTATCTATTTGAGTATCAGGAGGAGGCGCGGCACCAGTTTGTTCATCCCTGTGAAAACAAGTATGTGGATACATATTAAGTGTTACTTCAAAAAGGAGTTGTCATTCTTACGTGTTAGGATGGAGCCTTACATGTCATTTCTTGCTAATTCTGATGCGGTGGGGGCAATCTGAGTGACGGGATCGACATGTGCGGTCCGGATAGTCTCGGAACCCTGGGTAGTACTACCAACAGATTGGTACAAGGGGTGGTCTTCTCGAAGTTTCTTGGCAGGGGCGTTGTGTTCGCCAATCTCGACTGAGGCAGTTCTCCTTGCTCGTTTGTTTCTTTTACGGGTACGCCTGGCGACGGGCTGAGCTGTTGCTTCGTCAGTCTCCTCCTCGACTTCTTCCACTTCTTCTTCTTCTTCTTCCAGATTGACTTGTTGTACTTCTTTATCATCATCGCCCATCATCTGGCGAAGGCTGGAGGTGGTTAGGTCTATATTATCTCCCTGCTGTTCCCTATGTGGTGAGGAGGGCCCGGCTCCTCCTTCATGCATCCGGTTATCACCACCACCATTGTCTCCATGCTCTTCCTCGTCCGAGTGGGGATCTGGCACGGCTTCGAGAGCAACCGTCACGTTTCAGGTATGCTCAAGAAGGGGTCGTTCATTCTCACGGAGAGGACGGGAACCCTCCGGTACAAGCTTCGGGTCGCCCTGGCGCAAGAGTCCAAAGAAGTTCATTTCTGCCCAACACAAAACAAAATATGTTAGCCATTTATAAAATGATTGAATAAGTTATTTGTGTACGGATGTTAGACTACCTTCACCCTGCCTTCTCCAAAACACAGGATATCTGTTGGACGGGCCAAAATAATTGCGGCTAATCCCTAGCAAACATAGAAATGACTCGGGCAAACTTCTATGGAACCCGGTCCTATTCAGATCTAATTCTTGGGAATGTCGGGGGTTGTATGTACTTGTGTGCGGCTTGGGGTCGTGGGGTATTCTATTTCTAAAGGTGTAATCAACCGGCCATACTACTGTGTCGATGAAAAAGTAGTGGTCATACCAGTTTTTCAATGAATCCATTGGCTTATTTTGCGATTGGGGACTGTTAGGGGATCGTTTCTTAAAAGATACCCAACCATTTACTATGTTAGGAACATAAAAGAGCCGGAATAATTCTACGGTTAGGGGGATTCTCCTAGCACGGCAGAGGATCTCGAATTGACTAATCTTACAGGCACCTATACAGTGGAGCTGACTAATATGTACATCATAGTATCCTAACAGATCTACAAGGAAATGGGTGAAGGAAATGCGGTAATTGGCCGCATCAAAGAGGCGAGTGTACAGGCCAATATTACCCGCTGGATCCTCAGTTATGAGGTCTCCGGCGCCAGGAAGTAAGGGGTGTAGGTTGGTAGGGATGAAATAGTTTGTACAAAAGTGGTTTAATTGGTCTTGGGTCATTACATTCAGCACGGATCCAATGGTAGGGTTGTTTCGTTGAGCCATTACTAAATAAAAGTGTAAGGACGTGGTGTTCTAACCTGCGTGTGAAGGGATCCGTGCGTAATTGGTTCGAGCTAAGAGGAAAGCTTTAATAGCAGAAATGGAGGTTATAACTGTGTGTTTCACACAGCCGTAGGGGTGGCTTATTTATAGGGTTGCCTCGTGGGTCACGACCTGTTGGATGTGTGACACGTGTCTGCCACTATTCTTGATCGTGTGGTTAGGGGCAAGTGGCAAGTGAAACGTCAGGCGGGACCCACGGGTCACTTCTGGCTCAAACGTTTGCACTGCTCAAGGTTCTGACTGTCTGCACTTTTGTCAGTCAACATGTCAGGTGAACAGTTATTCATGTCGGGATATGCGGCTCTTACGTAAGACTTGACATTTAATGCTATATTTAATTTGTTTCGGTCGCCATATGCGGCTGAGATACTGATGGAATAACTTCCTAAGTCAGGTTGCCACGTGCGGCCAATACAAATTCTTGGACAACTTATCATTCTCTATTTTTTCCTTGGTACGTCCAGGGAGCTTCTTGGTAGTCTAGAGGTTACGCCTATGGTTGTAACAACTAGACTGGGGGGACATGATGACGTATAGTCCCCAGCCGGGTCATGAACCCGGCCCATGGGTACTACCCGTATCCGGCCCATCACAGATGGGTGGAATAATGTCATTCAGTCTTATGGGCTTGGATGAACAGTAACCGCACACATATGTGCGGCCCACGGCCCGGTGCGGCCGACATAGGGTTAGACAGAATCATATTCTGTCGAGGAATATCTTTATCCCAATGGAGGAGGATATTCACTGCCAAAATTAGAAGATAACAATCATTCTAATTCTGATAGTTATCCTTTCCTTGGGGCCGAAGTATCAAGTGGTAGCCCACTAGGGTTCCACTGCCTATAAAAGGAACCCCCAAGGGTTCCACAAAGGTATTACGTCTTATACTCTTAACTCACATAAACCCTAAATCGATTACTTACTCTCACGCCGGAGTCTAATCGTGGGAAACTTTCCCACGGTAAGCCTAACGCGTGCTGTTTAGTGTGCAGGATCCCAACCAAACGATTCACTTGGTGCAGGAGCCGGAGCCCAGCCAACCCGAATTAAGCCTAATTCGGGTCTAGCAAGGATCACCCAACTTTTGCATCAACAATTAATTAGAGGCAACCCGAGGTCACCCCTCTAAGTATTCATGCACGTTGATATTTCATGACCTATATTGGCTAATGGTTAACATGTTAAACAGTTTTCATAAGATAAACATAAGGCTTTTCAAACTATAATACCAGTTTTACTAAGTTATACCAGGTTTTCAAGGACTTAATCAATTCTGCTACTATATGTTGTATATGCTTATGTTATTCATTCTATGCTTGTATATCCATGCACTGAGCGTTATGCTCAGCCGTTTTCCTTTCATGTTCCCCAAACGACAGGTACTCAGGGACGCTCGTAGACACTAAGCGTACGTGCATATGGATTGGAAGCTTTCTAGCCTTCATTACTTTATGCATTTCTTCATACATTTTGCTACTCATTTCTGTGGACATTGTTTAGTCCTTTTCATTTACAGTACTTATGTTTAGGTGTGATGAGCTTTTACTTTGGGGTACCGATGTTTGCTTCTGGTATTTCCTTTATGGTCATGTAATGTTTAATACATTTATCCTTGTATGCTTTATGACACTCCATAATCACGCGTGACATTCCATTTATCAAAATGGGGTGTTACAATAGAGCACCCAATAACTTTCAAAACCAAGGAAACAATTTTCATGGCAATAACCAAGGATTTTACAATCAACCTCCAGATTTCAAACAACACGGATTTCAAGGAAATGGGCCAATGAGTTTAATACTATTGAGCTTTTTCATAAGATGAACCAAGACAATGAAAGGAAATATCAAGAAAATGAAAGAAGGATCTGTGAGAGTGAAAAGAGAACTCAAGATCAATTAAGAGCTATGCAAGAGGAAACAAACAAGAGGTTTATGATGCTCTTAAATCAAAGATCACAAGGTGCTTTACCCTCTAATACTCAAACCAATCCAAGAGCAAATGTAAATGCAATCACTACAAGGAGTTGGAAAACAACTATTGATCCTTCAATGCCTCCTACACCTCCTTTGGTTACTTCTACTATTGTTCCTCCTTGTGATAAGACTACACCTCCAAAACCAACACCTTCAAGCTCTACAACTTCAAAGCCTACACCTTCTAATCCTACACCTACTACTTCTTCACCTTCCACACCCATCAATAAAGAAACCAACAAATAGAGTCCTTTAACAACTACCACTCAACCTACACCAAAACCAAGTCTTCCATATCCTTAAAGATTGAGAAAAGAAAAGCTTAAGAACGAGGATGACATTCAAGTGTCTAACTTTTTGAGGATGTTTAAGCAATTGCATATCAACATATCCTTTGCGGAAGCTCTAGCTTATACGCCCAAGTTTGCCAAATGTTCAAAGACCTCCTCTCAAACAAAGAAAATTTGGTTGATATGCCTAACACGTCACTGAACGAAAATTATTCCGCGGTGTTGTTAAAGACTTTACCAACAAAAATTAGAGATCCGGGACGGTTTTTGATCCCTTGTAATTTCCCGGGGGTGGAAAATTGCATTGCACTTGCGGATCTTGGGGCAAGCATAAACTTGATGCCTTTGTCGGGTTGGAAACAATTCTCTCTTCCCGAGCTCACTCCTACTAGGAAGACCCTTGAGTTAGCAAACCGGTCAATAGCTTATCCGGTAGGTATTGCGGAGGATGTGTTTGTAGGGGTTGATAAATTCATATTCCCCACGGATTTTGTAGTTGTTGACTATGACATGGACCCGAGAGTAGAAACACTAATAGACGTGTGTCTTTTACTACTGGTGTAGTCCCCATTGCTAGTGTTAGCCGGCCTCAGCTTAAGAGCACTCGAATGAATGAAAAGGTTTGGCAAATCAAAAGTCAAGGGAAGATGAAGAAAGTAGAAGACCACCCTAGGATTTTCAATGTTTCTAAGAATAAAACGTCTGTAATCTCCTGTAATGACAATTTGAATGATTCGACTTTGAATGCTTTGAATGTTAAGTATGTTTGTGTCAAATGTGGAAAGTGTACTAATGCTAATCATGCTATGTGTGTTTTGAATAATGTCAAAGGCGTAGATACTAGAACTAAGAAGCAAACTGCGATGCCTGTTAGTGTTAGAAAACCCAAACGCAAAGTGAACCATTCTGGTACAACCCCCCCCCCCCCCCCTGAGAAAAGTATTGCATCAGACTCCACCACTAAGAACCCTAGAAGCAGAATTAGGGAATTATATGGGTCTGCTTACAAGCCTTGGAAATGGTGGTTTGCTAAACAATGTCCTCCAGGATATAAATGGATGCCTAAGGTTAGGACAGAAAATGTGACTACGTACGTTAGTGTGCCTCTAAGTGATGAAACTAGGTAAACTAATGAATCGGAAATCACAACTAACATGGAATACAATTTAGCAAATGCTCCATCGTGTTCTTATTCTTCTGTATGTGATCGAAATAATTCTCTTCATACTGGACTCCGGATGCACGAAGCACATGACGGGGAATCTCAAGCTTCTAATTAACTTCGTGGAGAAGTTCCTGGGTATGGTCTGATTCGGAAATGATCAATTTGCACCGATCCTAGGATATGGAGACTTGGTTCAGGGGAATATCATAATAAAAAGGGTTTACTACGTTGAAGGGCTCAATCACAATCTTTTCTCGGTTGGTCAATTATGTGATGCGGATTTGGAAATTGCTTTTAGAAAGAAGACATGTTTTGTTCGTGATTATGATGGGAATAACTTACTTACCAGTTCACGGGGTACTGATCTCTACACTATTTCACTACAAGACACTACATCTTCAACTCCAATCTGTTTCATGGCTAAAGCTTCAACGACTCAAGCTTGGTTATGGCATCAACGATTATCTCATCTTAACTTTGATACCATCAACTTGCTTTCCAAGAAAGATATTGTGCGAGGCCTTCCAAACTTGAAATTCATCAAATATCATCTTTGTTCGTCTTGTGAGCTTTGTAAAGCTAAACGGAGTAGTTTCAAGACAAAGACTACACCAAGCTCTAAAGGAAGGTTAGATCTTCTTCAAATAGAACTGTGTGGCCCCATGCGTGTTCAAAGCATCAATGGGAAGAAATAAGTTATGGTAATTGTCGATGACTACTCAATGTACACTTGGACTCACTTCTTAAGGTCTAAGGATGAAACACCCAAAGTTCTCATCAACTTCCTTAAACTGATACAATGTGGTCTTCAAGCTCAAGTAAAAGTGGTACGTACTGACATAGGCACAGAATTCTTGAATTCAACTCTGAAGAATTACTTTGAAGCCGAAGGGATTGAACAAGAAACATCTATTACTCGAACACCTGAAAAAACGGACTTGTTGAAAGACGAAATCGTACTTTAGTTGAGGCTGCTCGAACATTATTATGTGCTTCAAAATTACTACTATTTTTTGGGCCGAAGCCGTATCAACCGCATGTTACACATAAAACCGTTCCTTAATTATCCCAAGACACGAAAAAACACCATATCACATAATTAATGATCGCAAACCTTCACTCAAACACCTTCATGTTTTTGGATGTACGTGTTACATTATTCGAGATGGTGAAAATCTGGACAAGATGAAAGAGAAAGGTGATGCATGCATTCTAGTGGGATATGCAACTCAGTCTAAGGGATACAGAGTGTACAACAAGAGAATAAAATTGATAGTCGAGACTATTCATATTAGATTTGATGAATTACAAGAAATGGCACTTGAACAAAACAATTTAAGTCCCGATCCACAACGACAAAAGACTTCTGTGCACAACCGCACGGAACTCGGAACTCAAGACCACAACAATGAACCATCAAGTTCAAAGCTGGTTCCTGAACATATTCCTAGAGCAGACATGACAGTGAACACGACACTTGAAGAGTTGGAAATGTTATATGGACCAATGTTTGATGAATATTTCACGGAGGAGAAACATGTTGTATCAAAGTCTTCCGCTGTCACTCATGATAAGAATGATGATACCGATCATCATCAACAAAAGGATACAACTTCATCTACTTCAACACGGGTTGCTGCAAATTTACCTCCTCAGAATATCACTTCAACATCGATTCTACAACATCCACAACTACTGTCATTGCTCCAGAGAACACAAATCAAGCAGACGATGCATTATCTAACGATGAAAATTTTCACAACCCATTCGGTACACCGGTACACGAAACTGGAGAGTCTTCTACTCGCCATGTTGATCCGTCAAATATGCATACGATCTACCAACGCCATCCTTCAACACATCATTGGACCTGAGAACATTCTTTGGTTCAGGTAATTGGAAACCCTTCACAGCATGTTCGTACAAGACGAAAACTAGCTACCGATGGCGATGTTTGTATGTTCGCACTCGCCGTGAGTACAACTGAACCAAAAAACATCAAAGAAGCCATGGCTGATCATGCTTGGATTGAATCGATGATGAATGAACTTCAACAATTTGAAAGACTTAAAGTCTGAGACCTTGTTGACAGACCATACGATGTGATTCCTTTAAATCTTCATTGGATCTGGAAAAACAAGATGGATGAAGAAAACACGATCATCAAGAACAAAGCTAGGCTAGTGGCTAAGGGATATGGCCAGAAAGAGGGAATTGATTTTGACGAATCATTTGCACCAGTTGCTCATATGGAAGTAGTCAGGATTTTCATTCCTTATGTTGCACATAAGGGATTCACTGTTTATCAAATGGAAGTAAAGACGGCATTTCTTAACGGTCCTTTGAAGGAAGAAGTCTATGTCACGCAGCCGGAAGGATTCGTCAATCCTCATTATCCTGACAAGCTGTATCGTCTCCACAAGGCACTATATTGACTCAAGCAAGCTCCAATGGCGTGGTACGACGAGCTCTCGAAATTTCTGGTATCCAAAGGTTTCTCAAAAGGTTCCATTGATCTAACTTTGTTCACTTATAAATATGGGATGACATTTTGCTTGTGCAGATTTATGTTGATGACATTATTTTTGGGTCTACAAACCCAAAACTTTCAAAATGGTTTGAAAAAGTCATGCACAACAAATTTGAAATGTCAATAATGGGCGAACTAAAATTATTTCTAGGAATTCAAGTTCACCAATCCCTAAGTGGTATCTTCATAAACCAAGCTAAGTATTGTCAAGAGATAATCAAAAAGGATGGTATGACTTCATGTGACCCCGTTGGGACACCATTGTCAACCACATCGCTAGATGCTGACTTGGATGGAAATGCTATAGATCAAACGAGATATCGTTCCATGATCGGCTCCCTCATGTACTTGATAGCAAGCAGACCTGATATTTCACATGCTACGTGTTATTATGCACGATATCAAGAATGACCTACTGAAAAGCACCTCAAGGAGGTTAAACGGATCTTTCGGTACCTCAAGAATACCATTTATTTGGGACTCTGGTATCCGAGGGAAACCGGTTTCTTTCTAAAGGCCTATTCAGATTCTGATCATGCAGGGTGTCTTGATACACGAAAAAGTACTTCTGGTGCTGCACAATTTCTAGGTCAAGATAAGCTTGTGGGATGGTCTTCCAAGAAGCAGGATTGCACGTCACTTTCATCAGCCGAAGCGGAGTATGTGTCTCTATCTGCGTGTTGTGCTCAAGTTCTTTGGATGAGAACACAACTCATGGATTATGGCTTCCACTTTGATAAAGTACCTATGTACTGTGACTCAAAGTCGGCCATAACCATCTCCTGCAATTCGGTACAGCATTCCCGCACGAAGCACATCGATGTCAGATACCGCTTCATAAAGGAACAAGTTGAAAGAGGTATCGTTGAACTATACTTTGTTTGAACGAATTACCAATTAGCCGACTTGTTTATGAAAGCTCTGTCGAAAGATAGGTTTGAGTACCTCGTTAGGCAAAATGGTATGAGATGTTTGACTCCAGCAGACCTGGAGATTCTGGCAAAGGTGCCTGCTTGATTTATCTATCAAACATCAACCTGTAAATATCTTTGAAAATGCAAAATAAAAAAATATAAAACATATAAAACCAAAAACAAAATTAAAAATCTTTGAAAATCCAAAAATATTCTTCTCGACGTGATTTTCAGTATCGATAATATGGACGTGCCTAGAAATGTTGTTTAATAACGACACAGGTGTGTACATAAAGGTCGAAAGAAAGTTGTAAATATTTTTCAAAACATGTCATTTCTATCTTTCAATAAAGGAAAATGTCTATTTTGGACAATTTTTCCAACAACGGGTAGAGCAATCTATCTTGGGTTGAGCTTGTCACAACACATTCGACATTTTGAGCTCAACACAATGGCTTGTAATCACTTTCAGATTGAAACCTAATGTGATGATATTGTGTGTGCTCTAGAAGTGTTGTTCGTACTCGATTCAATTCGAATTGATCACGGTTTAGGGTGGAATTATTGGTATTGGTCACTAAAAGGGGGAGCTTGATTGTCTAAGTCTACAAATAACATAAATTTAAAAGCTATTAAAAATAAAGAAGAGTATCTAACCTCGATTGCTTTTCCAGAGTTAATGTTGCACAGTAGAACTTGATGAAAATAGCTAAAGGTAATTATCTAATTTAAAATAAAATTGAAAATGTAAATGTCTTTGACTAAAAATGAAAGCTTTAAAAGTTAAACTAAAATTTAAGGCTTAAGAATAAAAGACGAAAAATTAAAACTTGATAAAAAGTTATTTTGAAAACCTAAAACTTAATAAAAATTTAAACTTAAAACTTAACTAAGTGCAAATGTTCTTTTAAAAATTAAAGTTAAGTTAAAATGGCGGGAAAAATTAAAGTTTGAAAGTAATTCGAGATTTAAAAAAAATAAGTTGAAATACAAAAATTTACCTAAGTCGGAATCCAAATTTTGTATTTAATTCGGAATACCAAGTTCAACCTAGTTCGGAATTACAAACCAAAATGCAATTCGGAATCCGTGTCACTCAACTAATTCGGAATCCATACCCTTGACTTAATTTGGAATAACAAACTGTTGACTAATTCGGAATGTGCGTACACCACCTAGTTCGGAATCCTCATCCCAAAACTAGTTCGGAATGTCGATCCTTCACGTAATTCGGAAGAATACTCCAACACTTAGTTCGGAATATATCTTGTACGTAGTTCGGAATCTTGGATTCTTGGCCTAATTCAGAATCAAGTGTAGCAGCCAATTCAGGATCCACAATCCTAGATCTAATTCGGAATGCCCAAACCCCCAACTAATTCGGAATACACGTCTAAAACGTAAGTCGGAATCCGTATTCCTGACCTAGTTCGAAATCATGAACCTTCACTCAACTCGGAATGCTTGATCATTCTCTTAATTCAGAATGTGTTTGTTTGTATCTAGTTCGGGAAATGAGCTGTTTGTTTTGGAGGGAAAAGAAGATTAAGTCGGAATATAAGTGCTTGATCTGATTCGGGATAACACAAAACTCACTTAAGTCGGGATAAAAGATTTTGACATAGTTCGGGAAAAGAGGGTTTTGACAGTCCGGATTAACACCAAAATAAGCAAATTCACAATAAGCACTTACCAAAACTTTTACCAAATTGATTTTTAGAAAAAGCTAAAAAGACACAATTTAAAAACTTATAAAAATACTAAATAATAAAAATATTTAAAATCAACTTATTATAAAATATTAATCTACCAAATCAACTTAATTTAAAAACTAATAAACATAAAAATTAAGCAATAAGTACAATAATCTAAAAACCTCAAAACACACCAACTCAATAAGCACAATCCAATAAGCTAACCAATCACACAATAAACAAAATTAAACTAATTACATGATTAATTAAGCAAAAACAATAGATTATGATTAAGAAAGATAGAATAAGAATTTATTAAAAAGCTTGATTATATTAAAGATTAATATCAAAGATTACAAGATTAAGATGAAGGTTTGATAAGCATGAAAGAAAAACTAGAGAGAAGAAAAATAAAAACACACTTAATTACCTACTAAAATTAAAGACTAAAAATTAAGACTTTTTCTTTAATGACTATTTTCTAACTATATATAAGGGAAGGAGTAGGTGCTTGTTTGTTCCACCTTTCTTCTCGTCTTTCTCGTCTTTTAAATAACTTGCTTTCTCGACTTTGTCTCGGGATTAGTCGAATAATAACTTGAACTTGTCTTCTAATTTTCTTCTTTTAGTAGACTTGGTTCTTCGACTTTGTTAAACTTCCGTAGTTAGACTTTTTCTTCGATAAATCTTTAGAATAGGCCTTTGACTTCCGTTCTTCTTGCAATTTTGACCTTTTGACTTCGTCTTTTGTCTTTTTCTTCGATAAAAGCCCGTGAAAGCCCGTGTTTTCTTCCTTTTTCATATTTTTATCCTGAAACACAATAGAAACACAAACCACGCATAATTCTGACTTTTACGACATAAAATACACGTTTTGGTCTTGTTATTATTGGAAATAAGTGGTAAAAGGATAAGTGTTTTCACATTTATTAAATCCCCTATACTTGACCATTGTAGTGCCCTCATTTAATGCATTAATTTCAAAGCACGGTTTACATTTCTCGTCATAGTTAACCCACCTTGGCCTTTGTTAAATACTAAACATTAAGAAAACTTAGAAAGATAGAAAATTGCAAAATATTTAAAGGAAGAATAAGTAAAGAAATCTAATACTTACATTGGGGTTCTGGTTATCATGAATGTTTATCACCCTCAAGTATCACGTTCCCCAAACAAAGCTTATAAACGAGATCATTGTTATTATAAGTTAGCAAACTAACACAAACTCATGTGGCCCAATTATTTACTTAGACTCCCTTATTCCTAGGTGTATCTCTTATATTTTATGATTGTCTTGAATGATCACGAGGATGCATTGTTTGACTTATTTCGATAGTTTATTTAGGCCGAAAATAAAGTAGGACGATTTAATCAATAGTTAGCTAAAGGACAAAATCTTTAAAAACTGCTTCTCAGGACCTCATAAGGTTCATATCTTGGCATAACTCGCTTCACGATTTGAGACCTTTCTCGGAACGATATTTGGCAGTGACTTCATACTTCGAATCTTGAGAGAAGTTCTTGAAATAATGGTCTTCTCTTCATAATAGGAATTTCTTAGTTTTTGAGAGATTCTTCATACTTGGACCACGACTTCTTCCTTTTTCTCCAATCTTTATTTTGGATTTTGAAATACAACGATCCGCCTTCTTTTAGGACTTGGATCTATTTATCCTCATACCTTGATAGGGTCTTTTCGGATAGACTTCTTCATGATCTTTAGGGGAGTATTTTCTTTTCGTCGTGTGTCTCGATCCTTCATATTGATTTTTGATAAATGATTCTTCACATCACTTGGGATCTTTAGCAACAAAATGTAGCCCTCATGCCTTGTTAGGGCCTTTTTGGACTCGCCAATCTTTGCATCCCGCTTCAATAAGTTCTGCCTTGGCTATGAACTCTAATTAATACCGAGCAACTTTTAAACGATCTTGGGCTAGAAGCTAAGTAACTTTTCAAATCGTACGACCTTATTTATTGCAACTAAATTTATTAACAAGCGATGGGAGAAAAAGCTCATAATCAACTCACATATATTCATGAAAGAATACCTAACTTATAATTGACTCTATCATCTCTCATTCTCCACAATTTAAATTCTCAACGAATGAGACTCGTGGATGCTTAGCCTATTAGATCAAAGTTATGGGTTTTCAAGTCATCTATAGGATCCTGCAACTTCTTAGACTTTTTCAAGTTTATAATTTGCATTTTAAAGTTCCCTTGATAAATGACTTTCTAGGATCAATTATAGGAACTTGCGAAAAGTTCTTGTTCTTAACCCGTAAGAGTTAAGACTTTCGCGTTTTAAAGTACCCTATATAAAAGACTAGCAAAACTTGACTTAAACACGTTAAGGATACTAGCTAGAGTAAACTCGGGTTGAGTCAAAAGATTCATGACGTTTGAAAAATTAAAACCATTTTATTCAAAATTTATTCTAGCAAAGAAAGTAAATAACGATAACAAAGGAAAATACTACTATACTAATAGGCCAAAATAGATTAAAAAATTTGAAAAATGTCGAAAAATTAGATTTTCCGGTTAAAATGAGGACAAATTAATAGAAAAACCCACTTAACTTTGATAGAAGTCCCCCCTACACTTGATATAAACATTGTCCTCAATGTTTAAGCATGTGGGAGTAAACTCCCCTACACTTAGGACATTGTGCACTTTGTTTAAATCTTGCTAAGGAAGAGACAACTAAAGTGATTCCTATTTTTAATATTGAAGAATATAAAATAGTGAATCAAAAGAGTTTAGGATAAAACCGGGAAGACAAGTACACAGGATCACGGCTCGTCAAATGTCATCAAAAGTACTCTTTGAAGCTTTAATCTCGTCACATCTGTGGAAACCTTGGTTTCCGGATCTTTTAAGCAACTAGGAATGCATCATGTTCATATGATTATACAATCAAAGCGGAATTAGAACACGACACATTAACAAGGTGTTTAGGCACGAATAACATGAATTAAAACAAAAGGGATGTTCATTATATTAATAATAAACAACCACTAGACGTGTATACATTGAATCCCACGTCTAGTGCACACACGCTTTTAGGTTTACATTGTGAATGAAAGCTATGAATAAAACCTAAGACCCTTGGTTCCTTTTATAGTGTAAGGATTAGGGTTTACAAGAGATAAGAATGAATAAACATGTAAATCTTCTATTTAAATAAACTTATGCAGAATCTTTGCATGTTTATCTAAATAGAAGCTTCAATAAGCTTCTTTGTCTACGGTTTGTCAATGCTTGAATTGCATGTGACAATGATTGAATTGCACACGACAATGCTTGAGCCAACAACGCTGGATTTGATCTTGTCAATGCCTAAATTGCTCTTGACAACGCTTAGACAAAATCTTCATGTTTTCTTCGTTTTTGAGTTTCTGCCACATCAACTTTTTGACCCAACAATCTTCCCCTAGTTGATAGTGGCAAAACTCTATGTGTATCTCTTGTAAGTTGTACATGATCTTCAAATTGCTTCCCCTCAAGTGTAGCATGTATTTCTTCCCCTTTTTGTCACATCAACAAGGAAGTAAACAATGTTGCAATCTTTGTAGATTCTCCAAATGTAGCTCTATGTAATGATCTTGAAGAACAATTAATATAATATTTTTGATGTAGAAGTAGAATAACCCAACCTTGTGTTCCATGTCTTGTACTATCCACGTGATAAAGAACTTATACCTTTAGCATTATAAGCAGACCTCGATCTCTTGTCAATATTCTCATCCTATGTGAGACACTGAGCACGATAATGTAACTCCGTCAAGTGTTATGACAAGCCTTCATCACCAACCATGTAAAGCACGAACAAGTTACCTTTAAAGTCACTAGCGCATGACTTTAAGATATGATAGAACACAAACTCGCGAAAATCTTCTTCAATCAGCAAACTTACCATAAGAATTCTTCCCCTTAAGCCAACACCTCTTCATAAAGACTTTTATTACCTCATGAATTGTTGCTAACTTGCTTTAAGATCATTAATTCCGTTTAAAGATATCCGAGCCATAAATATCAACATGATATTCTATATTATAACGGATATTCCATGTACCTTCGTGTGTATAATCCTCCTTTTTGTGTGCTAAAAACGTACCAATTTTCTCAAACAGCAGCAATCTGTGTATTATCCGAGATCCTCCTTTATCCAATAAATCTGGAATGTGTATTGTCCAATATCGGACAATACTTAACAGCGTTTGAAAAACCATATCTCGGACAACACTGTCAACGCTGTCAAGGTTGACTTATTCTGTCAGCGTCAAAATAAAGCTTGTCAGCGCCTTAAAATCTTTTATCAGCGGCTGACGTTATCATCTTATAACAGTGGCTAAACCTTCAACAGTGGGCAAATAAACAATATATTTGTGCCAAAATAAATACCTCACAGTAAAATCTTCGTGGCTTGACTTTCCTTTACTGAATAACATATTAAATCCTAATTTAATATCCTTAACTCACGTCCTTTTCCTTGCAGCTTTTCCTTTAGATCACACACTTTTCTCTTTTGTATCAATACAAGCCATTTATATCCCACGTGAACATCAAAGAAAACTCGATTTCTTTATTGCGAATATGTGAAGGTATTAAAAAAACCTTTGCTTTTTGTTTTGTAGTCGTGTGAACACAGACTGAACAACCAATCAAATAACGATATAGGGTTTCGTAATAATCCCTGTTTAATCTCTTTTCCTCGTACACATATTATCCTATGACAGTATAGAAACCGAATATCCAATCAAAGCTTTACCACCGTGTGAACACATATGATTTAGACCAATCATCTTTAAGGAACCATGTGAACATAACAATTGTGGAAATTAGAAATCACGTGTCTATGTTTGTTGTAGCTTGTTCTTTCTGTCTTCACTAGCAGACATCGACCCTTTTACCTTTTTGATCATGAGAACGAAAGTTCTTTTACCAATAAGGGCAATAGCTTCGTGTGAACAGAAACATCAACTCTTTTCTTGTGCAAACGTGATTTACAAACCAATCCTTTTTCTGTTTGAAAGATCGATCTAGGGTTTATGATTTGAGCACCGAAACCCTAATTAGGATTTGTAACACACCCTTAGTTCGAATCTTCAACAGCTATGAAACCCTCTTTTTCTGTTTATAACTGATTTAGGGTTTGGAGGAAACCCTAACTCATTATTTTATGTGAACTAAGAATTTCATACCTCATTATGCAACCAACTTCGACCTCGAATAACTTTTTCATTAAAGCTCAGATCAAAAATCCTTTCGGTGAGACTCTAGACACTAGTGCCAAGAACCTACAGTTCAAAAATCACGAAGATCCAACGGTTAACGAAGGAGAGATCGTGTTTTGAACATCGCTGTCCACAGAAAACTGCATTCACTCACTGCTGACTTTGACGCTTAATAACTTTTTCCTGGGGATAAAACTCGACAATCCCTCCGGTGGATGTTTAGATATATGTATGTAGAACACACATATAAAATTTCGTGACGATCCAACAGTTCAATCAAAAGTTATGACCTTCTGAATACTGCTGCGCACACAAAAACGTCCAGAAAAACCCTAGACGGATTTTTCTTCTTTTTCACCATACACGAACACCTTGTTGGTCCTAGCATCACGAGCCACGAGGCTCTGATACCAATTGTGGAAACCTTGGTTTCCGGATCTTTTAAGCAACTAGGAATGCATCATGTTCATATGATTATACAATCAAAGCGGAATTAGAACACGACACATTAATAAGGTGTTTAGGCACGAATAACATGAATTAAAACAAAAGGGGTGTTCATTATATTAATAATAAACAACCACTAGACGTGTATACATTCAATCCCACGTCTAGTGCACACACGCGTTTAGGTTTACATTGTGAATGAAAGTTATGAATAAAACCTAAGACCCTTGGTTCCTTTTATAGTGTAAGGATTAGGGTTTACAAGAGATAAGAATGAATAAACATGTAAATCTTCTATTTAAATAAACTTATGTTTATCTAAATAGAAGCTTCCATAAGCTTCTTTGTCTATGTTTTGTCAATGCTTGAATTGCATGTGACAATGCTTGAATTGCACACGACAATGCTTGAGCCAACAACGCTGGATTTGATCTTGTCAACGCCTAAATTGCTCTTGACAACGCTTAGACAAAATCTTCATGTTTTCTTCGTTTTTGAGTTTCTGCCACATCAACTTTTTGACCCAACAACATCATAAGAAACAAGACAACAAACCCTATGTAGCTCCCCCTACACTTATTATGAAAACGGGTAAAAAGGATAGATTATCGAGTTGCCTCCCGATAAGCGCTTGTTTTCGTTAACCAAGTCACGAGCCTGACTCGACCCAGAACTAATTCAAGGGAAACATGGTGAGGGATGGAATCATCTCATGAGAGATATCCTCACTAAAGTACAACTTCACACGCTGGCCATTCACTTTAAAATTAGGCCCATTTGGTTGTGAAAGCTCAATGGTGTCATAGGGGAAGACTTTAGCGACGATGAATGGATCAGACCAACGGCTCTTAAGCTTGCCCGAAAAGATTTTCAACCGTGAGTTAAAGAGTAAAACTTGATCACCTATGTGAAACTCTAGGTTCTTAATCCTAGAATCATGAATGAGCTTGGGTTTCTCCTTGTAGATCAATGAATTTTCATAAGCTTCATTCCTTAGTTCATTAAGTTCATTGAGTTAGATCTTCCTATGATCACCGGCTTTGTTGATATCAAAATTAGCCCACTTCAAGGCCCAATAAGCCTTATGCTCCAACTCAATGGGAAGGTGGCATGCCTTTCCGTACACAAGACGATATGGAGTGCAACCAATAGGTGTCTTATATGCGGTACGGAAAGCCCACAAAGCATCATCAAGTTTGTCGGCCCATGAGGCACGATGCTCTCCCATAATACGCTCTAAGATTCTCTTAAGTCCACGGTTTGAAATCTCGGCTTGACCATTTGTTTGTGAATGATACGCGGTGGAAAGAGGATGATTGACACCGTACTTAGCCATGACTCAAGCAAATTGATCGTTGCAAAAATGAGTACCGCGATCACTAATGATAGCACGAGGAACACCGAATCGAACAAATAATTGCTTCAGAAAGTTCACAACCACCCTCGCATCGTTAGTAGGTAAAGCCTTGGATTCCACCCATTTGGATACATAGTCAACGGCTACGAGGATGTACTTGTTCCCTTTGGATGATGGAAATGGCCCCATAAAGTCGATGCCCCATACGTCAAATATTTCACACTCTTAGATGAAATTTTGAGGCATCTCATCTTTACATGTGATCTTGCCTTGTCTTTGGCAAGCATCACAACGCTTAACCATTTCATGAGCGTCATGATAAATGGTGGGCCAATAAAATCCAGATTGGAGTTAATAGACATCAAGATTGGAGTTAATAGACATGAGGTTTCATCAAGATTGGAGTTAATAGACATCAAGGCTTCAAGGGGAAAAAGTCATTAATCTCTTTATTTGGGAGCTCCCCTTGATAAGGATCCTCGAGTTACTAAGATGATCCGCGGCTAGGTTTTCCGCTCCCTTTTTATCACGAATTTCAATTTTAAATTCTTATAGGAGCAAAACCCAATGATTCTTGGCTTGGAATCTTGTTTAGTTAACAAGTACTTCAACGCGGAATGATCGGTATACACAATGGTAGTGGAAAGAACAAGATAGGGGCGAAACTTCTCAAAAGCATACACTACAACTAAAAGCTCTTTTTCGGTAGTGGTATAATGCAATTGAGCCCCCGTCATTGTCTTGCTAGCATAATGGATTGGTTGGAAGTGTTTGTTCACTCTTTGTCCCAAAACCGCTCCAATAGCAAAGTCGCTAGCATCACACATCAATTCAAAAGGTAACTCCCAATTAGGGGTAACCAAGACCGGTTCCTTAGTTAATTTATCCTTAAGAATATTGAAAGATTCGATACACTCTTTAGAAAATATAAAAGGAGTATCTTTTTCCAAGAGGTGGGTCATCGGGCGAGCGATCTTAGAAAAATCTTGAATGAATCGACGATAGAAGTCCGCATGACCAAGAAAACTTCTCACACCCTTCACGGTTGAAGGAGGAGGTAATTTAGCAATCACATCGACTTTAGCACGGTCAACTTCAATACCGGCTTTGGAAATTTTATGACCAAGAACAATACCTTCTTTTACCATGAAATGACATTTTTCCCAATTAAGAACGAGACGAGTGTCTTCACACCGTTTGAGCATATGTTCTAAATTGGCAAGGCAAGTAGAGAAAGAATCACCATAGACCGAGAAATCATCCATAAAAACTTCCATAGTTTCTTTAACCATGTTATAGAATATAGCCATCATACACCTTTGGAAAGTCCCGGGAGCATTGCATAAGCCGAAAGGCATTCGTTTGTAAGCAAATGTTCCATAAGGGCAAGTGAATGTGGTTTTCTCTTGGTCTTTTGGATCGATGGGAATTTGAAAATACCCGGAGAAACCGTCTAAAAAGCAATAGTAGTCATTACCCGCTAAACGATCGAGCATTCGATCCATGAAAGGAAGAGGAAAATGATCCTTGCGAGTGGCATCATTGAGCTTGCGATAGTCTATGCAAACTCACCAACCCGTGACAAGTCGAGTAGGAATCAACTTGTTGTTTTCATTGGGAACAACGGTTATTCCGCCTTTCTTAGGCACACAATGGACGGGACTAACCCATGGCGAATCCGAAATAGGGTAAATCATTTCGGCATCTAGAAGTTTGATAACTTCTTTCTTGATAACGTCATGAATTTTAGGGTTAACCCTTCTTTGGCTTTGGATTGCGGGTTTAAAGTCATCTTCCATGAGAATTTTATGAGTACAAAAGTTCGGATCAATTCCGCGGATATCGAAAATTTTCCAAGCAATTTGTAACACCCCATTTTGGAAATGGAATCTTACGCATAATCATGGCGTGTCATCAAAGCATACAAGGGTAAATGTCTAAGCATTATTTGACCAATAAAAGGGAAATACCGGAATCAAACATCGGTAACCCCAAAGTAGAGCTCATCACACACAAACATAAATACTGTAAAAGGAAAGGACGAAAAAATGTCCATTGCAAGCTGCATTAAAGTAAAGGAAATGCATAAAGTAAAGAAAGACAGTAAAGCTTCCAGTCCATATGCACGTACGTTTGAGATCTACGAGCGTCCCTGAGTACCTGCCGTTTTGGGAACATGAAAAGGAAAACGGCTGAGCAAGACGCTCAGTGCACGGATGTACAAAATAGCATGAAATAGGATAAGCATGTAACATATAACAGCGGAAGACTAAGTTCTGAGTAGACTGGTTAAGTATTGAGAAAACTGGTTTTATAGTTTGAAAAGCCTTATGTTTATCTTATGAAAACTGTTTTAACATATATATATACCATAGCCCATATAGGTCATGAAAAGGTCACGTGCATGAATACTTGGAGGGGTGACCTCATCATGCTGATTAGAGGGGATGCCTCTAATTAATATACTGGTCTGGGTAGGAGGGATCAACTCCTTGTGAAGGGTGCAAGGCACACACCACATTCACCATGAAATACTGAATAAAACATGTAACTAGGATGCACCCATACGCCCCACATGATATAATAATATGGCCAAAACTGAAAGGGACGCCACGAGCAATCACTCCGCCGTGGGGAAGTCATAACATTGGTGCCTCCAATGTTATGGTTATGGTACCTCCATAACTAGGTGAAACTGGTCATGCTTGTATATGGCTATAGATTATGCTAATTAAACATAAGCAGTTCAAAACAATAAAACAAATACTGGGGAAAACAGTTGGCTGCATACGGGGAAATCCTAATAAGGAAAGAATGTCCATACTGAAAGGACGGGAATCCGTACCTCAAGTCCAGTGAATGAACGGAAGAAAGACTCCTACTTCTGGATCACTAACGCTACATGAATACACACGTGTATAAGTATCGAATTACTGATTACGTACTGGGTTTTATGTCTCATCTTAGCTTACTTTGTATGTTTTAGGTCATGGTTTACTGTTTAAAGCCTTAAATTGTGTTTATCTTGTATTCTGATTAATCTGATTAAGTATTACTGGTATTTCATGTATTATTATACTTACTGTGTAATAATAAGTAACTTTCCAAAAATAGCAGGTTTCCAAAAATAGAAAGTTTCCAAAAATAGAAAGTTTCCAAAAATAGAAAGTTTCCAAAAATAGAAAGTTTCCAAAAATAGAAAGTTTCCAAAAATAGAAAGTTACCAAAAATAGAAAGTTTCCAAAAATAGAAAGTTTCCAAAAATAGAAAGTTTCCAAAAATAGAAAGTTTCCTAAAATAGAATTTACTGCTTAAAATAGATTAGTTTCCTTATTTAATTAAGTTTCTATAAATAGAAGTTTCCATAATTAGAATTAAGCTGGTTACATAAGCTAACATATAAGTCTAAGTGTTTATAAGCTTATTTCTTAAGTCATATGATATAGTGTATAGTTTAGTTATTATTTCATGTATTTAATTAAACTATAGGTTAAGCATTTTAATTAAAGTATAACATGTTTTAATTAAAATGGAATAAATTACTTAGGTTAAAATGTGTATTATTATGTATTAATAACATAACCTAAGTCATGTCTAAATTAATTAATTATAGGCATGTTTTAAATAATTAATTAATTATAACTTATAACATAAAATACTTAGGTTAAATTAATATCATGCTAAATTAATAATTAAAATAACCTAAGTCATGGTTTAATTAATATCTCATGTTTATTAATTAATTTATATCCTAAGTTCATAATTCATAAAATTAACATGTAGCATAAATCATGATTTAACCAACAAACCATGAATCGGGCATGAACTCGACACCGTACCCCGAGCCAACTCGGGGTACTTGTGTCCCCTTGCTGCCGTGGGTCCCACATGCACCAACCAAGACCAAAATGGTCTTGGTGGTGGCGGCAAAAAGCAAATCGAACCCCCCTCGGGTTGGTTAAACTAGGCGGCCAAAAACAAACCCCCTCTTATAACAACCTTTGATTTTAATTTACCCCAAAACATGTTAGATCAATGTTTAATTATCATGTTTTAATAAGAATATTAATAACATGTTCATGAAAATAATCAAAGATTTAAAAGAATTAAAAAGAAAGGTTTAGAATGGTATACCAATACGTAGCTTGAAAGAGGATGAACAACCCCGGTTTATAGCAATGATTTTTGTGATCAAGATCAATCAACAACCACCTTTGGTGGTCTTAGGGGTGGCGGCACAAAGAGAGACCAAGGAGGAGGAGAGAAAACTTTTTAGGTTAGATGCTTATTTCCTTGAAATGTGAAAAATGAAAAGAATTTTACCATAACCCCCCCTTTCATGTAAAAAGTCAATGGGCTAAGCCCACCTTGGTTGGTGTGCCGTGGGTATGGGGCCCCACATGGGGTACCCGTACCTTTTCTCGTGTCCCGATGTTTCGTGTTCGTTCGTGGTTAAACGTGTTCGTGTTTAAAGTGTTTCTGTTTATTTTATCATGTAGTTTATCGTATTATTTACACTCGTAATTAAGTACTTACGTAATTATTTTAGTTCGTGTTTTAAAATGGTGATCATGATTTAATTATGTTCACGTGAAATATCTATTAACTGTTTATCATGAGTTTGTACGTAATCGATACTTATCATGTCATACACGTATGCACTTGCTTGATTATTAGCACATGAATGTGATCAATACTAAATAGGGTAAGTTTTAATCTAGGACGTACGATCTTAAGGGCACTATTCATGGTAAAAGCATGCGGGTTTTACAATTCTTCCCCCCTAAAAAGAATAATTCGTCCCCGAATTATAGATAAAGTAAAATGGAAAGAAGTAACATACCCAAACTCAAAATATGAAGTGAGGGTAAGAAGCCCGGATAGACTCCTCTGTTTCCCAAGTGGCTTCCCGCTCGGTATGGTCCCTCCAAAGAATTTTGACGAATGGAATCGTCTTCCTTCTCATGACTCGTTCTTGCCTGTCGAGAACTCGTTCAGGTTCCTCTATAAAAGTGAGATCTTCACGTATCTGTTCCAGTGGATACTGAACGATGTGAAGGGGATGATACTTGTACCCTCTGAGTAAGGACACATGGAACACGTTATGCACGTGCGAAAGCTGAGGAGGTAACGCCAATCGGTAAGATACTTCACCGATTCGTTCAATGATATCAAATGGTCCGATGAAACGAGGACTGAGTTTCCCTTTGATCCCGAAGCGTTTAACACCACGTGCCGGCGAAACCTTGAGGAAGACGTGGTCTCCCACATTAAAATGTATGTCCCTACGATGCTTATCGGCGTAACTCTTCTGACGTGACCGTGCTTCCTGCAGCTTTTGCTTAGCTACTTCGATCTTCTCATTGGCCATTTCTATAATTTCTGGTCCTTCGAGTGTTCGCTCTCCCACTTGATCCCAGCAGATTGGAGCGCGGCACTTCCTGCCATACAACATTTCGAAAGGAGCACATTTGATACTTGCGTGCCAGCTGTTGTTGTATGCAAACTCGACCAAACAGATGTAATCGTCCCAATCACCTGTCCATTCCAACGCACACGACCTTAACATATCTTCCAATGTCTGAATTGTTCGCTCCGACTGTCCGTCCGTTTGAGGATGAAAGGCCGTACTCAGCTTAAGTTGTGTACCCCAAGCTTTTTGCAGACCTTTCCAGAATCGTGACGTGAAACGAGGATCTCTGTCTGAGACGATGCTGGAGGGAGCACCGTGGAGTCTCATGATCTCCCTTCTATAAGTATCTGCGAGTTTACTTATCGGATCTTCCTTGCGTATCGGTAAGAAATGAGCTGATTTGGTGAGTCGATCGACGATGACCCAAATGGCATCGTGCTTCTTCTTGGTAGGCGGAAGACCGGTAACAAAATCCATGGTGATTTTGTCCCACTTCCACTCTGGAATATCCAACGGTTGAAGGATACCGCCCGATCGCTGATGCTCAATCTTAACCTGCTGGCAGGTAAGACATTTGGAGACATAAGTGGCTACATCCTGTTTCATACCACTCCACAAAAAGTACTGTCTGATGTCATGGTACATTTTTGTCGACCCAGGATGTATAGAAAATGGGGAGCTGTGAGCTTCAGCTAACAATGCTTCCCGGAGTTCTTGATTGTCAGGAACACAAAGTCTCGTGCCCTGCCAAACGATACCGTCTGCGTCCATTCTGAATTCTGTCTGTTTCTCCAAATTCTGAATTATCGCCCAAATTTCTCCATCATCCTTCTGCTCTTCCTTGATCCTAGACAGTAACTCGGGTTCTACTCTAAGATTCGCCCAGTATCCGTGCTGCCCACGTACCATGATTTCGATGTCTAGCCGCTCCAAGTCTCTTATGTTTTGTTCCTTGATTTCAATGCCGTTGATCATTCCGGACTTTCTGCTGAGTGCATCTGCTACTACATTAGCCTTTCCGGGATGATACTGTAGGTTAATATCATAATCCTTCAACAGTTCCAACCATCTCCTTTGTCTCATGTTCAATTCACGTTGAGTGAAGATATACTTCAAGCTCTTGTGATCCGTGAAAATGTCGCATGATTCTCCGTATAAGTAGTGCCTCCATATTTTCAATGCGAACACCACTGCAGCAAGTTCCAGGTCATGCGTAGGGTAGTTTCCTTCATAGGGCTTAAGCTGCCGTGAAGCATACGCGATCACTTTCCCATGTTGCATGAGAACACAGCCCAGTCCCTTCCCCGATGCATCGCTATAGATCTGAAATCCACCTGTACCAGATGGGAGAGTAAGAATAGGTGCAGATACTAACTTCTGCTCTAGGTATTCGAAGCTCTTCTCTCGTTCTTCCGTCCAGACGAATTTCTCTCCTTTTCGCATCAGTTTGGTGAGAGGTAGTGCCAAACGGGAAAAGTTCTCCACGAATCTGCGATAATATCCAGCTAAGCCTAAGAAACTGCGGACTTCTGTCGCTGACGTTGGTCTTGGCCATTTAGTGATAGCCTCAACCTTCGCTGGGTCCATAGTGATCCCTTCTGCTGATACAATGTGACCTAAGAATGCCACTTTATTTAACCAGAACTCACACTTGGAGAATTTCGCATACAGCTGCTTCTGACGAAGAATCTGTAGTACCGTACGGAGATGGTCTTCGTGTTCCTCCGTGGACTTTGAGAAAATCAGGATGTCATCGATGAATACAATGACAAACTTATCAAGGAATTCATGGAAGATTCTGTTCATCAGATCCATGAATACTGCTGGAGCATTAGTCAGGCCGAATGGCATGACTACAAACTCATAATGGCCATAGCGGGTACGAAAGGCAGTCTTGGCAATATCCTGCTCTTTAACCCTTAGCTGATGGTAGCCTGACCTTAGATCGATCTTTGAGAAGTGTTTGGCTCCTTGAAGTTGGTCAAACAGATCATCTATACGTGGCAGTCGATATCTATTACGGATGGTAATCTTATTAAGTTCACGGTAGTCTATGCAAAGTCGCATGATGCCGTCCTTCTTCTTAACGAACAAGACCGGTGCGCCCCATGGAGATGCGCTTGGTCTAATGAACCCTCGCTCAAGAAGTTCATACAGTTGGTCCTTCAGTTCTTTTAGCTCTATGGGAGCCATACGATACGGAGCCTTAGAGATTGGTTCAGCTCCTGGAACAAGGTCGATGTTGAACTCCACTTCTCGTGCAGGTGGTATGCCTGGAAGTTCAGCTGGGAAGACGTCTTGAAATTCCAAAACTACTGGTTGATCCTGAATCGATGGGGATTCATCATCCATGTCGTGAACCGTAGCTAGATAACCCTCACAGCCATGTGACAGTAATGCACGTGCTTGCAAGGTAGATATGACTTGTACAGACCGTCCGGGTATGAACCCGTTATGAATGTACTCTGGTGCATTAATGTCGCCGAAGATCACTCGATATGAGTGGCAGTCTATGGTAGCATGGTGCTTGGATAGCCAGTCCATGCCGAGAATCATATCGAACTCAATCATGTCTAGGGGAAGTGCATCTACTGCACGAATTTTATCGTCAAACTCTAGAGGAAGACTCTTGTATACATGAGTTATTAATACAGAGTCCCTCAAAGGCGTGGAAATGGTAAGCCTATTTTCTAATGGCAAGGGAAGTGTCCTGATGTTCTTAGCATATGTAGTGGAAATAACTGAATGAGTGGCACCCGTGTCGAAAAGAACACATGCAGCTTGGCCGTACATATACAAAATTCCAGTAATGGTACCTGTAGATTTGTTTGACTGATCGCGAGATGTCGTGTAGACACGCCCAGTGGTAGGAGGCGGCTTACTATCAGCATGACCCGAGGTACCATCCATTTCACCCTTACGGTAATCTCTCATACGATAGCCAGGGAGGCCGCACTTGTAGCACGCGTCGGAATCACGACGACATGGGCCAGGGTGTCTGCGATGGTAAGTACTGCAAAGAGGATGAGTGAATCCTCCAGCTGGAGTCCTTGCTTGCTGAGGGCCTGCTGATGACAAAATGTGTTAAGATAAAGTATATGCACGAGTATAAGACATATGCATCATAAGATGTTCACCAGTGTTAGCTGAACGGTTAGGCTGTGAACCCCTGTGGTTCTGGTCCTTCCCGTTACCGTGGTTCCTGGTAGAGGTTAATATAGTGTCAGCATGAGAGATATAACATGAAATCATAAGAAGATGCGTAAATAGTAGGACCTGCTGTTGTTGGAGTGTCCAGCGTTGTTACGGTAATTATCATTACCGCTACGCCTTTCCACAACAGAACGGTCGTTAGTGTGACCGTTTCCTTTGTGCTGATGAGGCTGCTGCTGAGTAGCCGGCTGAGACCGGTCCCCAGTTTTCTGCCTGGAAGATACAGTTTAAGAGATGATTATAGAACATATATGATAGGATGCGGTTTGATTACCGTTGAATACGAAATGTTTACCTCTTGTCAGGTCTTTCAGCTTCCCCGAACTCATCTCGCTCCTGTAGCATCTCTAGCTTCCTTGCTGCGTCGGCCACTTGTGCTACTGTATTGAACGTAGCACACACCAGATTGTTCGTGACCGAGGTGCGAAGTGCCCACCTAAAGTGGTGTGCCTGGTCCTCAGGAGTACCAGCTGCTGCTCCCAGGAAACCAGCTAAGCGAAGAAAGCGCTGCATGAATTCGTTGCTATTCTCTCCCGCTCTCTGTCGTATCCCATGGTACTCACGCTTGAGCTTGTCCTGCTCCGCCTTGGGAAAGAACTGCTCCATCACTCTCTCCTTGAATTGGGCCCATGTCAAACCAGCGACCCAATCATCACCTCCTTCCGACTGCGTCAAGGCTAGCCACCAGCTGAGTACATCGCCTTCAAACCGGTAGCATGTCAATCTCGCCTTGTATGCGGGGTCACAACCCATAGCATTGAAAATCTTCTCGATATGAGTCAACCAGCTTTCAGCATCGCTGGGGCTATCAGTCTTTTCAAAAGCTCTAGGACGGAGCTTGTTGAATCTTTCCAGCCACACTGCTAGTGTCACTGGAGGAGGAGGAGGAGGTGCCTGATTCTGCTGCTGCTGATTGTTGGCAGCTTGGACTTCAGCACGGATGTCATTCCTCAGTTGAGGAAGCAAGGTTTGCATGGCAGCCTGAATTGCAGCATTGAGCTGCTCTTGCTCGCGTGTGAGAACCATCTGACAGTATAACATAAAACGTATGATTAACAGTTCAAAACATAAAATATAAATTATATATATACATGAAAAAAAAAATTATACCAAAATTTTCACGAGAAAAATTTTATGCAAGAAAATTTTTGTATGAATGCATGATGCAGTTTTATGAAAACTTTTGATGTTCGAGAGTGAACGCCTCTGGTCAGTTCACTCAAACAAAAGACATATCGAGGGGACGCCTATGGGTCGGTCCCAAATCTAAAAGTTTCGATAAAACACATGCGACTAAATAGGGCAGTCCTGTACCAACCATTACTTAGTCAAAAAACCTGTAACGATGACATGTATATGTATGCTTAAAAATGATGAATGCATGAAAACAACTGTCAGTTCTAGGAAGACCGTAGTGACTACCCACTAATCACAGGTCATATTTCAGAGCCTACAAGTCGAAACCTTGGCTCTGATACCATAATTGTAACACCCCATTTTGGAAATGGAATCTTACGCATAATCATGGCGTGTCATCAAAGCATACAAGGGTAAATGTCTAAGCATTATTTGACCAATAAAAGGGAAATACCGGAATCAAACATCGGTAACCCCAAAGTAGAGCTCATCACACACAAACATAAATACTGTAAAAGGAAAGGACGAAACAATGTCCATTGCAAGCTGCATTAAAGTAAAGGAAATGCATAAAGTAAAGAAAGACAGTAAAGCTTCCAGTCCATATGCACGTACGTTTGAGATCTACGAGCGTCCCTGAGTACCTGCCGTTTTGGGAACATGAAAAGGAAAACGGCTGAGCAAGACGCTCAGTGCACGGATGTACAAAATAGCATGAAATAGGATAAGCATGTAACATATAACAGCGGAAGACTAAGTTCTGAGTAGACTGGTTAAGTATTGAGAAAACTGGTTTTACAGTTTGAAAAGCCTTATGTTTATCTTATGAAAACTGTTTTAACATATATATATATACCATAGCCCATATAGGTCATGAAAAGGTCACGTGCATGAATACTTGGAGGGGTGACCTCATCATGCTGATTAGAGGGGATGCCTCTAATTAATATACTGGTCTGGGTAGGAGGGATCAACTCCTTGTGAAGGGTGCAAGGCACACACAACATTCACCATGAAATACTGAATAAAACATGTAACTAGGATGCACCCATACGCCCCACATGATATAATAATATGGCCAAAACTGAAAGGGACGCCACGAGCAATCACTCTGCCGTGGGGAAGTCATAACATTGGTGCCTCCAATGTTATGGTTATGGTACCTCCATAACTAGGTGAAACTGGTCATGCTTGTATATGGCTATAGATTATGCTAATTAAACATAAGCAATTCAAAACAATAAAACAAATACTGGGGAAAACAGTTGGCTGCATACGGGGAAATCCTAATAACGAAAGAATGTCCATACTGAAAGGACGGGAATCCGTACCTCAAGTCCAGTGAATGAACGGAAGAAAGACTCCTACTTCTGGATCACTAACGCTACATGAATACACACGTGTATAAGTATCGAATTACTGATTACGTACTGGGTTTTATGTCTCATCTTAGCTTACTTTGTATGTTTTAGGTCATGGTTTACTGTTTAAAGCCTTAAACTGTGTTTATCTTGTATTATGATTAATCTGATTAAGTATTACTGGTATTTCATGTATTATTATACTTACTGTGTAATAATAAGTAACTTTCCAAAAATAGCAGGTTTCCAAAAATAGAAAGTTTCCAAAAATAGAAAGTTTCCAAAAATATAAAGTTTCCAAAAATAGAAAGTTTCCAAAAATAGAAAGTTACCAAAAATAGAAAGTTTCCAAAAATAGAAAGTTTCCTGAAATAGAATTTACTGCTTAAAATAGATTAGTTGCCTTATTTAATTAAGTTTCTATAAATAGAAGTTTCCATAATTAGAATTAAGCTGGTTACATAAGCTAACATATAAGTCTAAGTGTTTATAAGCTTATTTCTTAAGTCATATGATATAGTGTATAGTTTAATTATTATTTCATGTATTTAATTAAACTATAGGTTAAGCATTTTAATTAAAGTATAACATGTTTTAATTAAAATGGAATAAATTACTTAGGTTAAAATGTGTATTATTATGTATTAATAACATAACCTAAGTCATGTCTAATTAATTAATTATAGGCATGTTTTAAATAATTAATTAATTATAACTTATAACATAAAATACTTAGGTTAAATTAATATTATGCTAAATTAATAATTAAAATAACCTAAGTCATGGTTTAATTAATATCTCATGTTTATTAATTAATTTATATCCTAAGTTCATAATTCATAAAATTAACATGTAGCATAAATCATGATTTAACCAACGAACCATGAATCGGGCATGAACTCGACACCGTACCCCGAGCCAACTCGGGGTACTTGTGTCCCCTTGCTGCCGTGGGTCCCACATGCACCAAGACCGAACCCCCCTCGGGTTGGTTAAACTAGGCGGCCAAAAACAAACCCCCTCTTATAACAACCTTTGATTTTAATTTACCCCAAAACATGTTAGATCAATGTTTAATTATCATGTTTTAATAAGAATATTAATAACATGTTCATGAAAATAATCAAAGATTTAAAAGAATTAAAAAGAAAGGTTTAGAATGGTATACCAATACGTAGCTTGAAAGAGGATGAACAACCCCGGTTTATTGCAATGATTTTTGTGATCAAGATCAATCAACAACCACCTTTGGTGGTCTTAGGGGTGGCGGCACAAAGAGAGACCAAGGAGGAGGAGAGAAAACTTTTTAGGTTAGATGCTTATTTCCTTGAAATGTGAAAAATGAAAAGAATTTTACCATAACCCCCCCTTTCATGTAAAAAGTCAATGGGCTAAGCCCACCTTGGTTGGTGTGCCGTGGGTATGGGGACCCACATGGGGTACCCGTACCTTTTCTCGTGTCCCGATGTTTCGTGTTCGTTCGTGGTTAAACGTGTTCGTGTTTAAAGTGTTTCTGTTTATTTTATCATGTAGTTTATCGTATTATTTACACTCATAATTAAGTACTTACGTAATTATTTTAGTTCGTGTTTTAAAATGGTGATCATGATTTAATTATGTTCACGTGAAATATCTATTAACTGTTTATCATGAGTTTGTACGTAATCGATACTTATCATGTCATACACGTATGCACTTGCTTGATTATTAGCACATGAATGTGATCAATACTAAATAGGGTAAGTTTTAATCTAGGACGTACGATCTTAAGGGCACTATTCATGGTAAAAGCATGCGGGTTTTACACAATTGCTTTCTTGTGATTTTTGAGCACATCGAGAAGTCGAGATTTTTCATCCTCTTCCAAGTCCTTTGCAATGATGACGGGTAACTTCTTATTGTCTTCAAGGAAAACATATTCAAGATGAGACAGTAAATCCTTAAGCTCTAAATCTGGAGGATTGTCGATGGAAGGTTTAGTCAAATTCGGATCATCGATTGTAACTTCCTTAGGAGAAGGTGGAGACATATGGTCCTCATTGAGAAGTTTCTCAATGGTACGAATGTATTCTTCTCAATCGGTGGGAGAACCGTCATATTTTAAGTCCACATCCCCTAAAGTTGCTTCAAATTCTTTCAAAAGGAAATCACTTTCTCCAAATGGAGTTAGTGAGGGAACAATAGAGGCAACGGTCTCAACAATGGGTAGAGAAGGAGAACCACTTTTACAAGCGTCTTTGAAATGCTCTTCACAAGCCTCATCAAGTACGTCAATGAAATTAACGCTCTCGTATTCAGAATGTTGCTTAGAAATTTTACCCATGTTGAAGACGATTTTGTCGTCACCAACACTCATGATTAATTCACCCGCGGCTACATCAATGAGAGTGCGACCGGTCCTCAAGAATGGACTTCTAATGATTAATGAAACACGGGGATCCATCTCGTAGTCAACGACGACAAAATCCGCCGAAAAGGTGAATTTGTCGACACCGACGAAGACATATTCGGCTATCCCCACCGGATAAGCAACCGTACGGTTAGCTAATTCCAATGTCATTCGTGTGGGGACTAGCTCGGGTAGAGATAATTGTTTCCAAACACTAAATGACATTAAGTTGATACTAGCACCTAGATCGGCTAGGGCCATACAATTCTCTACCTTGGGGAAGTTGCATGGAATGAGAAAGCGACCCGGATCACCAAGTTTGGTGGCTAATTTCCTTAAGAGAACGGCGGAGCAATTCTCGTTAAGTTGGGTCTGAGTAATATCAAGAAGCTTCTCCTTATCACTGAGAAGATCTTTAAACATTTTAGCATATTTCGGCATGTGAGCGAGAGCCTCAGCAAAGGAGATGTTGAAATTCAAATGTTTAAACGTTTTAAGAAAGTTCTCTTTCCTCAACCTTGAGGGATAAGGTATGTCGGGTTGAGATGAAGGTTTTGGAATGGAATTCTCACTCACATCCTTGGGTGGTGGATGGGTAGAAATAAAAGGTGGAGGAATCGGTGAAGGGGACTCGTTTTCCTTTGTCACAATCACCAGTGTAGGTGTAGGAATCTCGGGTTCCTTTAAACCTTTGCCACTTCGCTTGGTGATTGCTTTCATCTCCCCTCTTGGATTAGCAACGGTGTTACTCGGAAGAGAACCCAAACCAGAGTCTTGATTACTTGGGAAGAAACTAGCCATCATATCCCTTAAGTCATTCGTTTGACTGCTTAAAGAGTTTTTCATATCGGATCAAAGATCATTCCCTTGTTTCGCCGTATCTCCTTTCAAGTTGATGATTTGACTCTGAAGATTCTTCACTAGCGCGTCATTAGTCCTCATGTAAGTTTCAACCTCGTGATTAGATGCGATGGGTTGGTTGGAAGTAGGAGCATGGTAGGCAGGTGGTTGATAAGTGGGTTGTTGGTAAACTTGATTATTTCCTTGAGGTGGATACGGGTTTCTTTGGGTTTGATATTGATTAGGAGCTCGAGTTTGGTTTTGATTGTTGCGATTGAAGTTGTTTTGGTTTTGAGGAGGAAAACCGGGTGATGAAAGGAAGTTGTTTGAACGATAACTGAGCAAATTGCGGTCACCTTGAGTACGAGCTTGATAGCCTCCCGTAGAAAAGTTACCGTTAGCAGCATACACGTTTTCCGGATTGTCATAAATAGAAGGACCATCGGTGTATGAATGAGAATCCCCGTAAATCTCACAAGAAGTTGATACAGCTTTAGCTTGTTGAAATTGGTTTGTAGCCATGGTTAAGAAGTTTTTGTTCATCTCGGCTATTTGGCGAGTAAGTTCGGTTACCTCTGGGTTTGATGAAGTAGAAGAAACATTGACCCTCGGGTTATTCCTTGAAGATGCGGATGAATCCTAATTTTTGTGGTGAGTGGTCATTTTCTCTATAAGCTCTATACACTCCTCAGGTCTTCTCTTCATGAATGTACCACCGGCGGCAGCATTAATCGTATCACGATCACGAAAAGTTAAACCATGGTAGAAAGTATCAATCAAAGTAACGGGGAGCATATTACGGTTCGGACAACGGTCGATCAAGACATTATAACGTTCACAAGCATCGAAAAGCGATTCATCGGGTTCTTGAGTGAAACCACTAATTTGGTTGCGAAGACTAGTGACCATGGATGGTGGAAAGTAGCGCGACAAATTTTTTTGAGTCATTTCGTCCCATGTATGAATTGAGTTTTTGGGAAGACGATCAAACCATTTTTTGGCATGGTGGGATAAAGTGTGTGGAAAAAGGTGAAGGCAAAGAAAATCCATGGAAACACCGGGCAATTTCATGCTTTGAGTGACGGTTATGAATTTATCGAGATGTTTGTTGGCATCATCATCCGATAATCCGCGAAATGGACAAGCGTTTTGAACTTGTTGGATCATGTGATGCTTCAACGAAAATTCAGGAGCTGTGATTTGCATCGGCGCAATCGGTCCTCCTCGTCCGTTCATGGTTGGTTGACAAAGCTCCTCCATCGTTCGAAGGTCGGGTGGAGGGACATGGTTGTTGTTGTTGTTATTATTCAAATTGGGGTGAGGTGGGTTGTTATTATTATTATGAACACCGACCATATCTAAGTCTCTAAGAGTCTGGGGCTCAGAATAAGAAGTAGATCGAGTACGCATACACTAAAATGAAATACAATATTTTTGGTTTTTTATCTTTTTTTTTTTTGAAAATTTTATATTTTTTTAGGATTTTTGAAAATTTTTGTGCTAGAAAATAACGTTCCTAAAAGAACGAATCCCAAAATCCAATTTTTCTCACTAAAAACCGTTAATCTTTACGAAAAGAGTCGGAAACGGCGCCATTTAATGTGATGATATTGTGTGTGCTCTAGAAGTGTTGTTCGTACTCGATTCAATTCGAATTGATCACAGTTTAGGGTGGAATTATTGGTATTGGTCACTAAAAGGGGGAGCTTGATTGTCTAAGTCTACAAATAACATAAATATAAAAGCTATTAAAAATAAAGAAGAGTGTCTAACCTCGATTGCTTTTCCAGAGTTAATGCTGCACAGTAGAACTTGGTGAAAATATCTAAAGGTAATTATCTAATTTAAAATAAAATTGAAAATGTAATGTCTTTGACTAAAAATGAAAGCTTTAAAAGTTAAACTAAAAATTAAGGTTTAAGAATAAAAGACGAAAACTTAAAACTTGATAAAAAGTAATTTTGAAAACCTAAAACTTAATAAAAATTTAAACTTAAAATTTAACTAAGTGCAAATGTTTTTTTAAAAATTAAACTTTAGTGAAAATGGCGGGAAAAATTAAAGTTTGAAAGTAATTCGGAAAACTAAGATTTAAAAAAAATAAGTTGAAATACAAAAATTTACCTAAGTCGGAATCTAAATTTTGTATTTAATTCGGAATACCAAGTTCAATCTAGTTCAGAATTCCAAACCAAAATGCAATTCGGAATCCGTGTCACTCAACTAATTCGGAATCCATGCCCTTGACTTAATTCGAAATAACAAACTGTTGACTAATTCAGAATCTGCGTACACCACCTAATTCGGAATCCTCATCCCAAATCTAGTTCGGAATGTTGATCCTTCACGTAATTCAGAATAATACTCCAACACTTAGTTCGGAATATATCTTGTACGTAGTTCGGAATGTGTATGTTTGTATCTAGTTCGGGGAATGAGTTGTTTGTTTTGCAGGGAAAAGAAGATTAATTTGGAATGCTTGATCTAATTTGGGATAACACAAAACTCACTTAAGTCGGGATAAAAGATTTTGACATAGTTCGGGAAAAGAGGGTTTTGACAATCCAGATTAACACCAAATAAGAAAATTCACAATAAGCACTTACCAAAACTTTACCAAATAGATTTTTAGAAAAAGCTAAAAAGACACAATTTAAAAACTTATAAAAACACTAAATAATAAAAATATTTAAAATCAACTTTTTATAAAATATTAATCTACCAAAATCAACTTTTTTAAAAAACTAATAAACATAAAAATTAAGCAATAAGCACAATAATCTAAAAACCTCAAAACACACCAACTCAATAAACACAATCCAATAAGCCAACCAATCACACAATCAACAAAATTAAACCAATTACATGATTAATTAAGCAAAAACAATAGATTATGATTAAGAAAGGTAGATTGAGAATTTATTAAAAAGCTTGATTATATTAAAGATTAAGATCAAAGATTACAAGATTAAGATGAAGGTTTGATAAGCTTGAAAGTTAAACTAGAGAGAAGAAAAATAAAAACACACTTATACTTACTAATTAAGACTTTTTCTTTAATGACTATTTTCTAACTATATATAGGGGAAGGAGTAGGTGCTTGTTTCTTCCTCCTTTCTTCTCGTCTTTCTTGTCTTTTAAATAACTTGCTTTCTCGACTTTGTCTCGGGATTAGTCGAATAATAACTTGAACTTGTCTTCTAATTTTCTTCTTTTAGTAGACTTGGTTCTTCGACTTTGTTAAACTTCCGTCTTTAGACTTTTTCTTCGATAAATCTTCAGAATAGGCCTTTGACTTCCGTTCTTCTTACACTTTTGACCTTTTGACTTCGTCTTTTGTCTTTTTCTTTGGTAAATGCCCTTGAAAGCCCGTGTTTTCTTCCTTTTTCATATTTTTATCCTGAAACACAATAAAAACACAAACCACGCATAATTCCGACTTTTACGACATAAAATACACGTTTTGGTCTTGTTATTATTGGAAATAAGTGGTAAAAGGATAAGTGTTTTCACAGTTATTACAACCCGGATCTATATTCACGTGGGAATTTACGATTTAGTACCCTTACCCTCAGCAAAAGAAGAGAAATCTTCTTACACTTTAGTGGATTCGTCAAGACATTCAAAGTCTATGAACTCAAGTTTATGCTTTAGAAAAACCTCTTCGCCAAAAAGAAATAGGATTTTTTCCAAAAGCGTTGAACACATTTTTTTCAAGAATTTCTTAATGATTATTCAAAATCTTTCAAAAATTGTGTGTTCAACAAACTCCCATCCTCAAAAAGCGAAATGTGGATCACATCCTCACAATGACAATTCAATTGGATCAATTTTTGAGGGGGAGCATTTCAACTTCATGCAAAGATTGACACATCTTTCTTTTCAAGACTATTTTTTCGAAATATATTTTAATCAAATTTGGTATCTCTAATATAAAAAGATTTTATATATTAGAGATAGAGGGAGAAAATGTGATTAAAATGTGATCTTATATAAGACTCAAGCACTTTAACTCTTACCTACATGTGCAAAACACTTTCAATTATCAATGCACATGTGAAGGGGGAGCAATTCTGAAACAACAAAACTAGCAAGGTGTTAAATTTTTTTCAAATACTTTGTTAGACATTTGAAGTTGTTTTATGGTTACGATCTTATACCCACAACATCTTTAATCCACGACGTTACTGGTGTAAAAAGGGTGGTTAGGTTTAAGTCTTATGATCCAACCAGAACCGGAGGGATCTTTCCAGGGACAATCCAATAGATTATTAGAAGTCCTTAGGAAAGATGGAGTAGAATGTGAACGTAGTTGAATTCCGACTAAGTACTGATGCTAGCACTGGAACAATCACAACAAGGTGCTGGTAATGATGTCTTAGTAAGCATTGAAGGGATTGAAGAATGAAAAAGAAATGTAAGGATAGAGGGTGTAAACAAAGAAGCCCTCTATACAACTTAGGCAGAAACCAGGTCAACACATCATGAATACAAACTCATCATTGACCCAGTGATGAAGTGCACAACCTGTTGGGAATTAATTTGATGAGACAAATCAAGAATAATGAAACAAGAAGGACTTATATGCAATTATCAAGATTTACAAGAATATGGAGCCCTTTCATACAACAAGGAGGACTTATTAGCTGTACCACCCCAATAAAGCGGGTAACACAGTGGTGGATCGATGAGCAAATAGCTTACAAAGCACATATCATAATTATATGATTTTTGAAATACAATTGATGTAAACATTGAATTGGTACAATCATTTAAATCGTTGAACAACATTTGTTATGAATATCCTAGTAAAAGATAATCCCCTGTCATTTTTATGCTCCTAAATGATGCTCAATCCATGCTCAAATAATCTTGCTAAATAACCTGCGCAAAACATACTAACGGGGGTCAACATAAAGTTGGTGAATTTACAGATTTTAATCAATTAATTAGTTTGGACATACAATAATCCTAAAAGTAATAATGCACAAAGCATTCTTACTAAAATGTAAATAACATTTGTTTATTATTAGAAAATGAAGATTAACCCCCATAGTCTTCAACAGATGAGGACGTAGTGTCTTACAAAAAGACACCCATTCCTGTTCCAACAGGATATACGTCTGTTGTCCCGGCCAAGGCACAGTGAGCATGACTCACCCAGACGGGGATGGTCAATCCCTAATAGATCTATTTATAACATTTGGGCGATTTACAACAATTTAACAGTTTCAACAATAAGCAATCATAATCCAATTTATATAATTCAATTATGTCCAATATGTTTGCATGTTTTCTTTCCCAAAAAGGGGAAAGTTTTATCAAAGTTTATAGGGGCTGTAAACTCACCTGATACAATCATCACAATAGTTAATAGAGAACGAACGTCAATCAAGAATACATGTCAACAATCGATACATGATCATACGAGACCTAAAGATAACAAGGCTCGTCTTAGGCTTGAGACAAGAAATAAATCGTACATATATGTAATAATTATGTTTTAATAAGTTCTTGGACATTGCATAAGTTTTATGATTCTTTATAAAACTTTTAGGTGAACACTTAGCCATTTTAAGTGAAAAATCCAAGTTGACACTTTTAGCCCATCTTAAGCCCAATAGTGGTCCACTACCCAGGTATATGACTTAAGTCTATTTTAAATTCAGTATACTACTCTAAATTAGTTATTAATCTTAGGTCCAATAATGGCCCAATAGCCATTATAAGTGTAAGTTGGGCTTTTATGGCCCAAGTCCACTTTGTATAGTTTTTGGGTTCTAAAACACATCACAACCTCATACACTTAATATTTCACGTTGGTCGGGTCTCGGTTCATCTAGTCATCAGTATATAAATAAGTCCAAGATCCTTGACATGTGGGTCCTACCATGTCGGTTTATAATAAAATCATCACATTTTACGTTAATGAGTTATAATCCGTTTATTATAATTTTCCCTACATGTCTCGCTAATTTGTTCATCTCTTGAACCGTAAATCATCTAAGTGTGTTATTTTTACCAAAACCATTATTAACTCATGTACTACACTTATTATAAGTATAATTACCTCAAATTTATACTTTCCATAGCTAATTAACCCATTTCTTAACTTAGAAGAGTTGGCTGTTTTTGGGCAGCCAAACTCGTTTTCACCATTTTGGTCTCCATTTCTAAACCGTAAGTAACTGGTAAACTATCCAATTGATTCTACTTGTTAATGATTTTATCTATAACCTACAGTCTTACCTTTTTCAATGATTCTTAGTTCTTATATGAGAAAACAGTCCGTGAAGACAGTATGTTCAGATCTGACTAGTTTTCACTATTTTTATCACCATTTACAAACCGTAAGGAATTGGTAAATCATCCAATTAATTATAGTTCTTCATGTTTTTATATACAACTTTTAGTTTTACATATTCGTAGGTCAGTATATAATTTTTACGAGAAAACAGTCCATCAAAACAGTATGTTCAGATTTGACTAGTTTTCACTATTTTGGTCATATCCTAGTATTTAAAATTCATCACGAGACGAGCCATACGGAGAATTAACCACAAAACAATTATCTATCTTAATATGTAAGTTTTAAGTATCCCAACCCTACTGAGATTTCCATGCAATCTGTTTTTGTTACGGTTCAAAAATTGTTATGAATCAAACTGTTACTAGAGCTTGTTTAGCTTGATTTTTTGTGTTCAAAATCTCATATACAATGTCCCAATACTCATTAATCTATTTCGTACATATATATATATATATATATATATATATATATATATATATATATATATATATATATATATATATATATATATATATATATATATATATATATATATATATATATATATATATATATATATATATATATATATATATATATATATATATATATATTTGGAATATATATAATATCAAGAAAATAAATGAATGATAAATAAGAACGAGATGTAGATCTTATGAGGCTTATCAAAGTCGTTGTACTACTGAGTGAGCAAGTAACCATCCAAGATCTTGTCAACACTTGATGTGACCACCATGCATGGATAGATCCAAAATAGATCTACAAGTTTCACTTGATGCATGTATAGATCCAGGGTAGATCTACACGTTTTACTTGATGCATGTATAGATCTGGGGTAGATCTACACGTTTTACTTGATGTATGTATAGATCCGGGGTAAATCTACACGTTTTACTTGATGTTACCATCATGCATGTATAGATCCACCATGGAAATAAAAGAAAATCTTGAAAGTTGATGCATGTAGTAGATTTACATACCAATGTGTAGATCTCGAGATTTCCAAGATGGGTCTTTGATTTGTTTTTGAAGATTCAAGCTTGATCATCAATTTTTTGATGATCAAGGGTGTTAGAGGGTCACGGTATAAGGAAAAGAAAGAGAGAGGGAGAGAGAATTGTTGTGTGTGTGTGTGTGTTTTGTGTGAGGGAAAGTGAAGGAGACAAGTAGACAAGGCCCTTATATAGGGTGAGAGTGAAAGGTGACAAGTGTCACCCACTTAACATTGTCCAATGAGAATCAAGAAGGTGGGGGGACATGATGGACATGTGTCACCAACCTAGAGTTGGACCAATGAGAAAGTGAGGTGTGTTGGTGGCTTGTCTAGTGGGCCAAAAGTATTGTTGGGCTCCTTAAATATCTTGTTGGGCTTATTAACCCCATTACTATCCAAGGCTAAAGTAGTTGGGCTTATAAGGCCACAAATGGGCCTAAAGTGTATCTTGTATTCTAACTTACGTTATTACACGGTTCGGGTCACGTTCGAGGTTTATGAATTTTTTATTCATCTTACGAGGATTTCGTAATTGATCCAAAAATCATTTTTCCAATCAAATGGGGTATTTATATGACGTATAAATATGAAGGACGGGTTTGTTTATTTAAACGACAAGTATTTTTCATTTATCTTTTGTATAACGTAAGGATCGTTTTAGTAGAAATACTTCTCATTTAATCATTCTGTAGATAAATGTAATATTAAACACTTTAATCAAATTGTTATCAAGTATTTCTTGACAATAATTTATGTAGTTAAATTATTGAATTGTCGGTACGCGGTTTGTATGACTTTTGTCAACTCTCAAATCCGATGATTTTTGTATGGTTCAAAGAGGGTTTTTGAAACATACTCTATTATTATTTAATGAACGAAACATCTCGGGTTTTACACCATCCACATGCCACCTTGAGTTTCGTCCTCGAAATTTGATTACTACTACTAGGTTGAGAAATGATCTAGAATAATTGAGTAGATTTTTATTACATTATTCTCATGGTAAAATCATGGATTTTACAGCAACACCCCGTTATTTTAGCTTCGTCCTCGAAGCTATTAAAAACTTTGTCATCTGTTATGGTATGGATGTCATAGATCTAAAGGTTCGTCTTAGACATGTGTGGTGCCAACAATGTAAGGAGATAGTTATTCGGATTGCTCTATAAGTCCGATTGGGCAGTATCTGAGTGATGCTACCATTACGGATGGACAAAAAGCAATGCAAGGAGATCTTTATCCGAGCCGCCCTAGACATCCGATTGAGCAGTATTTGGATGCTGCTATCAATCACAGATGGACAGAATTATCCGAAAAGTTTGGGCGTCAATTTGACAAAGCGGTAGATGTTCGTAGAACAAATAATGACAATTTAGAGAGGAAACTCTAGGAGGTTGTCAATTAGGAAGAGTCGAGGTAGGGTTAAATACATTTAGTTGGTTAAGCTCACAACGATTGATGTTCATTTGGAAAACCTACAAGCCAGGATTTAAGGTCGGAGAGGGTTCCGGAACTAAACATGCTGGTCCTGTTTAAGTTCGGATTGCTGCTCTGGCCATGAGCCAGGAGCAGAACATGACGGACGCCCACAACCTGTTGATAGCAGGCCAGGTGGAGTACACAGCCATGCATGAGCGCATAGGCTCTCTCTCTGGGACCATATGGGCAAATGCCCTGATAGCACGAGGTTTTTGGGCCATGAGGCCTTGTAGTGGTTGTTGGAGGAGAACTACTCCCTCTCATCGGCATAATCACACCTTGGAGGGGGGGGTCTTCAGCATAAGACCCACACTTCTCTTACTGCACAAGGCCAGTTCTTGTCTTCCTTCTTTGATCTTGCAGTTGTTTGTCATGATGAAGAGACAGCAGAGACCGCCTACCTTCGAGGAGTCGTTGGCAGACTGCGGTCCCAGTTGTTGATTGCACTCAGTTTGCTTAAGGAGTCCTGATTGGCTTATAGAGGTATTGTAGAGTACCCAGTCGACACCTGCAACCTTACCAGCCTTACCAGTACCAGCCCTATCTAGCAGACCTGCTGGGCAGGATTTGAGTAGATGTACTAGATCTTTTGTTTACCATGATAAGCTTTCGGGTTGTATTCAAGCTATCATGCACAATTCACGAGTCACTTAGAAGTTTAAGAAATCATTCACCAAATCACAGTAAGTCTTGTGATGATACATTGTAAAGGTACTCTATTACAATATAGTACGATGAAGGATAACGTTAATGAAGTCGGTGACGTGTGTAGAAACCCAAATTTTTGGAGTTTTTTACCACCCCGTTATTTTAGTTTCGTTCTCGAAGCTAAAGATGAAGTTACTTGTTCAGGGAACAAGTGAGAGTGCGTTTTCTTGAGCGGGTAATCTTGTGAATTCGAGTTTTAAGTTTACAAGGTTGGGTTGACCAGGACAAACTTGTCCTAAGTCTTGGTTTTTCTTAGACGTGCCTCCGGGGCCCCAATGTGTCTTGATGAGCGTAGATAACAGTTCATTAATTTTACTACTAGTTCTTCAAGAGATTTTTAAGTCTATTAAGCTTTAATAGGCTTATGCGATGTCAGGTTGGAAATATGGTTTTGGCTAGTACCGCTCTTGCATCAACAATTGTCACGCGAAGGGCTTCCCGATAGGCTTCTAGCCTGTGGAAGGCAACATTAGCCTGACACCAATGCTTCACTCAGCAAGATGGCTAAGATTTTTGTTGGTTTTGCTTGGGTAGGAAGCTACAAAGAATCTGCTTCGTTTGTGGCTGAGCCGGGGCATAAGTTGCATGGAGAAGAAGTACTTCAGATGATAGAAATCAAAGAAGATACCAAGAATAAAGAAGTGTACATCTTGTGTGATGCTGGAAAGGTTATGCGTTCAATGTAAGTGGTCCAAAATTTGCACAAATCTAGACTTCTAGAAGGGGGAAGTCATTCATTTCAAGGCTAGTTGGACAATGGTATTGTCGAACTAATTGGATCCGAAGAGGAAAAAGATTGTCCAAAAGAGTTTTGGACATCAAATAACGCTTTTTGGGTAATGATGAACATAACCCTACAAAATACACCCATTGGGAGTTGGGCATGTCTTTTATGCTTGGGTTTGTCTTCCTCGTCGACTTAAGAAATGTGGGTTAAGAAGATAGGGCATCCTCTTACCAAGTATTTCTGGTCTTTTGGTACAAGAGATGACACTAAGTCTAGTGTCAAACAATCTGTGTTACCATCACCTTGAATGATCGAAGTTTCATTTCTCAATTGCAGATGAACCAGCTCTCTTTTCTGTGACACCCCAAAGGGGTCAAATGAAACGAATGTGGGCACTCCCGAAAAGGGTTCAAAAATGCAGCGGAAAAGAACTCTCCCTGAAAGGGGTCAGATGCAGCGGAAAGTAGGCACCCTCAAAAGATTCAAATGCAGCGGAAAATGGACATTTCTAAAGGAATCAAATGCAACGGAAATGGACATCCCCTAAGGGGTCGAATGCAGCGGAAAGTGGACACTCCCAACAGAGTCAACTGCAGCGGAAGTGATATTTGGGTTAAGGATAAACCAAAAATCAAGAGCACAATGCTATGATCCAAAAGAGATGAATACTAATCTTCCTTAGGTTTCCAGATGATGATGATGTAATAACGATAAGATATTACTGGAGGAAATCGCGTGTCGAGGAGGGATACGTTACATAGTCGGATACCTAAAATAATATCAATAATGAGTTATGTCGAATACATTTAAGCTCATGTGATTATAAATTTCTATTTACATCGATAAGCGTCCTTATCCATGTAGGGTGAAATTTATAACTCCATTCGGTGAGCTATGATTTCTTTATTCAAACGAACAAGCGTCCTTACTTGTTTCAATAACGATTTCATAGCCCACCTTACCTAAATATTCCCGGCAAGTCTTATTATTTAGGATAAATATAACATCTAAGATAATAGATATTATTAAGATACTTTACAACCTGTTTAGTTATAACTTTCGTCTTCGGGCGTCCCATTCCACCGTGATACGAATTTTATAAGTAAACTTCTGGTCCGGTGGTTCATGATCTCACCTTTAGACGTCCCATTCCGTCTAAAGACGTAATCATAATTAACTTAAGATCAAGAGTCTCAGGTCCCATATGTAAAAAATAGGATCATAAGTACCTTGATTTTGGGTCCCACCGCATCATTTAAAGATTCAAATTTATCCAAATAATACCACATGATATTATAAAAAGCACGCGTATATGAGTCATTAATAAGTCGTGTTCCGTAGATATACGTACAAAATCATAAGCGAGAGAAAATACATGTTGACGCGCGATAACGTGCGCGAGAGACGCATCGAACAAGGAGTTCATATGTATAATATAATATATAATAATATATTAAAATCATAAGCATAGGCATTATATCGTATAGTTCCTTCTAATAAGGTATATATATATGTATATATACACATAACAATAAATTCAAACATTTAATGAAATGTAGTTCGCTAGGTAATGCTTCCTAGTATGTTTTTAAATATTCCAATTTGTATGTTTGTTGTAAATTCGTTTTCATTAAGTGACCTGTCAGTTATCCTAGTGGTTAGAATAGACTAACCAGTTCCTATTCATCGAATAACTATGTAAAGATGGTATGCCCAAGTTTTAATACCTTAAATGAAATAAAGGTTCTAGGGTTTTGCCTAAGTTTCGGCTATTGGCAAAACAAGGCCCTCTATATTTTACCAAATGTACACTTTCCAGTTCTTAACAGCTTTAGTCCTTAGGGTTTCTAGTATTTTCGGGAGAAGGTGAAAATAGTCCCTCTGTTCAACATTAGGTTTTATAACTTCCAATAAGTGGCGAACTAAAGCTTAGGGCTTCTAATTGCTTCGGCTGATTACAACATTAGTCCTTAGAGTCATAAAATGACAATCTAACTTCCAAGAATTTACAAAAGTGGTTCTTAAGGTCTAATAAGTCACGAATGGCATTTATTAATCCCTACACTTTCAAATATTTACAATATTAGTCCTTGTAGTTTCTGTTTTATCAAGACAAGTTTCAATTGTCATGGTTTTAATCCATAAGTTTTATAAACTAATGTTCTTAGTCTAAATGTTTTTATAGTTATATCTTCGGTATAAAAACTTAACTTAAGTGTAAAATCACTAAGTGAGCTTATTAAGTGCACCAAAAGAGCTAATGGGCTTTCCAAACCCTTATTGAGCTTACAAGGTCCATTAACAATTCTTATGAGCTAAGGATTTCTTAATGGGCCTAATTATAGTTTTAGATCCATCAATGTTAGAGTTTTACTACATAGGTCCATAAGACAATAAATAGGCCTAATGGTCTTCCTAATGGGCCTAAACATATTTTAGTCCATTAATAATTCAAGGTTTGCTAAGTAGGCTTACTAGGGATTAAATGGGCCTAATATGCTTAGTTAATGGTTCGGCTATATGGTATTGGGCCTATAGGGCCTATTCAAGTTTTGGGTTACTGTTACATGTGCTTAACTAGTCCATTAATAATAGTTAACCATTTATCTAGGTGTGAAGTTTATGAAACTTACAAGCTTATTGGTTCTTAAGGGTTAATTCAAGATCTCCAAAGAAAATTTTACAAAATCAAATTTTAGATTTCCCCCGAACATTTTATTAGATTTTTCAATATTTATAAAAATCTAATTAAGTTTACTAAAGATTTATAAAATCTAGTTTAGATTTCCCCCAAGATTTTGTAAGACGCATATTATTCAGTTAGATTTTTATAAAAATCAATTTAGATTTTCCAAGATTATTTAAAATAGATAGATCTATTTAGATATTTAGAGACTTAAGGGAAAAAAATATTCTTAGATTTTCTAACGGGTTCTAGAGATTCTTTTAGATTTCCAATATTCTCAAAGATCTTATTTAAATTTTCATTTAAATGTTTCCATGTGTCTGTTATGTATTAGATTGTTCGTGGTTATAATGCACTGTTCGGGCCATCATACTTCAGAAGCCATTCTATAAACGTTTGAGGAGCGAGGGCACTTTAAATCGTAAACCCAACCACTCAGTCAAAACGTAATATCGAGATTGAACATCTTTAGTATAAAGCTTCCTACTAACATGGCATGTTTATTTGTTTTATTAATATCTTGAGTATTTAATATTTCTATAATAAATATTAAATAGTTATATTACGTAAATACGTACAAGTTAGCATCTAATACAATCAACAATTACGAATGCATAGAATAATGAATGCGCACTTAAATCATATAGTTATGCATGCTCTCTATGCTATATGCTTTCTAAGTATGTCCCAAAAAAAATCCCCAAAAGATTTTTATAAAGTCATAGTCCAGTTTTAAATAAAAGAAAAATACTTTTATTCTTATTTTATTTAAAAATTAATCTGGTTCGCTATAACTAAAGCTCTGATACCATTGTCTATAACATCCCCATGAAGCGGGTATCAAAGTGGTGGATCGATGAGCAAATAGCTTACAAAGCACAGATCATAATTATATGATTTTTGAAATACAATTGATGTAAACATTGAATTGGTACAATCATTTAAATCGTTGAACAACATTTGTTATGAATATCCCAGTAAAAGATAATCCCCCGTAATTTTTATGCTCCTAAATGATGCTCAATCCATGCTCAAATAATCTTGCTAAATAACCTGTGCAAAACATACTAACGGGGGTCAACATAAAGTTGGTGAATTTACAGATTTTAATCAATTAATTAGTTTGGACATACAATAATCCTAGAAGTAATAATGCACAAGGCATTCTTACTAAAATGTAAATAACATTTGTTTATTATTAGAAACTGAAGCTTAACCCCCATAGTCCTCAACAGATGAGGACGTAGTGTCTTACAAAAAGACACCCATTCCTGTTCAAACATGGTATACGTTTGTTGTCCCGGCCAAGGCACAGTGAGCATGACTCACCCAGACGGGGATGGTTAATCCCTAATAGATCTATTTATAACATTCGGGCGATTTACAACAATTTAACAGTTTCAACAATAAGCAATAATAATCCAGTTTATACAATTCAATTATGTCCAATATATGTTTGCATGTTTTCTTTCCCAAAAAGGGGAAAGTTTTATCAAAGTTTATAGGGGGCTGTAAACTTACCTGATACAATCGTCACAATAGTTAATAGAGAACGAACGTCAATCAAGAATACATGTCAACAATCGATACATGATCATACGAGACCTAAAGATAACAAGGCTCGTCTTAGGCTTGAGACAAGATATAAATCGTACATATATGTAATAAGTATGTTTTAATAATTTCTTGGATATTGCATAAGTTTTATGATTCTTTATAAAACTTTTAGGTGAACACTTAGTCATTTTAAGTGAAAAATCCAAGTTGACACTTTTAGCCCATCTTAAGCCCAATAGTGGTCCACTACCCAAGTATATGACTTAAGTCTATTTTAAATTCAGTATACTACTCTAAATTGGATATTAATCTTAGGTCCAATAATGGCCCAATAGCCATTATAAGTGTAAGTTGGGCTTTTATGGCCCAAGTCCACTTTGTATAGTTTTTGGGTTCTAAAACACCTCACAACCTCATACACTTAATATTACACGTTGTTCGGGTCTCGAGTCATCTAGTCATTAGTATATAAATAAGTCCAAGATCCTTGACATGTGGGTCCTATCATGTCGGTTTATAATAAAATCATCACATTTTACGTTAATGAGTTATAATCCGTTTATTATAATTTTCCCTACATGTCCCGCTAATTTGTTCATATCTCTTGAACCGTAAATTATCTAAGTGTGTTCTTTTTACCAAAACCATTATTAACTCATGTACTACACTTATTATAAGTCTAATTACCCCAATTTTATACTTTCCATAGCTAATTAACCCATTTCTTAACTTAGAAGAGTTGGCTGTTTTTGGGCAGCCGAACTCGTTTTCACCATTTTAGTCGCCATTTCTAAACCGTAAAGAACTGTAAACTATCCAATTGATTCTACTTGTTCATGATATTATCTACAACCTACAGTCTTACCTTTTTCAATTATTCTTAGTTCTTATATGAGAAAACAGTCCGTGAAGACAGTATGTTCAGACCTGACTAGTTTTCACTATTTTGGTCACCATTTACAAACCGTAAGGAATTGGTAACTCATCCAATTGATTCTAGTTCTTCATGATTTTATCTACAACTTCTAGTTTTACATATTCATAGGTCAGTATATAAATGTTACGAGAAAACAGTCCATCAAAACAGTATGTTCAGATTTGACTAGTTTTCACTATTTTGGTCATATCCTACTATCTAAAATTCGTCACGAGACGAGACACCCGGGGAATTAACCACAAAACGATTATCTATCTTAATATGTAAGTTTTTAGTATCCCAACCCTACTGAGTTTTTCATGCAATCTGTTTTTGTTACGGTTCAAAAATTGTTATGAATCAAACCGTTACTAGAGCTTGTTTAGCTTGATTTTTAGTGTTCAAAATCTCATATACAATGTCCCAATACTCATTAATCCATTTCGTACATATATATATATATATATATATATATATATATATATATATATATATATATATATATATATATATATATATATATATATATATATATATATATATATATATATATATATATATATATATATATATATATATATATATATATATATATATATATATTCAGAATATATATATAAGATCAAGAAAATAAAAAGAATGATAAATAAGAACGAGATGTAGATCTTACGAGACTTATCAAAGTTATTGTACTAGTGAGTGACCAAGTAACCATCCAAGATCTTGTCAACACTTGATGTGACCACCATGCATGGATAGATCCGAAATAGATCTACAAGTTTCACTTGATGCATGTATAGATCCGGGGTAGATCTACACGTTTTACTTGATGCATGTATAGATCCGGGGTAGATCTACACGTTTTACTTGATGTATGTATAGATCCGGGGTAGATCTACACGTTTTACTTGATGTTACCATCATGCATGTATAAATCCACCATGGAAATAAAAAAAATATTGAAAGTTGATGCATGTAGGAGATTTACATACCAATGTGTAGATCTTGAGAGTTCCAAGATGGGTCTTTGATTTGTTTTTGAAGATTCAAGCTTGATCATCAAATTTTTGATGATCAAGGGTGTTAGAGGGTCACGGCATAAGGAAAAGAAAGAAAGAGGGAGAAAGAATTCTTTTTGTGTGTGTGTTTTGTGTGAGGGAAAGTGAAGTAGACAAGGCCCTTATATAGGGTGAGAGTGAAAGGTGACAAGTGTCACCCACTTAACATTGTCCAATGAGAAGCAAGAAGGTGGGGGGACATGATGGACATGTGTCACCAACTTAGAGTTGGCCCAATGGGGAAGTGAGGTGTGTTGGTGGCTTGTCTAGTGGGCCAAAAGGGTTGTTGGGCTCCTTAAATCTCTTGTTGGGCTTATTAAGCCCATTACTATCCAAGGCTTAAGTAGTTGGGCTTATAAGGCCACAAATGGGCCTAAAGTGTATCTTGTATTCTAACTTACGTTATTAGACGGTTCGGGTCATGTTCGAGGTTTATGAATTTTTGATTCATCTTACGAGGATTTCGTAATTTATCCAAAAATCATTTTTCCAATCAAATGGAGTATTTATATGACGTATAAATACGAAGGACGGGTTTGTTTATTTAAACGACAAGTATTTGTCATTTATCTTTTGTATAACGTAAGGATCGTTTTAGTAGAAATACTTCTCATTTAATCATTCCGTAGATACATGTAATATTAAACAATTTAATCAAATTGTTTATCAAGTATTTCTTGACAATAATTTATGTAGTTAAATTATTGAATTGTCGGTACGCGATTTGTATGACTTTTGCCAACTCTCAAATCCGATGATTTTTGTATGGTTCAAAGATGGCCTTTGAAACATACTCCATTATTATTTAATGAACGAAAAATCTCAGGTTTTACACCATCCACATGCCACCTTGAGTTTCGTCCTCGAAATTTTATTACTACTACTAGGTTGAGAAATGATCTAAAATAATTGAGTAGATTTTTATTACATTATTCTCATGGTAAAATCATGGATTTTACATTAGCAAAAGATGGAGGGACTTCTAGTGTAATTAGAATTCTTGTAAAGAGGGTTATGTGTAGTATATAAACACACACCCTGCATAGATTTATTCATTCAATTATTCACAATGTAGTCATAAAGCAAAAGTCGTGTGTTCTAGACGTGTGTGATCTTGTAAACACGTCTAGGGTTAGTTGGTTAACGTTTAATGAGAAGTAAACGTTGGAAAAGAAACACCTTGTTCGTAATCAATGTTCTAATTTTTGTTGCATATGAACGTTGGTTATCCTAGTAAGCTTAATCGATCCGTGAATTATGGTTTCCACAATTGGTATCAGAGCGGGTGGCTCTCGATGCTAGGATGAACAAGATGTTCCAGTTGAAGAATGAAGAAGGAAGAAAAAGCTTAAAAATCCGTCCATGATTTTATGTTCGTATCTTTCTGGGAAGTGTTTTTCAAATAGAGATATCTCACTCGTTAACCGTTGGATCGTTGTGAAATTCACGCTGTAGGTTCTCGACACACGTGTCTTGAATCTCACCGGAGGGATCGTTGATCTGAGAGCGTATGTAAGAGATATAGAATGTCAAATGTTGCTGCAGAGGAAGGTATAAATTTTATCTTTTTATTAAATAAGATTTAGGGTTTCATCCCCTAAACCCTAGATCGAGTTTAGAACAGAAAAGAAGTGTTGCGTCCATGATTAGAAGTTGTTGTGAAGGCGATCGAAGCTATGGTTATAAGATCGAGTTAGGGTTTTGTACAAAACCCTAAAGTTGTTTACGATTGCTTCCTGTTAGGGTTTCAGTGTATAACCCTAGATCTGTTTATTGTTTTTGATGATATATGTTGCTGTGATTTATCAAACATGTCATGATCTTGGTTGTGATGTGCTATATCTTCTGGATCGTTTGGTTAAAGTAACAGAAGTTGCAACATATGAACTGGTGGAGTTTTAAAGCTGTTGTGGTCCCAACATTGTTTCTATACGAACGATTTCAATATTGGTTGTGTGATAATGAAATCGTTTTGCTTATACAGCTTGATGTCGACTGTTCATGTGGTCCTTACAAGTACTCTGGTCCAAGATGCTTTCTTTAGTACTACCTATGCATATACTTATCGTTCCACCAGAAGATATTCAAGTTGCTTTATTATCTAAGCCATATATCACGTGCGTGCTTTGTACACATGTGTGTGACTTGTGGTCCCTGTGGTAATAATAGCAGATACAACAATCGATTGACAAAGGAACAAAAGAGGGTTTGATATTCTTTATGGTCCCAATGTAGACAATTGTTTTTAAAGCAAAAGAAAGATGGTGATCACGTGCAGTTTATTGTGTTTTAGTATAGAAGAAAAAGGCGGACATGGGATCCACTGATATGGACGTAGTAATATGATTGTGGGGCACTGATGGACGCAAGGTTGAAAGTCGATGTGGTCTCAATGTTTATATTGATTGTGACTGGTACAAGGTTATGGATTTGATATAGTATGGGATGTCACGTGGGAAGGTTGAAAATAAGTACAGTGGTCAAAAGAAGATTGTGACTTATAAAAAAAGTGAAAAAGGACATCACGTAATTGAAGGCTCTTGATTCGTTTAAACTTATACTATTGTTTAATGCGTTTCTTGTCGTATGTTATATACCAAGGAGAAGTTATGAATAGCAGAGGGTAATGTTTTTAGTCACTGACATTATTATTTGTACCCACTGTCAAGAGTTATGTAGTCACAAGATGGTGTCAGTGGCTGAGTCGAGCCGCTGACAAGAATAAAACACACGCCGGCAAGGAAGACGCTGACATGTTATAATTGTTTTTAATCCGCTGACAAGTATCATTCAATATCGTTCAATACATACAGAAGATATATTGGATGACTCAGAATCCCGGAAAGAACTATCTGTTTAAAATTTTATGGCTCGTTTTGAAGATTGTGTTTGATACAATAAAGTTTTATTTGATTATGTGACAAGGCTAACCTTGCGGTTACGTACCGACTTGGATTAGAAGCAGAACGCCGACAGAGGCAGCAGTTGCATAAAAGAAGAGGATTATATTGTACTTAGGTGATTTTCATTGCAAATTGGAGGTTTCGATTAAGAGGTTTGATTATTACTTATTCGGTGTTTGAGTTTCTTTTCACAGGTTTGCGACTTATCATATCTTAAAGTTGTGGTGTTCCCTATCACACTTACACTTTAAAGGTAACTTATTCGTGCTTTAATGGTTAGTGACTAATACTTGTCAAATCTAGCAATTAGATACCTTGCTATCACTTGAAGGAGTTACATTATCGTGCTCAGTGTCTCACAAAGGATGAGGATTTTGACAAAGAGATTGAGGTCTGCTTATATTTTCTGTGTCATATAAGTTCGATGTCACATGGATAGTGCAAGATATAAGGTACAAGCTTGGGAGATTCAACTTCTTCAACAAATAGGTTATATTCGTTTTTCTTCATTCGTAATCTACAATTAGAATCTACATTGTTCGTGATTCATTTACATGCACCACTCAAGGGGAACCGTTTATTAGTTGTTTATCTTTAGAAGACCCCTATTGGATGTGACAAAAAGGGGAAGAAGATTCAAAGATCAAGGTATGCAACTTAATTTTATGTGGTGATATGTTTTACAAGAAATCTTAATTTAAGGGGAGGCTTGTTTCATTCGTGAAAGATCAAGATTTGAAGATTGGTTTTGTCATCATCAAATAGGGGAAGATTGTTGGGAATTAATTTGATGAGACAAATCTAGAATAATGAAACAAGAAGGACTTATATGCAATTATCAAGATTTACAAGAGTATGGAGCCCTTTCATACAACAAGGAGGACTTATTAGCAAAAGATGGAGGCACTTCTAGTGTAATTAGATTTCTTGTAAAGAGGGTTATGTGTAGTATATAAACACACACCCTGCATAGGTTTATTCATTAAATTATTCACAATGTAGTCATAAAGCAAAAGTCGTGTGTTCTAGACGTGTGTGATCTTGTAAACACGTCTAGGGTTAGTTGGTTAACGTTTAATGAGAAGTAAATGTTGGAAAAGAAACACCTTGTTCGTAATCAATGTTCTAATTCCGCTATGCTTGTTACATATGAACGTTGGTTATCCTAGTAAGCTTAATCGATTCGTGAATTATGGTTTCCACACAACCCTTCCCTAGCTACTCAGGCTTCTCTCAAAAGAAGTTTGTTTTATTGTCACGGAGAACAACATGACTTCTATTAGCTTTCTCATTCTGAGATAGTTGATATTGAATAGGTGGCATCTGCTCCAGCGTCCGACCAATAAAAGTGCACAAATCGAGTCTAGAGCCTAGAGATCAATCAAATCTCGTTTGGACACACGGATGACGAACAAGAGAGTCCTACCCTATATCCTTGTGATATTGCTAGAACACTCAGAGTGATACTACTTAGTATTCACAATGATGAGTGGAAATCCTTCTAGTGTTAACATCAAACAGCACTGCGGTAGGTCATATGTAAGATTCTTTAAGAATTGAACATGTGTAAATCTGAAAAGCAACAGTGGTTTGATTATGAATTGATTCAAACTTGTTTCAGGTCTCTACAAAATATCTTTATGGTCTTGCCAGAAAATCCAGAGTGATATTCATTAATATTCACAGTGACGAATGGAAATCCGTCTAGCGTCAACCTCAAACAGCGCTACGGTAGGTGACTTGTGAGATTCTTATGAATCAAGCTTGTGTCAACTGGAAAGCAACAATGGTAAGATTCTTTACGAATCACACTTGTTCCAGGAATTTGAATTGACGACTTTAATCAAGCGGATATCTATCCAATTGATTCACTCTTTATGTTCGCAGTCTTGCTTTGAGGCGGTCGAGTAAAGAGAACGGCTAGTACAGCCGCGAAACCCTGTCAAGGAGATTCTTAACTAAATCTACCTATCACAGGTACGGTATTTAATATCGTATAACGGTCTTCACCGACCGGAGGTAAAACGCTACCGATTTAGGAAAAATGTCAAAGCCATTCAGTCCGTGTCTATGTTTTGTCTCAAGAAGGTGGCTTCACGGTGTACTCAGCAAAGTGAAAGATTCAAAACCACATACTCATGCCAAAAGACATATTCAACAATTAATAGTGTGAGCATGTGGATGAAGACATAAGATCGCAAGATGGCAAAGACAAGTCAAGGATGATTTGAAGATCTCAAGATTAAAGACAAAGTCGAAAGACAACGACAAAGGCTCAAAGATCACAACATGAAGGAAAAAGGCTACTATTACACGTTCAAGACTCATTTATGGCGAGATTAGTAATCTCTACAAATCTCCAAATGACAAAGGGTAATGACCTCTCATAAAGGGTAATGACCTCTCATTGGGGGAGATTATTAGCCTCAAAATATTGAGTCAAACAAGAATGCTCGGTCATATGTTTATTATGTATTGTATATTAGAACGTTGTAATAGGTAGTAGATTAGTCGTGTTATACGGGCTTAACTTTAGGCTAAATTTCATTCATAAGTAACTAAAGCCCAAAAGGAAAGCCCGACCCATTAGAATATATTCCATATTCAAGCCCGCATGTGGGTGGACTATATATACCCTTCCTAGCATGTTAGGAAGGGTGTTGGTTATTCATTTTCTCTCCCTAATCTAATCCTCGAAGAGTTCCAACCATTTTCTCTCTACTTTCTCTCACTACTTTCTCTCTCTAGAATTCATCTTTTATCTACCTTTCTTTCTTATTTAATCATCACAAATTAATGGGACAACAACTTATAATATAGGTAACGTTACATTCGCAAGTAATCGATGAGGTAATATCATTGGCAAAGGTACGGCCTCTCTTGACTCTATGACTATAGAAAACGTAGAGCACGTTGATAAATTAGGTTTTAACCTTCTAAGTATAGGTCAAATTTGTGACAATAAGTGTAAGGTCATCTTTTCGGAATATGACAGTGAAATCGTAAAAGATGGAGAAGTCATTGGAAAAGGTGTTAGAAAGCATGGGCTTTATGTCATGAAGGTCAATAGGAAGTCAAATGACAACTTATGTCTATCGACTTTAGATGATAGTTCTACTCTTTGGCATACGAGATTAGGTCACGCTAATATGTGTTTAATTCAATATTTAGTCTCTAAGGAGTTGGTAAGACATCTCCCCAAGATGAAGTTTGATAGTCACTTTTGTGATGCTTGCAAAATTGGGAAGCAAGTTCACTCAAGTCATAAAGCCAAGAATTTGGTTTCGACCTCTCGGTGCTTAGAGCTTCTACATATGGATCTCATTGGACCTTCCGTCATACAGAGTTATGGAGGTAACCTTTATACCCTAATTATAGTTGACGAATACTCTAGATTCAATTGGACTAGATTTTTGGCGTCTAAGAATGAAGCTTTCGATCACTTTGAAACCTTTAGTCGAAGAATTCAAAATCAACTAGGATGTTTAATTGTCTCTATTAGGACGGATCATGGTAGGGAATTTGATAATGAAGTGAAATTCGGTACCTTTTGTGAAGCTCATGGTATTTCCCATAATTTCTCGGCTCCTCGCACTCCACAATCAAATGGGGTAGTTGAAAGGAAGAATATGACCATCCAAGAGATGAGTAGGACGATGTTAAATGAGCAATCTTTGCCTCAAAAATTTTGGTGCAATGTCGTGGACACATCGACCTACATTCTCAACCGAATTCTTATTCGACCTTTTCTAGAAATACCTCCTATGAGATTCTTAAAGGTAAGAAGCCCTCATTGGAATACATTAGGGTGTTTGGAAGCAAGTGCTTCATTCTCAACACTAAATATTACCTTACTAAGTTTGACCCAAAGTCTTACGAAGGTATCTTTTTAGGTTATTCTCAAACTAACAAAGCCTACATAGTCCTCAATAGAACCTTGGGTGTAATTGTAGAATCACTTAACGTGACTTTTGATGAAACCCCTCCTTCATCTAAGACACCACCTTTGGTAGATGATGACTTGGATGAAATAGACATAGTTAATGCCAAAGATGTTAGAAACATATGAGTTGAAGACCTTAGTGTTGAAAAGGGAGTAAACATTAAGGAGTCTAAGGATCATGCTCTCGATAACGTCATAGACGAATTAAATCAAAGGACCCTAAGATCTCAAGTCCAAAATCAAAGTAACTTCTTTTGTTTCGTCTCCTTGATTGAACCAAAGAATGTTAAAGAAACTTTGATGAATGAGAGTTGGGTCATCGCTATGCAAGAAGAATTGAATCAATTCATTGCTAATGACGTTTGGGAACTTGTTAATCCACCTAGAAGTTCGACCATCATAGGAACCAAATGGGTATATAGGAATAAGTTAGACGAGAATGGTGTTGTGTCTCGTAACAAGGCAAGACTTGTAGCTCAATGCTATAATCAACAAGAAGGTATTGATTATGACAAGACATACGCACCCGTAGCAAGATTAGAATCCATTAGAATCCTTTTAGCTTACGCTTTCGCCTTAGACTTTAAGCTTCAACAAATGGATGTAAACAGTTTGATCAATGCGGAGGTATATGTGGCTCAACCTCCTAGCTTCATTAATTTTGAGAAACCGGATCATGTTTACAAGCTTAAGAAAGATCTTTATGGTCTCAAACAAGCACCCAAAGCTTGGTATGATAGACTTAAAGCGTTTCTTGTAAAACATGAGTATACCATGGGGATGGTAGACAATACACTCTTTACAAAGAAGAAAGGTTCTCACCTCATTATTGTACAAATATATGTTGATGACATTATATTTGGTTCAACTTGTCAATCATTGTGTGATGACTTTTCCAAAATCATGCATGACAAGTTTGAAATGAGTATGATGGGAGAACTTAACTTCTTTTAGGACTCTAAATTAAACAAATGGACGATGGTATTTTCTTTAATCAGTGAAGACCCCTATGGCCTCGAATACTAAACTCACTGTAGATGATGATTGTGAGTCGGTAGACAACACCAAATATAGAGTTATGATGTGACAACCATGGTTTTAGGGTTCGTCACTTAGACTATAGTTTAGGGTGTTTTGTGCAAATATGTGCTTTTATGTGCTTATGTGTTTATTTTGTGTGTTTGGAGCGAGGTTTGGATATCGTTTATGGGTATATGGTACTCATAAGTAAATTTAGGAACGGTTATTTCATATTCATGATCTCACAAGGTAGTGACTATGAAATGAGATGGTGTTATTTCGTGGTTTTACGTATACGTATATGTATTATAGAAAATCGTATTTTTACGATTTAAGGTTTAACATTAAGAGGTCTCGGATGAGGTAATTAGTCACGGGAATAATTTACGGGATGATTTTAATTCATTTAGAACTTATTTGTATAGTTTATTTCATATTCTAAGAGTTTTTATAAAGCTGTATATTTTTACGCCTTTTACTGTATACGCGTAAATTGACTAGTTTTACAGTTTAGCGGTTTTGGAGGTTTTAGGAGCTGAAATAATTTAAGAAAATTTAAGGTAATGATAATTAATAGTTAATTTACAGTAAATAATACAAAAATAAATAAAAAGGCTATTTGGGTCGGTTATGGGCCAATTTGGTGGAAGGGGGTTAGAAAATATGGAAAGTTTTGGTTTTAGCCTTAAATTTGGATTAAGAAAGGTGTTTTAATATAAATTAAGACCCCTAAAGGCCATGAACGACTTATATCAGCTATTGGGTCAAAAATACATCAATCGAGGTTTGGGTTTTCAATAAAAACCAATCCCTTGAAGATTATAGGTAAAAATCATGTTCTAATTACGTTTTTATTAACTAAATCATGTTTCTAATTCATGTAAACATCAATTATGATGGATTTAGGGTTAGGGAAAAATTAAAATCTGAGAATTAATGTTATTGTAATGATTAGATAAATTAGGGCTTGTGATTAAATAAATTATGAATAATTAATTAGGTTGATTCAATTAAATTCGTAATTAAAAACTTGGCAGAATTTTTGGTGCATTGTTTTGATCATATCTAGAGTTATACAAACTTTTAATTTTTGAATCTTATATCCCTGAAAAGGTAACCGAATTGGATTTCAAATGTAAGAAACTAGAATTGAATTGGAGGTCGGTAAGTGGGTCAAAAATAGGTTACAACAGTCGGAGGTCAAAGCAGTTTTGAAATTAGTCGGGTTTAAATTAATGTTTTAAGATGTTTAGGGTACTTAGGAGTATAATTGGACCTTCAAACGAACATGAGACTTAGATTATATATTAAATAAAAAATCTGGAGGAGGGTTAAACAAATGGGTTAGGGTAAGACCCTTTATCATAACAAACTTTTCATATGTTCAAAATCAGTAAATTCTGGATAGGTAAAAGTATATATTATATATATATGGAGGCCTTAACAGTAGCTTTAAGGATGCGGCCAAAGGGGAGAGTTAGCTAACACATGTAAGGGCATAGGGTTTCTTTTATAGGGCATGTTATATTGGTTAAGGGGGTGTTCGACCAATAGTTTGAAATATGAAAAAGGGACTATTTTGGGTTAAATGTTAACGAGACGAGTTAGGAACTAAACTAAGTTAAGGGCTTTATATAGGGGTGTAATGAGAGTCATATGGCATATAAATGGGTTTAAGCTGTAGGAGAAGGTTAGATATCCATCATAAATTGATGTGGTTCATGTCTTGATTATATACGTTTGTATGTTTAGATTTGTGCTAAAGCGCGGGTACTTGGAGAAGCTTGTTCACGTGAGTTTCATAGTCCCATGTCTTTTTATGATTTGAATTCCAGATGGGATGGAAGAGACACTGTGTGGTTTTGTTACTAGTGTTGTGAATGTTTTTATGGTTTGTGATGGACTTGTGTGTATATTTATGTGATTAACCGCTATGTGATTCTTGATTGTTATTCTGGTTTGAATTGGTACCAAAGGGATGTTAACAAGGCGGGGCCTTGGGATTGGTTCATAGGTGTATGGGCACCTATGGGACCATGGTGATTGGTAAGGCTTGGAGCCTTGGAATTGTGGTTATTGGTAAGGCTTGGAGCCTTGGATTTGTGGTGATTGGTTAATCTTGAATGCTAGTTGGTAATACATAATTGTAGCACATTGTCCATATGTTCATTTGTTAGTGGTTGTTATTCACAACTTATAATTGATTTGGAGTTGGAGTCTAAACCTATGACTCTCACCAGCATTATTGTTGACGTGTTTTAGTGTCTCTTTCAGGTGAGAATGTGGTTAAGCGTGAGAACAGGAGTGGCTAGCTAGAAGGCTTAGGATTGAATTTGGAGGAACCCCCATTCCTCTTAGCCTTTATTTTATGTTTGAATAAGTGATACATTGTGGAAACCTATATGTTGTTGTTTGTATTGGTATCTCTTTGGTAAGGGGTAGACCTGTTACCTACTTACCTAGACGCCTACATTTTTTGTGATATTGTCATGACATTGTGTCACCCATTTATGATATTCTCATTTCATTTAGTTATCTCTATAGACACGCTAATTTTGTGATGATATACATACGTCGCGCCCTATATTCCGCCACAGTGGGGTATGACAGAATGGTATCAGAGCCAATGGTTATAGAGAATTAGGTTGCCTAGTCTAGTAGCCTAGTCTATAACTTAAGGATCCCTGCATATAGGCGTCATAGGAATATGTGTGTATGGTTTTGATTGTATAATCTGAGTATTGTTGATTCGTTTTCTGTGAGTTTTGACTAGTATGGATTGAACTATAGTCGTTCATACTTAGTCACATGTTAATTTCTGTTTTATTTTTGATATATAAATTACTTTCATAATAATTGATAAGTTATTTGGTGTACCTAATGTATAGTATTTTTATTTTGATGTTTAAGTCATGTTCCCTAAAAATCATGTGGTGATTCGAGTTACTAGGAGTAGGTGAACAGGAAGGATTTTAAGTTGTTTCCACTCTTATGGGCGACATGACTTATAATTGATTATGATCTTGTGTTGGAGTTTGTAACACCCCCACAAATGCTATGCGCAGCGGAACTACAACATTTGGGTGCTACACAGTTATCATCGCACACAAGATATATCAAACGACTCAAAAGACGAAAAAGTCTTGACATAATATAAACATAGTTAAAATGTACATGTCTACTGTTTTCCAAACCCCAAAAGAATACAATACAGAGTTTGCGTTTAGGTCCCCACTGAATCTCAACCCAAAAATACATTTTCATTTACATGACATAGTATAAAATTTTTAAGTGCAAAAAGGGAGGAAAACAAAGTAGACCGCCAAGCCACCACAACTTCCATCCTCGCATGCTCCGCTGCTATCAATCTTGGTTACCTGAAACACATGCTTAAAATCGTCAACACAAAGGTTGAGCGAATCTATAGGTTTATCAAATCATAAGTTGAACATAAGTATTAAAAACTAATCATGATCATTCAATAGCATTGTCGTACTCACAATCTATTTTCAAGGTTATGACAATTGTGTTTAAGCTCATGACACTAATCCGTTAACTCAATCACCCGCGTAATAATTACCGGCGTGATTCAGATGAAACCAGTGCCCCTTCTAAAGGCATCAGTTGCAATTATACCTTATCTCTCATACAAGATAATCTACCGCAGAACTTACTCAACGTACAGCTTCTCGGCTAGCATTGGGTCGTTAGCCCCGTAATACTACAAATTGTATAAGCGGCTATTTCCCCCTTCGCAAGGGCAAGACAATAGTTAATAGTTCATGAATTTAGGGACTTTTGCAACTAGGTACTCAACACAATTTCGAGGCAACATTCGGGTCCAACAATCATTTAAGCCTTATGTTCATTTTCATTTAAATAGCATGTATCCCCCTCGCGGGTTAAAAACATTTGAATAAAGTAAAGAGCGAGGCTATAGACTCACCTTGCGTAGTAGTAGTGGTTCTAGCGAAGACGTAACGAGAAATGTCACCGACGACGTGGATGCCCGGGAAAATCAAACACTTGACCTAAAAATCAAGGTACGTAAACCAAATCAATACTCCGCGTACATTATTGTACTAAACACACGCAAATGCAAACACACTCAATGCTTATGAAAACTCACGCCAAAATCAAACAAGTAGTTGTTACTAGACCTATACCATTTACCTACATAATTAAAGTTACTATCCATTTCACGACTTCGCCGATACTTACCAAAAGTATGGGTTGTTTTACTAGACTTTACCCTTGTTATAAAAATTTAGAAAATTCTCAAAAATACCTTAAGACCTGTAGAAAACCCATTTTTAATCCCATTAAAAGTTTTCGCTTTTACGACCCGTTACTCAACACATTACTAAACCTACATTTTTCGGACTGAAATTGTACTTCGACCAACTTGGACTTCTTTGACCTATTTGAAATGCTCCTTTGACCTCTTTGACTCCTAAGTCCACTTATAGACTCAATTACACAGGTTTGTGACCAAAATTTGACCTTTGACCTTTTACCAATTCATACTTGTGGTCCTCGGGATTTGACTAAAACTAAACATAAATTCGGATTATGAAAGTTCTCGTCTCCCGGTACACGATCTTTAAAACCTCATAACTTTTGGCTCGTTTGGAGTCACGAGCTCTATCTTATACCAAATTAAAGCTAAGAAGACACTCCATAACTACATCTAACTATCTAGACCTGTAGGAAAAATTATTTTTACAAAAATGTCTTAAACTTTCTGCCTAAATTTAACCATACCAAAATCATACTTAGGCTCGATTCCAAACCTATATATCACCTCTAGGCATCATCCTAAGCTTCCCTAATCACAACCAAATCATATTTTCAGTTCCTAACCCCTATTGATCATCATACTCATAAGCTAAAAATCTAAAAATATACATGCAATGTGTTTAACCCATTCAAACACACCCAAAACACCCTTATAAACACAAACCCATGACATTTCGTCAAACACCTTGAACACACCCAAAAATTTCGTGGCTTTAAGGGGCTGTGGAAGACACAAATCATAACCCCCATTATGTTTTATGGATGATTCATCCTTATAAACACATGAATTAAACACCCCACTAGTTTAATTACATCTAAACACGTTTTTGAAAAAATCTTTAATTTTTGAAAAATTAATGTTATTGCATGTTTGATTTTTGTGGTGGGATTCACTTACAATGATGTTAGAAAGGTGGGACTTTGATTGGATTCTTCAAAAACCAAGTTTTGGTGGTGGATTCCTGGTGGTGGGTGTTGGCCGTGAGGTAGAGAGGAAGGGAGGAGGAGATAATTTTTTTTTTTGAAGTTAAAATGAAGAGTGTGTGTGTTGTTTGTTTATTTTGTAAGGTTAGGAGGGACCAAAGTGCAATTTTGGCTTTCTTTTGGCCTTAAATGGCAAACAAGTATATAAAGAGCGGGATTATGACTAGTAGTCGATTTTAAAATTTTACGGGAGTCGGGTTTCGCCCCGAACACTTGAAAATACTTTTAAATGGTTCAAACGCACACAAAACGAATATACACATGGTTCCGACTCGACTTAACACGTAATAAAAATAAAATCTCAAAAAATTCAAATATCGATCAATCGATAATAAAATGTAAGTTTTGGGCATCCGTCGGTATCGTAGTCGTTATCGGTTCTTCTTAAATCGTCAATCGTTAAATTACGACCGTAAACGTCGGTTTCAACTTAAACCGTCAAATAAATCCACGATAAAAATTCTTAAAAATTTCAAATATATACGTAAAATAGGATTAAATAAATAATGTTGGGCTCGGGATATCACATCCACAAGTGAGCCACAACTTAAGAGAGATGCTCATACTGAAGAGCTCTTGAGACAATAACTTAGCATCATACGGCACTTTCACGGGTGTTACATCCTCCCCTCCTTAAGGGAGCGACGTCCCGGCGCTCTCTGGTTCTTATACTCGCATTTCGTACTACTGGGAACGTAAGGGTACTCCTTCCTAAAGAGGTCTTTACGTTCCGATATGGACTTCGGTTCACGTCTCGGGTTCCATCACACCTTCACGATGAGTATTATGCCTTTCTTCAATCTCTTACCATCTTGATCCATGATCTCCACTTCAATTTCCCTAAATTCTTCCCACGGGTATCAACACATCTCTTTCCACAGCTTCTCGCGGTTAGCATATAATTCTTAATCTACACCATCTCTTCCGTAGCCTCTCGAATCATTTCAAGTCCATCCAACTGACTTTTTCCTACTTCATTCTATCCAACTGGAGATCCACATTTTCATCGACATAATTCCTCAAAGGCTGCAGCTTCAATGCTACCATGGTAAATGTCGTTGTACAAAGGTACTACCAACGACAATGGTCGATCTCAACAACTACCAAAATCAATCACACACGCTCGGTGCACGTCTTCCAACGTTCGAATCGTCCTTTCACTTGGTTCATCATCTCATAAAAACAACTATCACAAAGAAAATCACACGGGTCGCACATCACCTCATAGAAAAACGTTCAAAATATAAAAGACGAAGTAATCAATACTAGTCGTACCAAATCACCTTATTACGATATTACGTACATACAACCCTACTTCGTCAAAAATGAATTCATCGATACGAAATCATTCGGCGTATACATAACTCTCTCGAAGACATCACAATCCAAACAAACACAAAAGCCATTATGAAACACACACAACCATATTACGACATGTTTGCAACATAGCCAAAGCATGCTAAACCAATCAGTTCAATCAGTTAACCCACGCTTGCTAATCGGCCAAGCCAAGATAAAACAAGAATATTTACATAATTTTCGGATGAGTCCAGTCAAAAGAAAATTGCAAGTTAAAGAAGGTTCAAGAGCTTGCTAGCTATGGATGCATATCCAAAAAGAAATAAAATACTTACATGTGTCATCGTGGGGTGCTCACACACGGATCCATACCCAAAAGATACTACAAGAACACCATCTTACTTCCGTCCCAAACGTGGTCAAAATCTTAATAAATATCATCGTTCACAGTTAAAAAAAAATACATTACATGGCACGTGTTCTCCATGATCGGACTTCATTGGACAATGTCGTCTCAAGTTCTCACAACTTACGATCACTCGACCAGATTACTTACCACACAAATACATAAAAGGCAAGGGTTTACCACAAAAACATCAACTAGGGATATCTATCGTTTAACCATCGATAATCAAGGATGGTTGAGTCAAGCAAAGAGGATTCCTCACTTAAATAAACGAAAACGACAATGGAATTGTCTTCCAATTACTGATGCACAGTTGGTAAACTTCAACAGTTTACCGCGTGTCGTTGTCATATCAAAAGAACAAGAAAAGAATAATAAATAAAGTACGATACATTCGATGTAGGAGAAGTCTTCGTCCTTTCCCTTAGAGTTATTCAAACTCGGTTTTCCTCTACTTCGGAAGTCTTCTATTTTTGTTAAAAACTCTTCTCAGTGTCGATTCGCGCCCCTTTGGTATTTCATCAACACCCTCGTGATTCCGATAATCTTCACACATTACACACAACTCATAAAAACATTTTTCCAAAATTACTCGGTCACAGTGACTTACTAAGTCAACGCCAAACAAAAAGAAAAGATTTCAAAGAACACAAGAAAATTCAAAAATTGTCTTTAAGAATCAAAGAAATTACGACTACTTGCAAAAATGATCCACCATTTTAGAAAGAAACGTTCTCATCCAAACGTTTATCAAAACACTACAAGTTTCAAGATGACCAATTTGTTTGACACGATAGTGCCCTTCCTAAACTATGCATAATTAGCTAGATCATGCATACTTGAGGATCAAGCAACAACAACCAACAAAACAGGACTCTTCCCGAATTATGCATAGTTAGCTAAGCTGTGCATAATTGAGGATCGAGTGACAACACAAACATTATTATTACATACCAAACACGACTATGGAAGTTTTCGACCTAGCCTTCAAAATAATTAAATCATTTGAAATGGGAAAATATTGCTACTATTGTTTTAAGAAACACATCAAACATTTTTCGTCCACTTTGGGAACATATTCTTGCTTTGCCTTTTTATGGGAAAATAAATAAATAAATAAATAAATAAGTCGACACCATTTACATTTGATTCACGAACCATTTCACACACTCATACATATTTTCAAAATAGACTATTCACAAAATAACGGTAAGGTGGTTCATGATTAAAGATCATTGCAAGCACAACAAGTAATAAAATTAAGGTCAATGAGATCGAACGAGGTAAACGAGCAATATAATTGTCAACGGAAATTAACTACATTAGAAATGAAAATACTTCAAATATATGACGAAAGTCTCAGGATAACAACAGCGATCTACGAATACATGGAGTAAAAGTTGAATATCAACACAAGCGTCAAAAATAAAACAGCGATCACACTTCCCATCGTCTCGAGTTGCACACCCATTCCACCAAGGGTATACGGGGAGAGAAGAATAATCACTTGGTTAAATAGAAACAATTTCACCAGGAAGATCAAGTTCTTTCACCTCTTACAATTTGGTAAAGCGGCTACGCCTCCTCGCTTTTGTTAAATATAAATAAACAACCACTCTAATGAAGATTTATAGCATCATACAAGTAAATACATAATTTTTAGGTTCCATTAACCGAAAGAAGAAAGTTACGGCGTCCATGATCATGACAAAATACACCGGGTGACATACCCTCATCATCAAGTACTAGCGAAGTAGCGACACAAAAATAAATATAATAATATTGGTTTCATACCATAGACAATATTAAAATGAACAATCACATGACGACTCATGTTTAGATACAGACTCACAAAATCAAAGAAGGGATGTCGGACGATCGAACCATCGTGACTCAAAACGTTATATATACATCTTTATTAAATAATATACAAGTAGGCGTGTGTTGTGTAATCCAGTTGCGTATAATAATTAGTGTTACCTTGTACATTGTAAAACCGAACATTTACACATTTTTAATTTGTGTTACACCATTAAAGAATTTATACCTTTCATTTTCCAATCTTTACAACGCTTTCATTTCTGGAAAAATTTCAATCTCTCGGAAATTATTAACATTAGTAGATGCGGTGACTCGGTTATCATAATTGACAAATCATTAGGTTTGAAAATCTCCATACTTGTGTCAAAACCTCATTAATGTTCATATCTTAAGTACCAAAAACATACGTAGTAAGAATTTTCCAAGTTTTACGTTTTTATTATTACGACTTATATTATCACAAATATACACGTATCCAACATGACTCAAACTAGTCCAATTAACTCTTAAGATCAACCTTTGAATTTTATTACACACATGTTTTCCCCAAAACTGTTTTGTTAAATCATATTCGCGTAATTCGACTCAAATGATAAAGAGGTTTCACGTGGTATTATCTCGGATACTTACTGATTTTAGTCGAGACTTAAATCTCAATAATAATAATATAATAAACAATCAAAATGCTTATCTCAATAATTTTAAGATATATAAAATTCAACTTTTAATCCTTAGCCCATTATCAAATGATTTTAAAATTAACACATCTCGTCACGGAATAAAACAAAAGATTTTTCAAACGATTTTAAACAAGCATCATCAAATTACACATATTGATTCTCTATAACGACAATTAAACAAACAAATGATTTCCAATGACGTTCCATCAATGTTTAAAATTTTATTTCAAGCGTTATAATTTCTCACTTAAAGTGTACATTCCGATTTTTAACCCAGTTTATTCAATACAACAAGTAATGTGTTCTAGTTTATACCAATACATACGTAAACATAACCTTATGTTTAAAGTAAAACCAATTTTACAGAATCTCTAGCTCCAAAACACATGTCCACATCTTCTACTCATGTTTTATATTACAAGATACGTCAAAAGTTTACTATATTGACCCAAAAATTAATTCATACCAAATCCAAGTTATATATACTCGACAGTCATATCGTAAATTTTATTATAACTCCTTTCTCGAACTAATTTAAACAAATTCTTAACAAGTCCATCACAATCTTTTAGTATCAAATTTTAATATATGAAAACAAGGATTTTACGAGTAATAATAATTACTTTTTACGATTTACCAACCAAGGTTGAAGGAAAATAATTTCACAATGTCCGTTTATTCTCTACACGAATTTTACTTGTTACAAAACACATCATACGTCATTTTTATCCGAAAGTTTCATTCACCAAATATTAAATATATAAAACACTTTATGTTTAAATCATTCAATCAACAAAGTTCGATGCTTACTTAACTTGCACAAATACCGGACCTCGTCATGTAAAATATTAACTTCAAAATAATGAACCAACAAAACAAAATGAAATAAATGGAACGAGAATACGTATGTCAACTAAATGTTGTTATCGGCCTCGGATGAGTCTCGAAATCGTACTCCACAAAATTAACACAAAAACCAACCAAATTCCAAGTTATCGCGCTTGATCACAACGCCAGTCTATTTTAAAACACATCTTTAAAATTCAAGTAGAATAGTAAACAACGATTTAATGGCAACACGCCTCAACCACGTTTCATAATATACACACATGATTCGCCGCCCCAATGTACGCATCGTCGATTATACATCGTCTATGTTATAGTTACGTGAACTAACATATCAAACCCATTAGGAATAAAGGAAATAAAGTAATACGTAAGTAAATTACATTTCAAAAGAAAATGTCCAAAATGACACATCACGGTGCGATAACGACAATCGAGATCGACCTAGTCGATATAAAATATGTTACGAAGCATCATTTACGTATCTAGGATATCAAACGAGGTTCATATTCGGTTATTCGAACAATAAATTAATTATCCAGATTGATAATTAGCGGTAAGGCCGAATTCTCAACAAAACCGCATTGTAATGTACGATAATTACTCAAGGACCATTGCTTCACGTGCAATGCCTTTAAATACCATAGTATATACATACTTATACATACAACCATTCCTACATACACGTAGGATTACAACGCGGTGTTGCCATGTAATGCAATGTAGCCCGTTATGCCAATTACATGCAACATATAAGATAATCTTACAAGAATTTGCAAATTACGATGATAATTACTCAACGTACAAAACAATATATCTCAATATATATCTCAAAGTATTTACTTACTAAATACTTAGGGAATTCATATCAATTTCGAGGGATACATCTAAAATATAAAGCAATGCTAAAGAATTCTTACCGGAGCCATGCAGGATAGTTGTGTGCTTGGACAATTTCTTACGACACCAAAAGTTATAGTTTAGGATTTTTCAAAATGGCCTAGTTCTCTATAACTCATGGCTCTGATACCAATCTGTAACACCCCCACAAATGCTATGCGCAGCGGAACTACAACATTTGGGTGCTACACAGTTATCATCGCACACAAGATATATCAAACGACTCAAAAGACGAAAAAGTCTTGACATAATTTAAACATAGTTAAAATGTACATGTCTACTGTTTTCCAAACCCCAAAAGAATACAATACAGAGTTTGCGTTTAGGTCCCCACTGAATCTCAACCCAAAAATACATTTTCATTTACATGACATAGTATAAAATTTTTAAGTGCAAAAAGGGAGGAAAACAAAGTAGACCGCCAAGCCACCACAACTTCCATCCTCGCATGCTCCGCTGCTATCAATCTTGGTTACCTGAAACACATGCTTAAAATCGTCAACACAAAGGTTGAGCGAATCTATAGGTTTATCAAATCATAAGTTGAACATAAGTATTAAAAACTAATCATGATCATTCAATAGCATTGTCGTACTCACAATCTATTTTCAAGGTTATGACAATTGTGTTTAAGCTCATGACACTAATCCGTTAACTCAATCACCCGCGTAATAATTACCGGCGTGATTCAGATGAAACCAGTGCCCCTTCTAAAGGCATCAGTTGCAATTATACCTTATCTCTCATACAAGATAATCTACCGCAGAACTTACTCAACGTACAGCTTCTCGGCTAGCATTCGGTCGTTAGCCCCGTAGTACTACAAATTGTATAAGCGACTATTTCCCCCTTCGCAAGGGCAAGACAATAGTTAATAGTTCATGAATTTAGGGACTTTTGCAACTAGGTACTCAACACAATTTCGAGGCAACATTCGGGTCCAACAATCATTTAAGCCTTATGTTCATTTTCATTTAAATAGCATGTATCCCCCTCGCGGGTTAAAAACATTTGAATAAAGTAAAGAGCGAGGCTATAGACTCACCTTGCGTAGTAGTAGTGGTTCTAGCGAAGACGTAACGAGAAATGTCACCGACGACGTGGATGCCCGGGAAAATCAAACACTTGACCTAAAAATCAAGGTACGTAAACCAAATCAATACTCCGCGTACATTATTGTACTAAACACACGCAAATGCAAACACACTCAATGCTTATGAAAACTCACGCCAAAATCAAACAAGTAGTTGTTACTAGACCTATACCATTTACCTACGTAATTAAAGTTACTATCCATTTCACGACTTCGCCGATACTTACCAAAAGTATGGGTTGTTTTACTAGACTTTACCCTTGTTATAAAAATTTAGAAAATTCTCAAAAATACCTTAAGACCTGTAGAAAACTCATTTTTAATCCCATTAAAAGTTTTCGCTTTTACGACCCGTTACTCAACACATTACTAAACCTACATTTTTCGGACTGAAATTGTACTTCGACCAACTTGGACTTCTTTGACCTATTTGAAATGCTCCTTTGACCTCTTTGACTCCTAAGTCCACTTATAGACTCAATTACACAGGTTTGTGACCAAAATTTGACCTTTGACCTTTTACCAATTCATATTTGTGGTCCTCGGGATTTGACTAAAACTAAACATAAATTCGGATTATGAAATTTCTCGTCTCCCGGTACACGATCTTTAAAACCTCATAACTTTTGGCTCGTTTGGAGTCACGAGCTCTACCTTATACCAAATTAAAGCTAAGAAGACACTCCATAACTACATCTAACTCTCTAGACCTGTAGGAAAAATTATTTTTACAAAAATGTCTTAAACTTTCTGCCTAAATTTAACCATACCAAAATCATACTTAGGCTCGATTCCAAACCTATATATCACCTCTAGGCATCATCCTAAGCTTCCCTAATCACAACCAAATCATATTTTCAGTTCCTAACCCCTATTGATCATCATACTCATAAGCTAAAAATCTAAAAATATACATGCAATGTGTTTAACCCATTCAAACACACCCAAAACACCCTTATAAACACAAACCCATGACATTTCGTCAAACACCTTGAACACATCCAAAAATTTCGTGGCTTTAAGGGGCTGTGGAAGACACAAATCATAACCCCCATTATGTTTTATGGATGATTCATCCTTATAAACACATGAATTAAACACCCCACTAGTTTAATTACATCTAAACACGTTTTTGAAAAAATCTTTAATTTTTGAAAAATTAATGTTATTGCATGTTTGATTTTTGTGGTGGGATTCACTTACAATGATGTTAGAAAGGTGGGACTTTGATTGGATTCTTCAAAAACCAAGTTTTGGTGGTGGATTGGTGGTGGTGGGTGTTGGCCGTGAGGTAGAGAGGAAGGGAGGAGGAGATAATTTTTTTTTTGAAGTTAAAATGAAGAGTGTGTGTGTTGTTTGTTTATTTTGTAAGGTTAGGAGGGACCAAAGTGCAATTTTGGCTTTCTTTTGGCCTTAAATGGCAAACAAGTATATAAAGAGCGGGATTATGACTAGTAGTCGATTTTAAAATTTTACGGGAGTCGGGTTTCGCCCCGAACACTTGAAAATACTTTTAAATGGTTCAAACGCACACAAAACGAATATACACATGGTTCCGACTCGACTTAACACGTAATAAAAATAAAATCTCGAAAAATTCAAATATCGATCAATCGATAATAAAATGTAAGTTTTGGGCATCCGTCGGTATCGTAGTCGTTATCGGTTCTTCTTAAATCGTCAATCGTTAAATTACGACCGTAAACGTCGGTTTCAACTTAAACCGTCAAATAAATCCACGATAAAAATTCTTAAAAATTTCAAAAATATACGTAAAATAGGATTAAATAAATAATGTTGGGCTCGGGATATCACATCCACAAGTGAGCCACAACTTAAGAGAGATGCTCATACTGAAGAGCTCTTGAGACAATAACTTAGCATCATACGGCACTTTCACGGGTGTTACATGTCTATGCTGTTTTAGCTAGACTATGGATTTATGTATTCCAAGAGTTTTACTATGTTATTTTAATAGATGGAGTTTTGCACCTTATTGTTTATGTGGTTATGAGCTTATGTGAGTAGATGGATTTATGTGTTATATGTTGTATTGATTCTTATAAGTGTCATCATAGGAGGGAGTGCATTGAGGAAAGGGTAATTGTATATGTATGGTGGCCAACATAGTTATACAAGTACCACAACTTCAATGGGTTCTCAAGTATGATTGCATGAAAGAGGGTTAGTACATGCTTGTATATGATGAGACGTGGATTTTTGGGTATATGTATAATATATGGGTTTATGTAACGGCTGTCTACCATATGGCTATTTTTTAGTGTGTTATATGTTTTGGGTTATACTCATGTTGTGTGATTATAGGGTCACACGATATGGACTGGTTTTAGTGATGGGTTTTATGCCTTGTGGTAAGATGGTGATTACTCGTGTGGAAAAACGAGTATATGAAGCGATTGATTGATCTGACATGTATGGTAACGAGTATGTTTTGGGTGATTAGATAGGTATATATATGCATATGTATATATACTAGTATGTGTTAAGTTATGATATATGGTCGTTCAGTAGTTATTATAACTTGAGCGTACCTTGTGTTTGCTCGTGTTTTATGGGGTTGGAGTTGGATGGAGTTCCAACGACGTTTTGAGTCTTTTGATGTGTGCCTACATTCGGGTATGTATTTTAATTAATGAGGAGTACTAAATTTTCTAACAAATAAGTGTGGCTAATTATAGGAAAACGGTTTTGAAAATAATTTGTAAGTGTATGGTATGATATCGTGACTTACATATTTTTTTTAGAGTTTGTGGTAGTAAGCTATAAAAAATTCGTCTTGAAAATAATTGGATTAGTTTTCTATGTAACATGTGATAATACATTTTAAAGGGGTAAAGAAATTTTACAAAAATTTTCTTAAGTGGAGTTAAAATTTTAGAAGTATTTAACTAGACGGAAGGAGTAAAAAGGGAGATTTTATTATAGTAATGATAAAAAACACCACACCTTGTAAACATGAAGTAATTTAGTTATAACCAGCCTAAATGGATTTTTTAAAATAATAATAATAATAATGATATAGAATAAAATGAAAATAAAACACTGTACTTTATAAACATGTATTGGTTTCATTATAACAAGTGAAATAAGTTTAATACGGGTAAACAAGATAATGGTTAGAATAATATTGTAGTATACTAACTAGTTGATATCTTTGATAAAATAATGAAGATAAAAGATGAGTTTAGTGTTCAAAACGAGTATGATTGATTTTAGTAGTATTGAAGTTTGGTTCTTATGAGGAGTAACTAAATGGGGCGAAAGTTAAAAATTTTCTGAGGTATCGAAATTCGGTAATACTAATCGTGACGAGTCTAATTTTTCGTCGTTGGCACACTTCATTGAATCTTTTGGATTACATTGTTTTGTTTTCAGTTGTTTTGGCTAGGGTTCATTATGCTTGATCTTTCGGTTTACCCTATATTTATTATGGGACGCGATCGTTTGGAATTCTTTTGGTACACGTCATGGTTGATTTAGTTATGCGGTTGTGGAAACGTTAGGATGATAGGATAGAGTTGGGTAGTATTACCTATGGTTAGATATTATAATGCAGAGATGTGTTTTGGTTTAAAGGTTGTGTTGAAGGAATGATTAAGATTTGTGGAGTTTTGAAACTTAGATTGGTTACGGGAATAAGGGAGTAAGTAAAGTTAGTTGACTGGTCGTGGGAACGAGATGTCATGCTATGAGAAGTTGCTTGAAGTACCATTAGGAGATTGATAAACGTACTAGCGGATGTGAGGGTAGAGTAGAAAGTTTCTACTAATGGAAGGATTAACACGCAAGAGAATTGGTATAGTTATGGAGGCAAGGTAGTAGTAGACACGTGAAGGAAAACATGGATGTAAAAGAATGACTGGTAGGAGGCTGATTAATGGTGAAGTACAACAAGTAAGGAAGAGTGAGCCATGAGGGGTTGAAGTACCTTTAGAAATATTGTGGTAGATGAGTTGAAGTTAGAGGCTACTAGGTAGTGTGAAATTCCTAGGTAACATCATAGAGACGAGAAGGAGTACGTGAAGAGCTACATCGTGAATCAAGGAGCTGAAAGGACTACATGTCGGCTGCTAGAAGGAATCAAGAGATATCGAAGGAGTCACAGAAGTTGCTAGGACTGGAAAGGTGACAAGCACTATGATGAGAATCTCCGTATGGTTCGTGACGAAGAAGGACAGATCGAGTACCAGAGTGGAGTTACAAAGAGCTGAACTAGTGGATCGTGATGAATTGAATACATAACATGGGAGATTAAGAACTCGTGGAGGTAACAAGGGGAGTCGAGTGACTACACGGATTGAATTTATATGGCAATCAATATCGAGGGATGAGTAGTGAAGCTGAGCTGAATAAGTTCATGGAGAAGTGATTAGAGAGTCGGGTTTGTGAAGGTGTTATTAAAGGTCTTTGGAAGAGACAGTTATGCATTTTCCAATGCACTAACGATTTCCATAGAGTTGATGAATTGAGTGAGAAATTTTGGTTGGACATGATAGTGAAGGAATTAGGGAGAACCATGGAAGGAGAGAACCAAGTATTCCTAGAAGATGATGATTGAAAGTACCTCATGTTGGGTGCAAGATCAAAATAGAAGTATGAGATTTGAATAAGAATTTAAAATATGGCTTAATTTAGACAAATGGAAACTAATATGGGTATACGATGAGAGTGTGATCGCATGGGATCACATAAAAATGTAGTATGTTCCTATTAGGAGGGAGTAGGAGAACTGATCGTGAGGAAAAACAAGTGAAGCTACTTGGAAAAAGTTTGAGGTATAGATGACTTGAAAGACGAGAAGCATAACATCATAATGTATGTCATGAGCTGAGGATGAAGAAGGAAGTGTGGATAGATGCGAATCATGAATGAAATAGGTCGAGATAGGAACCGAAGGTAAAACTTTGGTATAGCCTAATGAGTAGACTAAGGCACTAAGCATGCTCATATTGTTGTAGTGTGGAAAGGAAATGGTACTGACCTATACTGTTTGATTGGAAGGCTTAGTATCGATAATCGAATGGTTGAGGAGTTATAGATGTGATGTGTAATGAGAGACGAAGGGTTGGTCTAACTGAGACAAGATGAGGAGTACTATGACCTTGAAGGTAAGACATTGTGTAGGTATAAAGGAAGTGTTGAGTATCATGGGAAAAAAATCTTTCATGGAGAAAAGTGAGAAAGAAGTGTATAGGTGCTTCTAATGATCTATCAAATTTTATGAAAGTAGTTGTAGCATGGGTTTGGATGGCAGTTGATAGACTAACTGAGATAACCGTCCTTTTAGTGATGTGTATAAATCATAATTTGATTTGGATTGGAAGAGCCTTGTTGTGATAAACTAATCAATATGTGAAATATCGTCATAGGTCAATTGTGTAAGGAAATTGGAAATTTTAAGTAGTTTGCGGTATGGACTAAAGGAAGTTGATGAACATGATTGGATACGAGTATATCCAGCTAATTGGAAAATGATGGACGAAGTGGGAAATTGATACAATTATAGGAGTCGTGTTGAGAGCTTGGGTTACTGATTTAGAGGGATGTGGGAAAATCTTTTGTGATGTCTTAGTTTTCATATAATGATAGTTATCATACTAGAAGTCGATGAATGCCATTTGAGGCACTATAGGGAAGGATAGGGTGAGTTTTCCTTATGGTGGATTAAAATTCGTGAAAGAGACTACTAATTTGGAAATGGTGTTTGTGGAAAGGATAAGAGTAACAAGAGATGATATGTTGAAAAAGAGGAAATCACTAGAGTTTAGTGACAAAGTTATGTAGGAAATTTCACCTATAGTAATGGGTGGCATGTTTTGGTAAAAGGGAAAAGTTGATGACGAGTTTTGTAGGTCAATTTATGATATTTGGAAAGATTGGACCAGTATCTTATGGGTATAGAATTACCTAGGGAATTGAATGGTATACATGATATATTTCATGTATTAAGATTGGTAAATGTTGTTTGAGAATGCGTATTTGCAGGTATGGTTATTCGGGATTTGTGTTAATAAGAGTCTTCGTTCTATCAAAGAGTAATTTGTGAGATTTATTGGCTGTGAGGTCAAGAGTTTGGGAATGAATTTAAATATTGTTGGTTAGTATATGTGGTATATTGAGTCATGAACTAAGGTACACATGGACATGAGAAGAGTTCATTTTGAACAAGTATCCTCATGTGATTTATTGTTTGTGTGTTTGATTCAAAGGTGTAAATCTCGGGACGAGATTTCTATTAGGAGGGAGTGATGTGACAACCATGGTTTTGGGGTTCGTCACTTAGACTATAGTTTAGCGTGTTTTGTGTAAATAAGTGCTTTTATGTGCTTATGTGTTTATTTTGTGTGTTTGAAGTGAGGTTTGGATATCGTTTATGGGTATATGGTACTCATAAGTAAATTGAGGAACTGTTATTTCATATTCATGAGCTCGCAAGGTAGTGACTATGAAATGAGATGGTGTTATTTCGTGGTTTTACGTATACGTATACGTATTATAGAAAATCGTATTTTTACGATTTAAGGTTTAGCATTAAGAGGTCTCGGATGAGGTAATTAGTCACCGAAATAATTTACGGGATGGTTTTAAGTCATTTAGAACTTATGTGTATAGTTTATTTCATATTCTAAGAGTTTTTATAAAACTGTATATTTTTACGTCTTTTACTGTATACGCGTAAATTGACTAGTTTTACGGTTTAGCGGTTTTGGAGGTTTTAGGAGTTGAAATAAATTAAGGAAATTTAAGGTAATGATAATTAATAGTTAATTTACAGTAAATAATAAAAATAAATAAAGAAAAAGGCTATTTGGGTCGGTTATGGGCCAATTTGGTTGAAGGGGGTTAGAAAATATGGAAAGTTTTGGTTTTAGCCTTAAATTTGGATTAGGAAAGGTGTTTTAATATAAATTAAGACCCCTAAAGGCCATGAACGACTTATATCAGCTATAGGGTCGAAAATACATCAATCGAGGTTAGGGTTTTCAAGAAAAATCAGTCCCTTGAAGATTAGAGGTAAAAATCATGTTCTAATTACGTTTTTATTAACTAAATCATGTTTCTAATTCATGTAAACATCAATTATGATGGATTTAGGGTTAGGGAAAAATTAAAGTCTGAGAATTAATGTTATTATAATGATTAGATAAATTAAGGCTTTTGATTAAATAAATTATGAATAATTAATTAGGTTAATTCATATAAATTCGTAATTAAAAACTAGGCAGAATTTTTGGTGCATCGTTTTGATCATATCTAGAGTTCTACAAAACTTTTAATTTTCGAATCGTATATCCCTGAAAAGGTGATTGAATTGGCTTTCAAATGCAAGAAACTAGAATTGAATTGGAGGTAGGTAAGTGGGTCAAAAATAGGTTACAACAGTCGAAGGTCAAAGCAGTTTTGAAATCAGTCGGGTTTAAATTAATGTTTTAAGATGTTTAGGGTACTTAGGAATATAATTGGACCTTCAAACGAACATGAGACTTAGATTATATATTAAATAAAAGATGGAAGAGGGCTAAACAAATCGGTTAGGGTAAGACCCTCTATCATGACAAACTTTTCATATGTTCAAAATCAGTAAATTTTGGATAGGTAAAAGTATTTATATATATATATATATATATATATATATATATATATATATATATATATATATATATATATATATATATATATATATATATATATATATATATATATATATATATATATATATATATATATATATATATATATATATATATATATATATATATATATATATATATATATATATATATATATATATATATATATATATATATATATATATATATATATATATATATATATATATATATATATATATATATATATATATATATATATATATATATATATATATATATATATATATATATATACATATATATATATACATATATATATATATATGGAGGCCTTCACAGTAACTTTAAGGTTGCGGCCAAATGGGAGAGTTAGCTAACACATGTAAGGGAATAGGGTTTCTTTTACAAGGCATGTTATTTTGGTTAAGGGGGTGTTCGACCAATAGTTTGAAGTATGAAAAAGAGACTGTTTTGGGTTAAATGTTAACGAGACGAGTTATGGACTAAACTAAGTTAAAGGATTTATATAGGGGTGTAAAGAGATTCATATGGCATATAAATGGGATTAAGTTGTAGGAGAAGGTTAGATATCCATCATAGATTGATGAGCCATTTTAGTATGTGGTTCATGTCTTGATTGTATACGTTTATGTGTTTAGATTTGTACTAGAGCGCGGGTACTTGGAGAAGCTTATTCAGCTGAGTTTCCTAGTCCCATGTCTTTTTATGATTTGAATTCCAGATGGGATGGAAGAGACAATGTGTGGTTTTGTAACTAGTGCTGTGAATGTTTTTATGGTTTGTGATGGACTTGTGTGTACATTTATGTGATTAACCGCTACGTGATTCTTGATTGTTATTCTGGTTTGTCTTGGTACCAAGGGGATGTTGACAAGGCGGGGCCTTGGGATTGGTTTATAGGTGTATGGGCTCCTATGGGACCATGGTGATTGGTAAGGCTTGGAGCCTTGGAATTGTGGTTATTGGTAAGGCTTGGATCCTTGGATTTGTGGTGATTGGTTAATCTTGAATGCTAGTTATTAATACATAATTGTAGCACATTGTCCATATGTTCATTTGTTAGTGGTTGTTATTCACAACTTATAATTGATTTGGAGTTGGAGTCTAAACCTATGACTCTCACCAACATTATTGTTGACGTGTTTTAGTGTCTCTTTCAGGTGAGAATGTGGTTAAGCGTTAGAATAGGAGTGGCTAGCTGGAAGGCTTAGGATTTCATTTGGAGGAACCCCCATTCCTCTTAGCCTTTATTTTTTGTTTGAATAAGTGATACATTGTGGACACCTATATGTTGATGTGTGTATTTGTATGTCTTTGGTAAGGGGTAGACCTGTTACCTACATACCTAGACGTCTGCATTGTTTGTGATATTGTCATGACATTGTGTCACCCATTTATGATATTTCCATTTCATTTATTTATCTCTATAGACACGTTATTGCTGTGATGATATCCATACGTCGTGCCCCATATTCCGCCATGGTGGGGTGTAACATATGATTGGTAGTTTGTTGTACCTAATGACAAGTCAACCGGATATCATGTTTAGTGTTTGCCTTTGTGCTCGCTTCCAAGAGGCTCCCAAAACATCTCATCTTGAAGCGGTTAAGCGTATCTTCCGATACATTAAGGGCAGATTATGGTATCCTAAAGGGACCGGCGTAGAAACCAGTGTCTACGTGGACTCGGATCATGCGAGGGAATATGTGGACCGAAAAAGCACTAGTGGAGTTTGTACCTTCATGGGTTGTTGTTTAACTTCTTGGTTCTCCAAGAAACAAACCGCTCTTGCTATATCTACCACGGAAGCCGAGTATGTGAGTGCCGGTAAAGCTTGTCAACAAGCTCTATGGATGAATAAAGCGCTTGTTGATTACGGGATTTCTCTTGATGATGTTCCCATCATGTGCGACAACAAGGGTGCAATAGACCTTAGCAAGAATCCCGTGCAACATTCGCGAACTAAGCACATAGAGATTCGCCATCAATTTCTTAGGGATAATGTTCAGAAGGGGAACATTTCGATTGAGAAGGTACCCTCGGTAGAAAACTTAGCCGACATCTTCACTAGGTCACTTAAGATGGAACCTTTTAATTACTTGCGTCTAGGTCTATGTTTAATGGAACATATTCCTTAATTATGCATTTGAGTTAATCGAGTCTTTTTCTCTTTTGAGTATTTTCTTTCTTTGAGCTCTTGGGTATCGCAAACTCTTTTTGAAAATATTCTCTTCTCTTTTTCAAAATTCTCTAAGTTCTTTCGAAAATGGTCGAGAAATGTTTTTGCATTGTTAATTCAATCTAAAAATGTTTTTCATAGCTTCTTGCTATTCATAATGAGGTTACATAATTCATATGTATGGGTCTCTCAAATATAGCAAGAACAAAAAGAGAACTATTGTGATACCCGTGAAAGTGCCGTATGATGCTAAGTTATTGTCTCAAGAGTTGTTCAGTATGAGCATCTCTCTTAAGTTGCGACTTAGTTGAGGATGTGATATCCCGAGCCCAACGTTATTTATTTAATCCTATTTTACGAATATTTTTGAAATTTTTAAGAAGTTTCTTTTGCTATATATTTGACGGTTTAAATTGAAACCAACGTTTATGGTCGTAATTTTAACATTTGACGATTTAAGAAGAACCGATGACGACTACGATATCGACGGATGCCCAAAATTTATCTTTTATTATCGATTGATCGATATTTGAGTTTTTCGAGATTTTTATTTTTATTACGTGTTAAGTCGAGTCGGAACCATGTGTATATTCGTTTTGTGTGCGTTATAACCTTTGGAAAGTAATTTTTACAAATCCCGACAACCCGTAAATTTTCAAAACCAACTACTAGTCAAATCCCGCTACTAAGTGGTGTCGTTTAATTATGAGGCCAAAAGAATAACAAAATGGCAAAATGGGTCCCTCAAACTTTACAAAAGGGGAGAAACTAAAAACACACAAACAAACACAACACAAAAAATTTTCTCTCCTTCCTCCTCCTCTCCCCTAGCCGTCGGATTCCACCACTCCACCACCACCAAAATTTTTCCAACTTGTTTTGATTGAATCCAAGTTTAGACCACATCCTAGTTTTCATTTGTAAGTGTTTTTATACCATCAATTTCAACATGCAATAACATTAGTTTTTCAAGAATCAAAGATTTTTCAAAAACATGTTTTAATCTAATTAAACTAGTGGGATGTTTAATTGGTGTATTGGTAATGCTAATTAATCCATAAAACATGATGGGGTTTATGTTCTTGGTCTTCCACAGCCCCAAAAAGCCACGAAAAATTGGGGTGTTTGGTGGGTTCAAGGTGTTTGATGAAATGTGTCATGGGTTTGTGTCTAGATTGATGTTTTAGGTGTGTTTGAATGGTTTAAACATATTGCATGCTTGAATTAGGCTTTAGGTTTTGATTTGGATTTGATGTTCATAGTGTTCTATACTGATTAGAGTGTTTGGGAATGATTATAAGTAATGGGTATAGGCTTAGGTAATGATAGAATGTTTTGGAATCAAGTTTTGGAATGATTTTGGAAGGGTGATTTTAGACCAGAATGTTTAGGGCCTATTTTCGTGGGTTTAACTTTTCAAACAGGTCATAAACATAGGATAGAGTTATAGAGCTTCGTCTTAGCTTCGTTTCGGTATAAAGTAGAGCTTACGACTCCAAACGAGTCAAAAGTTATGATATTTTGAAAGTTCGTGTACCGGGAGATGAGAATCAACATAATCCGAAATTATGTTTGGTTTTGGGTCAAATCCCGGGGACCATAGATAGAGTTTGGTAAATGTTTGAAAGTTGATTTTTGGTCTCAAACCTGCACTTGTGAGTCTATTTTTAGACTTAGGTGTTGTATTGATCAATGGTATATTTCAAATGGGTCAAATGAGTCCAATTTGGTCAAAGTGCAAAATCAGTCCGAAAAACGTAGGTTTAGTAATGTGATGTGTAACGAGTCATAGAAGTGAAAACTTTTCATGGAAATAAATATGGGTTTTATACAGGTCATGAGGTATTTTTTTGAATTTTCTTGAATTTTATACAAGTGCTTAAGTCGTAGAAAACAGCCCGTACTTTTGGTAAGTACCGGCAAATTTATAAAATGGATAGTAACTTTAATAACATTGATAAATGGTATAAGTCTAGTAACAGCTACTTGTTTGGTTTTGGCGTGAGTTTTCATAAGCATTGAGTGTGTTTGCATATGCGTGCGTTTAGTACAATAATGTACGCGGAGTATTGATTTGGTCTTCGTACCTTGATTTTTAGGTCAAGTGTTAGATTTTTCCGGGCATCCACGTCGTCGGTGATATTTCTCGTTACGTCTTCGCTAGAACCACTACTACTACGCAAGTTGAGTCTATAGCCTCGCTCTTTACTTATTTCAAATGTTTTTACCCGCGAGGGGGATACATGCTATTTAAATGAAAATGAACATAAGTCATGAATGATTGTTGGACCCGAATGTTGCCTTAGAAATTGTGTTGAGTACCTAGTTGCAAAAGGCCCTAATTTCATGAACTATTAACTATTGTCTTGCCCTTGTGAAGGGGGAAATATCCATTTATACAAAGTGATAGTACTATGGGGTTGACTACCCTATCAGAGATGAGGGCTAGTACGTTGATACCCCCCGCGGACGGATAATTTGTGATAAGAGATAAGGTATAATTGCAACTGATGCCTTTAGTAGGGGCACTGGTTTCATCTGAATCACGCCGGTAATTATTACGCGGGTGATTAAGTTAACGGATTAGTGTCATGAGCTTAAACACAATTGTCTTATCCTTGAATAATAGATTGTGAGTACGACAATGCTATTGAATGATCATGATTGGTTTTTAGTACTTATGTTCAACTTATGATTTGATAAACCTATAGATTCGCTCAACCTTTGTGTTGACAGTTTTAAGCATGTGTTTCAGGTAACCAAGGTTGATAGCAGCGGAGCATGCGAGGATGGAAGTTGTTGTGGCTTGGCGGTCTACTTGTTTTTCCACCCTTATTTAACTTAAAAACTCTTTTATTATTCTGTCATGTGAGCAAAAATGTACTTTTGGGTTGAGATTCAGTGGGGACCTAAACGCAAACTCTGTTTTGTATCATCTTGGGAATTGTAAAACTGTAGACTTTGATGATTTAATCAATCTTTAATTTATGTTTAAAATTTTACGTCTCTTTGAGTCGTTTAATATACCTTATGTGTGATGATAACTACGTAGCACCCAAATGTTGTAGTTCCGCTGCGCATAGCATTTGTGGGGGTGTTATAGATTGGTATCAGAGCCATAAGTTATAGAGAACTAGGTCATTTTGAAAAATCCTAAACTATAACTTTTGGTGTCGTAAGAAACTGTCTAAGCACACAACTATCCTGCATGGCTCCGGTAAGATTTCTTTAGTATTGCTTTATATTTTAGATGTATCCCTCAAATTGACATGAATTCCTAGTATTTAGTAAGTAAATACTTTGATATATATTGAGATATATTGTTTTGTACGTTGAGTACTTATCATCGTAATTTGCAAATTCCTGTAAAGATTATCGTATATGTTGCATGTAATTGGCATAACGGGCTACATTGCATTACATGGCAACACCGCGTTGTAATCCTACGTGTATGTAGGAATGATTTTTATGTAAAAATATGTATATACTATGGTATTTAAAGGCATTGCACGCGAAGCAATGGTCCTTGGGTAATCATCGTACATTAAAATGCGGTTTTGTTGAGAATTCGGCCTCACCGCAAATTATCAATCTTGATAATTAATTTGTTGTTCGGATAACCGATTATGAACCTCGTTTGATACTCTAGATAAGTAAATAACGCTTCGTAACATATTTTATATCGACCAGAGTGATCTCGATGGTCGTTATCGCACCGTGATGTGTCATTTTGGACATTTTCTTTTGAAACGTAATTTACTTACGTATTACTTTATTTCCTTTATTCCTTATGGGTTTGATATATTGGTTGGTGTAACTATAATATAGACGAAGTATAATCAACGATGCGTACATCGTAGCGACGAATCACATGTGTATTTTATAAAACGTGGTTGAGGCGTGTCGCCATTTAATCATTGTTTACTATTCTACTTGAATTTTAAAGATGCGTTTTAAGGATAGACTAGCATTGTGACCAATCGCGATAACTTAAAATTTGGTTGATTTGTGTTAATTTTGTGGTGTACGATCTCGAGACTCATCCGAGGCCGATAACAACATTTAGTTGACATACGTATTCTCGTTCCATTTATTTCATTTTGTTTTGTTGTTTTATTATTTTGAAGTTAATATTTTACATGACGAGGTCCGGCATTTGTGCCAGTTAAGTAAGCATCGAATTTTGTTGATTGAATGATTTAAACATAAAGTGTTTTACATATTAAATAAATGGTGAATGAAACTTTTGGACA